>LR738709.1:644752137-644769548 GCA_902687465.1 Secale cereale | reverse complement strand
CCGGCACGGCCCAGGGGGGGCGCGCCCACAGGGCGCCTGGAGCCCCTGTGCGTCCCCCCCCCCCGGCTGTACTTTGGCCGCACGGTAGCTCCTGGAACGCTGATTTTTTATATATTTTTCTAGATTTTTCCTGGCAGTTCTCGTAATATGAAAACCTGAAATACAAAATCAGCCGAAAACAGAAACTGGCACTGGGGTGCACTGGATTAGTAAGTTAGTCCAAATATGATCAAAAGTGTATGGAAGTGTATGAATATCATAGCAATATCACCCAAAAGTGGCATGGAGCAAGCAAATATTATAGATACGTTTTGGACGTATCACCCGGCACCCTGCCGGAGGGGAGGATCACCATCGGGAGCCTCTCCACCACCATGGACACCTCCCGGATGAGTTGTGAGTAGTCTCCCTTGGACCATGAGTCCATGACCAGTAGCTATGTGATGTTCTCCTCCCGTTCTTGTGCTTCACTAATTAGTCCTCGTGAGCTGCCCTACATGATCGAGGCACATATGTAATCCTTATGCTGTTGCTATGATGAGTTTGTTGGGATCCGATGGATTATGAAATTATGTTCAGATTGTTCTTGAGTAATATATTTGATCTACCTCTTTTATATTTATGTTCATAAGTAATTCTTGCATGTTCTCTGTTATTATTTATTGCTTTGGCCGAGTAGTAGGTAGTGACTCCAAGAGGGAACGTTATGCTCGATTGTGGGTTCATGCCCCTCGATGACTAGCTTGAGTGACAGAAACATGAGTCTAGGGGATGTGATGTTGCCACAAGGGGGAAAACAACGGTGCTTGTGCCCGCGGGTGCAAGGATTGTTTACTTTACGCAAAGTTCTTTTAAAGCAGTTGTCTGTTGCATTGAGTTTACACTATGGGTGGGACTCGCAACTTAATACCAGCGAGATGTTCTGGATAAATATCTCAAGGTGGATGATTAGTAGTAGATATTGATGGATTTCGGTCTACTTACTTTGGCGTACCGCCCATGCTTTGAACCTCAACCTTTCTTGCAATGTAGTCAGCATTGGTTTGCGTTCGTGGTCCTGTCAATTGCCCAGCTGTAATTCGTTTACCTCACATAGTTGTTTTATCGTCTTTTGGGAGAGAGACATCACTAGTGAACATCATGAGACTCCGGTCCATATTACCATCATTGATCACATCCGCTATTTACTTTTCGCTATTATTTACTATTGCAAACATTATCTATCACTACTATCATTTGCGTTTAATCCTTTGTGAACTACAAGGCCGGAGGGATTGACAACCTCTCTGTACTCGTTGGGAGCAAAGTTATTTGTATCTGTGTGCAGGTCCACGTTGATTGCTAATATCTGGCGCCGTTAGCAGTTGACACCTACTTGTTGAACCTAGGAGTCTCTGGGGATTCGATCCTTGGCATCTTTGCTAAGGGAAAAACTTCCACAACACTGCATCTCACACCTTCCACTTGGGGTAACCAACGAGGGGTTAGAGGCCCATCAAGGAGTTTTTCTGGCGCCGTTGCCGGGGACTCCACTCTTCAGGATAGGGGAGTTGCACGCTATCTTTTACCTTTGTTTCTTAGTCTTGTTAGTTTACCTTTCAGTTTTCTTTATGTCTTTCACTAGTTATGCTTATGGACAACCTTGCTATTGGATCGTTGCTTGTGGGAAGACGCCCCACACCTGTGGTGGTTGCTCCTCCCCCTACTGAAATTGTGCCCTATAAAATACCGGCTGGTATTATCGATTATATTTTGGCTAATCGTTATGCAGGAGATAGACATCCCGGTGAACACTTGATATATCTGTCACAACTATGTTCATTATTTAAGCTTGCAGGTGTATCAAGGGAGTTTTTCATGAGGAAATTGTTCGCCGTATCACTTATAGATAAAGCTTTAGATTGGTATAAGCTTCTCGATAACTCGCACTTGCTTGATTGGCAAGAGCTTGTGTCTCTCTTTTATACTAAGTTTTATCCTCTTCATGATGCTTATGTGGGGAGTAAGAGTACCTTTTTGCATGTGGATCATGGTAACAATGCTTTATGTGATGCTTATATTGTTGAGTTTATTCGTGATCCCACTGAAAATTATTATGAGAAGGGGACATATGCTTATAGATATTTCAATAATATCAAGTTCCCTCTCTTTATGTTGAAGGTTTCGAAGCTGCACTTGTTTTGTCTTCCTATGCTTATTGCTTTGTGCTTCAATGAATTATTGTATTGCAATATTGCTATGCATAGGAAGCATGTTAGGCTTAAATGTGTTTGGTGTTTGCTTCTTGATGCTCTCTTTTGTTTTTCAACTCTTATTCCTACGAGAGCATCATTAAAGTCTTAAGCCTATCTTTATGGCTATAAAGAAAGAGCTTTTGGGAGGCAGCCCAATGAATAAATTTATTTTACTTTTGTTGTGTCTTGATGTTGTTTACTACAGTAGCATCATCATTGTATCTTTGCTTTTCATATTTGTGCCAAGTATAGCCTCTGATTGCTAGAAAGTTCAAAAGTTGTGAGGTGCTGTCCAGGAAACAGATTCTGTCCTTGGATAGAAAAATTCGTATAAAATCACCAGATCATCTTTTTGGTCTGAATTTTTTCGACAGCGTTCTCTATATAATTGTCTTTCGTGCGTCTGTTCTGAGTTATTTGATTTGAGTTGCAGAAGTACCCCGAACAAATCATTTACTACCTGCTGTTCTGTTTTTCACAGATTCTGTCCTGTTTTGCCTTTCCTTCATTTTGCAAACCAAGAGCTTGCTTTTTCTTTGCAAAAACCTTTTGGCAATCTTGAGAAACAGTAGACCTTCAAGAATATCTTTATTTCCAGCAAGGAACAATTATTTTATTACGGGTACTAACCTCGCTAATCAGATTATGATGAGTTATGTATGAAGGGAGTTTTCAAGTGTGCGAGGGAAGATGATAAAAAGATTCAGGAGTGTCAAGCGCTCAAGCTTGGGGATGCCCCCGTGCACCCCCAAGAAATATTCAAGGAGACTCAAGCGTCTAAGCTTGGGGATGCCCCCGTTCATCCCCTTCTCCATCAACATTATCAGTTCGTCTTTCGTTCCGCTATATTTTTATCACTTCATGTGTTATGTGTTATGCTTGGAGTGTCTTGCTTTTAGTTTTCTTTTTAGTTTTTCATAACGAGTCGGAACTCAGCGTTCTTTATGTGGGAGAGAAACACGCTCCACCTCTACCTAGAACATAACATAGAATTTTCATGTCTATCTTTGTTGTGTGTGTTCTTTGTCTTTTAATAGCTACTATCATGCTCTGCTCTTAGTATTCATGCTTATCTTTTTCAAAGAGCTTTTTGTTTAGTTGGTTGCTTGAACTCTCTTTAATTACCATGCTCACCTTATTAAGAGAGTTTGCTTCCGTTGCATTGGTTAATATGTCTATGATAAAGATGCTACGTGCATAATGGCGCTTAGTAGTTCAGGTTTTCTTATGGTTAATCTCAAATAGCTGGGGGATTCCCAATGTGTTATTAGAGTACCAACATGATTTGTTTGCCTATGATGTGGTATGGTTTAGTAATATCTTCCTTCAAGAATTTATTTTTATTGACTTGGCGTATGCTCACGCATATCTAAGACTGTAAAGAAAGTCTGGCAAGCCTTGATGATCTTTTATTTCTGAGTAGCGATATAACTTCCATGCCTGATTCAATGTTGCGTTGTCGCTCTGCATGATTATGACCGTCATTGCTCTCTTAGTTGGTCGCTCCCAGTCTTTTGCTAACCTCCACCTGTACTAAGCGAACTAACTTTGCAATACATAGCTCATGGGAAAGTAGCTTAAAAACTATTGTGGTAAAGAATATGTTGCTTATGTATCTTATTTCTTATAAGTTGCTTGCTGAGCGGTAACCATGTTTCTGGGGACACCATCAACTATTACACTATTGTTGAATATCATGTGAGTTGCTATGCATGTTCGTCTTGTCTGAAGTAAGGGTGATTTGCCATGGGTTGGTTTGAATATGCATATTGTTAGAGAAGAACATTGGGCCGCCAACCAAAGCCATGTATCATGGTGGAAGTTTTAGCTTGGACATTAATCCTCAATCTCTTATGAGAATATGCTTATGCATTAAAGAGGAGTCCATCATCTATTTTCTATGTTGTCCCGGTATGGATGTCCTCAAGTTGAGATCTATCAAAAACGAGAAATCAAATGCGATCTATCTCCTTGGACCTTTGTACAGGTGGCATAGAGGTACACTTTTGTGACACTTGGTTGAAACATATGTAATGCAATAATAACCCATGGAAATCCGAGCTAATTAGGACAAGGTGCGATCACTATTGGTACTCGATGCATGAGGCTTGCAACTTATAGGATGTCTTATGCATGACACATATGAAGTACTACTACCGTTGACAAAATTGCTTCTATATTTTCAAATAAAAAGCTCTAGCACATAACCATTCTTTTACTTTTATGTTGAGTCTCCACCTTCTTTCTTCAAGCACCAACTACTGAGAGCATGATTGTCATTCTGAGTGTAATGTGCATTGTCCCAAAGTAGCATTGTCTTTTGCATGATTGTGATATCGTTTATTTTGAAACCATTGTATCTAGTCATCACTTAAACCTTGAAGGTGCCCCTGCATTTATGTTTTGCTTCACTAAAGGGGGCAAGCTAGATATCACTTTATCATATTTGCACATCATGTTCATTGCAAATCTTTTTGATGTTTCAGTTTCATTTTGTAAAACTTTCAGTCATTTGTGATTTTCTCATGAGGCTTAATTACTATAGATTCATTGTCTCAGTAAGATTTTGTCATATGACTATGAAAAGTCCTATATGGTTAATAGCATGTCACCACAGAAATTATTCTTGTTATCATTTACCTACTCGAGGACGAGCAGGAATTAAGCTTGGGGATGTTGATACGTCCAAAACGTATCTATAATTTCTGCTTGCTCCATGCCACTTTTGGGTGATATTGCTATGATATTTATACACTTCCATACACTTTTGATCATATTTGGACTAACCTACTAATCCAGTGCACCCCAGTGCCAGTTTCTGTTTTCGGCTGTTTTTGTATTCCAGGTTTTCACATTACGAGAACTGTCAGGAAAAATCCAGAAAAATTATATAAAAAATCAGCGTTCCAGAACCTACCTTGCGCCCGAAGTACAGCCGGGGGGGGCACCAGGGCTCCAGGCGCCCTGGCGGCGCCCCCCCCCCCCCGGGCCGCGCCGGGGGGGCGCCTGGGCCCCCCGAGCCCCGTCTGGTGCCCCCCTTTGGCATATATTTAGAGCGTCCTTCGAAACCCTCGGGACGGGAACTCTTTTTCGCGATCTCATCTCTGTTCCGCCGCCGCCGCCGCTTCCAAGATCGGGAGCACCAGGAGAACTCTTCCCGGCACCCTGCCGGAGGGGAGGATCACCATCGGGAGCCTCTCCACCACCATGGACGCCTCCCGGATGAGTTGTGAGTAGTCTCTCTTGGACCATGAGTCCATGACCAGTAGCTATGTGATGTTCTCCTCCCGTTCTTGTGCTTCACTAATTAGTCCTCGTGAGCTGCCCTACATGATCGAGGCACATATGTAATCCTTATGCTGTTGCTATGATGAGTTTGCTGGGATCCGATGGATTATGAGATTATGTTCAGATTGATCTTGAGTAATATATTTGATCTACCTCTTTTATATTTATGTTCATAAGTAATTCTTGCATGTTCTCCGTTGTTATTTATTGCTTTGGCCAAGTAATACGTAGTGACTCCAAGAGGGAACGTTATGCTCGATTGTGGGTTCATGCCCCTCGATGACTAGCTTGAGTGACAGAAACATGAGTCTAGGGGATGTGCTGTTGCCACAAGGGGGAAAACAACGGTGCTTGTGCCCGCGGGTGCAAGTATTGTTTACTTTACGCAAAGTTCTTTTAATGCAGTTGTCTGTTGCATTGAGTTTACACTATGGGTGGGACTCGCAACTTAATACTAGCGAGATGTTCTGGATAGATATCTCAAGGTGGATGATTAGTAGTAGATATTGATGGATTTCGGTCTACTTACTTTGGTGTACCGCCCATGCTTTGAACCTCAACCTTTCTTGCAATGTAGTCAGCATTGGTTTGCGTTCGTGGTCCTGTCAATTGCCCAGCTGTAATTCGTTTACCTCACATAGCTGTTTTATCGTCTTTTGGGAGAGAGACATCACTAGTGAACATCATGAGACTCCGGTCCATATTACCATCATTGATCACATCCGCTATTTACTTTTCGCTATTATTTACTATTGCAAACATTATCTATCACTACTATCATTTGCGTTTAATCCTTTGTGAACTACAAGGCCGGAGGGATTGACAACCTCTCTGTACTCGTTGGGAGCAAAGTTATTTGTATCTGTGTGCAGGTCCACGTTGATTGCTAATATCTGGCGCCGTTAGCAGTTGACACCTACTTGTTGAACCTAGGAGTCTCTGGGGATTCGATCCTTGGCATCTTTGCTAAGGGAAAAACTTCCACAACACTGCATCTCACACCTTCCACTTGGGGTAACCAACGAGGGGTTAGAGGCCCATCAGTCGCATTAGGGAACATTGGTTGATAATCCGTGTAGATGTTGTAGCGGGTGAATACGATGAGCTAGACAACCCAGAAGTAGGCATGAACGAGGAGGAGGTAGGCGTCCCGACGGTTCTAGAAATCCCTGATGATGGACCATATACGGTATTCCTTATTGTGTACATCTGCCAGTTTGGCATGTGGTGTCAGCCAAACCCGACTCAGAGGAACACGCCCGCCGTGTCCCGCGAGCTCCTCATATAGAAGACAGTCCACATGCAGAGCTCATTCACCATGGCAAGCTTGGAGGGGGTAACTTGCTCTTTGATTGTGCTTGGATGGACGAAGGACACCATTTCAGAGCTCAGTCTGACGTTAGGGAAGGTAAAGAATGGATGAAGGGCTTGCTTGGGGATGCTAGTAGCTTTTGATGGTTGGTTAAATAGCAGGGTGAGGTAGAGGGTGGTAGTTGTTGGCATTCAAGCCGAAGTGATGATCGTGTAGAAGTGGAGAGCAATGAATTACCTATTTGATAGAGTTTGTGTGGAGAAATTGAAGATTTGGTGGAGATTGAGGAGAACATGACCTCTCTCTACCTTCCCTCCCTACGTAAGCCCCGGTGGTACATCCATAAATCCTCTCTCTGCGCGCGTCAAAGTTGCACATCCATAATTTGGATCCGGCAAAGTGTAGAAATTGGGCTTAATGAGGTGGAGAAGTTGTGTGTGTGTTAACTGCAAACAAAGATGTGTTCCAGTGTAGATGCACCCGGACCATGAGGGAGTGGTGGATGTGCACCAACCATATTGGAATTTAGGGTTAGAGATTTGGAAATGGATGAGAATGATTTGGGGGAGAAGAAGTGAATTTAGAGAAAATAAGCTTTATACGAACTTGTGATGGTAAAAAAAATGCGGCGGATTGCACAATAAAGGTTGTTGTCACAAGGGGCAATATAAAGTGACGTTCCTTTAAAACGCGATAATTCTTTCTCCTTGAATTTTTTTCTCCACGAACGGACTCCGGATCAGCCCTCCCGAGAGAGATTAGGGTTTGGCGGCGGCTCCGTCTCGTAAAACGCGATAATTCTTTCTCCTTGATTTTTTTTCTCCACGAAACGGAATATATATTAGGACCTGGGGATACGTCGGTGGGGCATCGGGGTGCCCTCGAGGCACGGGGGCGCGCCCTGGGAAGGGGGGCGCGCCCCCCACCCTCGAGGACAGCCCGTGGGCCCCCAGGTGTGGATCTTCTGACAGGTATTTTTTATATTTTCTGAAATAAA
Source organism: Secale cereale (assembly GCA_902687465.1). Taxonomy (NCBI): domain Eukaryota; kingdom Viridiplantae; phylum Streptophyta; class Magnoliopsida; order Poales; family Poaceae; genus Secale; species Secale cereale. Next base: position 644,761,717 of record LR738709.1, on the reverse strand, counting down.
TCTCCGTTGATTTTCAGACGATTCTGAGAACTTTTTATTTCTGCACAAAAAACAACACCATGCCAGTTCTGCTGAAAACAGCGTCAGTCCAGGTTAGTTCCATTCAAATCATGCAAGTTAGAGTCCAAAACAAGGGCAAAAGTGTTTGGAAAAGTAGATACGTTGGAGACGTATCAACTCCCCCAAGCTTAAACCTTTGCTTGTCCTCAAGCAATTCAGTTGATAAACTGGAAGTGATAAAGAAAAACTTTGACAAACTCTGTTTGCTCTTGTTGTTGTAAATATGTAAGCTAGCATTCAGGTTTTCAACCAGATCATGAACTAACCACATTCACAATGACTTTTAGGTCTCAAGACTACTCACATCAATGGCATAATCAACTAGCGAGCAATAATAATAAACCTCGGATGACAACACTTCTCAAAACAATCATGATATGATATAACAGGATGGTATCTTGCTAGCTTTTCTGAGACCGCAAAACATAAATGCAGAGCACTTTAAAGATCAAGGACTGACTAGACATTGTAATTCATGGTAAAAGAGATCCAGTCATGATCATACTCAATGCAGATTAATAGTAATACATGCAACGACAGAGGTGCTCTCCTACTGGTGCTCTTTGATAAGAGGATGATGACTCTGCATAAAACTAAATAGATAGGCTCTTCGTAGAGGGAAGCAAGGATTTGTAGAGGTGCCAGAGCTCGATTTTTAAATAGAGATTGAATAACATTTTGAGTGGTATACTTTCATTGTCAACATAACAACCAAGAATCTCGGTATCTTCCATGCTACGCACATTATAGGCGGTTCCCAAACAGAATGGTAAAAGTTTATACTCCCCAACCACCAACAAGCACACTCCACGGCCAGCCGAATCCACGGGTTACCGTCCAAACAAGCAACAGCCCTGGTGAGTTTTGTTTAATTATTATGATTTTGAGCATGGGACTGGGTATCCCGATTACCAGCAATTTTCTCGTGAATGATGAGCGGAGTCCACTCATCGTGAGAATAACCCACCTAGCATGGAAGATATAGACAGCCCTAGTTGATACATGAGCTGTTCGAGCATACAAAACAGAATTTCATTTAAAGGTTTAAAGTACTGATGTATGATGTGTAGGTCCCACATACTGCAGAAATTTATGAAAAACAAAACATATTCAATATTGGACTCTATTTGTAGAGTTCATCATTTAGAACAGAGTGCTGCAAAAAGACTGAAGTTTTATACTTTGATTTAAGAGAATTAATTGCCAAAAGAGAGAAATACATGCATGCAAAATTAGTCAAGGTTGTAATTGGCGTGCATGCATGCAGTCATGTACTCCCTCCGTAAAGAAATATAAGAGTGTTTAGATCATTAAAGTAGTGGTCTAAATGCTTTTATATTAATTTACAAAGGGAGTATATTTCTACTAATGTATACGAGTTGCACCCAACTGTGACTCAACAAGCAGCCAAGGCCGAGACCCCTACAGCGGCGTTGGCTAATCGTCCGTCGACTCTGTAGTACTAATCGTAGATATGCTAGTACAATTTCTATGGATGTTTTGTACAGCTTTTGAACGCACATACCAGTTGATCTAAGAAACAAAATATTGAAGCATGCACATGCATGTGCAACATCCACTGAACATCGCTAAAATATGGATGAATTGATTGCTTTTATTTTTACTACATCCAGGATATTTACACAATGCACTAAGGGCAAAATGGTCTTTTCATCTCACACTTAACACCATTGATGCTTAAAATGGACGGAAGTGTCATATAAGGAATAAAGTTACTTTAGATGTCATATAGGGATTTGTTTTTATTTGGGTCAAATAAGGAAGCAAATTTTAAGAATGGGTCAAATAAGGAATTCTCTCTCGAATGAATAGCATTGATCGCGAAAAATTGTGTGCCTTGCAATGACACACACACACACTAAGAGAGAACACAACGATTGTAATTGGCATGCGATAGCGTACAAATTAGGAGCTTTGGACTTGAAGCAACAAGTCACCCGTGGAAATTCTGAAGAAATAGTATTAGATATACAGCCTGCCTAAATCATGCATCGATCAAGCACATGCCGCTACGCCACTACGGAAGGTTATTATTCCCTTGGTGCATACTATATCTTGTGGCAAAATTATCGGATATATAATTGCCATCCAATCCGCTGCAACCAGTTCAGAGACAGATGATAGATTCATGGCATGTTACGACGGACGCCAATCATGGACGATTGATGAACGGCCTCGGCGACATCCATTTTCTTCCCTTTTTTCTGCATTGACTTGTTCGTCCAGCCGCGGTTTGCATCAGTTGATAACTGAGGCGGTTGCATTGAGGTGGTAGTTAGCACATCAATTCGTGAGCACAGCACATGCATGTGTACATAGAAAACAGGTTGTAACTTGTAACACTTATACGTTGACATGCATGCACCCAAGACTACGTAACCGGCCGGCCGGCATATGTATAAATACAGGGAGTTGCGAGGCATATACACACCACCAACGACATAGATACCTCACCAGTACCAAGACATTCTTCTCGGTAGCCAAACAATCGGAGCTTAATTTGATCCAGTAATTGGCTAAGGTCCATGGCGATGGCGATCAGGTCTTTGCTGCTCCCTCTGGCCCTACTAGCTCTCGCAGCTAGCTCGGCGGCGGTGGCTAATCTACAGATCGGTTTCTACAGCAAGACATGCCCGGACGCCGAGAAGATCGTCCGCGAGGAGATGGCCAAGATCATCGCCGCCGCGCCCAGCCTCGCCGGCCCGCTCCTCCGGCTCCATTTCCACGACTGCTTCGTCAGAGTACGTCGTAACTTGCCTAGCCTGTTGTCGTACTTCTTCATGCTGCCATCGATCATGTCATGAAATGTATACTTACATGTGCCGTGCGTGCAAATGAATTCATTGTAGGGTTGTGATGCCTCTGTCCTCCTGGAATCCACGGAGGGCAACGTGGCGGAGAAGGACGCCAAGCCAAACAAGAGCCTGCGAGGGTTCGGCTCCGTGGAGCGGGTGAAGGCCAAGCTGGAGGCCGCGTGCCCGGGCATCGTCTCCTGCGCCGACGTGCTCACGCTCATGTCCCGCGACGCCGTCGTGCTGGCCAAGGGCCCCTCCTGGCCGGTGGCGCTGGGAAGGAGGGACGGCAGGGCGTCCAGCGCCGCGGAGGCGAGCAGCCAGCTCCCCCCGGCCTCCGGCGACGTCCCTCTCCTCGCCAAGATCTTCGCCTCCAAGGGGCTCGGCCTCAAGGACCTGGTCGTCCTCTCCGGCGCCCACACGCTCGGCACGGCGCACTGCCCGTCTTTCGCGGACCGGCTCTACAACACCACCGACGGCCTCGTCGTCGACCCGTCTCTGGACGCCGAGTACGCCGACAAGCTGAGGCTCAAGTGCAGCAGGAGCGACGACAACCGCGCCATGCTCTCGGAGATGGACCCCGGCAGCTTCAAAACCTTCGACACCGGCTACTACCGCCACGTCGCCAAGCGGAGGGGCCTCTTCCGCTCCGACGCCGCGCTCCTCTTGGACGCCGGCACCAGGGACTACGTCCAGCGCATCGCCACCGGCAGGTTCGACGCCGACTTCTTCAGGGACTTCGGCGCGTCCATGACCAAGATGGGCGACGTCGGCGTGCTCACCGGGACCCAGGGAGAGATCAGGAAGAAATGCCACACCCTCAATTGATTAGCGTTTGTTGATTACGAGCTGGCTGGAGTATGAACATCCGCGCCAGCATGTCCTGGGTTCAAGACCGTGCTAACAATAACAATAATGCTACACTTACGGACATGCGTTACGGAAAGGGTGCTTACAGGCTGATGTGGCAGAACAATGGGACGAGCGAGCTGGAGTTCACGCAAAGCAAACAAACCAAGCACCAAAAAGCGGGTTCCACCTCTGCGCGTAGATTATTCCGTGTGCATTAAGTCCGTAAGTGTAGCATTATTCCCCTGCTAATGCAGTATTAAATAAAGCGTTTCTGCGGCCTACATAGATCCCACGTCTAAGGACTTTTGCATGAGTTGACTGGAGCATGAATTTAATACATGAACTATGTGCTTACATGTGTCATGCGTGCAAATGGGTTCATTGCAGGGTTGTGATGCCTCTGTCCTCCTCGAATCCACGGACGGCAGCGTGGTGGAGAAGGACGCCAAACCAAACAAGAGCCTGCGAGGGTTCGGCTCGTGGGGCGGGTCAAGGCCAAGCTGGAGGCCGCGTGCCCGGGTGTTGTCTCCTGCGCCGACGTGCTCACCCTCATGTCCCGTGATGTCATAGTGCTGGCCAAGGACCCCTCTGAGGGAGTCCTGGATCAGGGGGTCCGCATGTTGCCGGATAAACTCCTGGTGGGTCGGACTGGTGGACCGTGAAAATTATAATGGAAGATCATCTCTCGTATCCGGATAGGACTCATGTATTCCTGTAATGGCAAGTTTTAGGTTCGGGTGTAGGTTTTCCTTCTTCTGCAAGATGACATGTACAAATCTTAGGCCCCTCCGGTGTGTATATAAACTTGAGGGTTTAGTCCGTAGAGGCTAGAACAGAGAATCTCAAATCCTCATAGGCTAGACTCTAGGGTTTAGCCACTACGATCTCGAGGTAGATCAACTCTTGTATTCATATTCATTCATATTAATATAGCAGAAAGTAGGGTTTTACCTCGGTCGACAGGGCCTGAACCTGGGTAAACAACGTGTCCCCATTCTCCTATTACCATCGATCCTCAGACGCACAGTTCGAGACCCCCTACCCGAGATCCGCCGATTTTGACACTGACATTGGTGCTTTCATTGAGAGTTCCACTATGTTGTCGACGGAAGGACCGATGGATCGCGTCATCAACCACAACGGCGACACCGAGGGAATTTTTCCTCCAGGCCAACTTTTCGTGTTCGGCGGCTTCGCGCTCCACGCCAACACCGAAGGCCACCTCGAGCAGATCGAGAGCTGCGCCCCTGGCCATCAAGTCAGATTCGGAAGCTTGAACTACGTTGCTGATATCCGCAGAGACTTGATGTTCGCCGGATTCGAGCCAGTGGCAACTCCTCTCTGTCACCACGATGAGCATGACCTAACTCTGTCATCGAATTAGGAAATATCACCTGCAACTGTTCTGGCCATAGATCCAGAACATATCACGTCACCCGAGGACGGGAAGCTCAACCCCACCACGGGAGCCGCAGACTCTACGGCGTTGGAGCCGCACACGGACCCAACTACGAGCATGGTCTGTGTTACCGGAACCCTGGACTCAACTCCGGCCTCTATTCCGAATCACGCGCATCTGCAAACCTGATCAGGCGTCTATCGCCGAATTTTGATGATTTGTATTATCGAAATCGATGAACTTTTTCCAAAGTCGAATAACTTTTTTTCATATTCGATGAACTTTTCCCAAAAATTCTGTGAACTTATTTTCAAAATCGGTGAACTATTTTACATTTTTTGACTATTTTCTAATTTGATGAACCTCTCCAAAATTGATGAACTTTTTTTAAAAAAATGTGAACATTTTTTGAAATCGATGAACTATTTTTTCAGATTCATGAACTTTTTCTAAGGCACAATATTTTTTCCAAATTCGTGAACTTTTGTACCATTCACATTTTTTTTCAAATTCATGAACTTGTTTCAATGTTTTGTAAAGTCGTGTATTGGTCAAATGGTGAGCGGTCAAGGTCACATTTTTTTTTAGAAGATGGTCAAGGTCACATGAACGACCGTGTGATGCAACCATCGATCAAGGCCTCTCCAGCGAGCTGCCTGTAGAGCGATCTTGCGGTCGCTGATTCTTGGTGGCCTGGCCCAATACACCAGGCGCGTGAGCGCTCCGCTGGTCAACTGAGTTCCCTTCCTTCCCTGCATGCCGAGGCCAAGCCCAGAACCCAGAAGGCAAACGACCGAAGACCAGCCTAATCCATCCAGATTTTTATAGGTACACAGATTTTTATAGGTAGAAAAAAAGTGATGAGACGCATGAACATTGAACATTTGCATATGATCTTCGTCGAAAACTAAGAGCTTCAGAAGCCAAACACAAGGAATAGTAGCTAGATCACCACTGCATTTAGAATCTTCAATGTGGCAAAAATGGTAGGGGCTACAAATGGAATTGGTACAGGCAAACAGCTCCAAGACGGCTGGTTTCTACGTATCTCCCAAAAATCTCCGACTTAACGAAGGACAGCCAGCTCTACTTTCTTCTACCTACATATATGTTTCTGCATTGCGGAAAATGCATATCTACTCCTGCATTAGCCAAAAGGAACTCCGCTGCCGGACAAACCAAAAAATCCTCTGGGTCAATTCTCTCTTGCGCCTCGCCTCAGACTCAGCAGGTCGGTTGGTTCAAGGCCGTCTCCGCATCTGTCTCGGTCTTCACGTTGAAATGCTCTCTCAGGAATTCCACCGCCATGAACGTGAATGCAGATGCGGGTACATACCATATTATCCGAGGAACACTTCCCCTGAATAAGCCATTCACTCCCTCAGAATCCCATGTCTTCTTTATAGCATCCAGCCATCCATTGTACCTGATTGTTTGACAAAACAAAAGAAACTTAGTAGCCCGGGATACAAATCACATGCTATCAACACGGAAAATGGTGTTTGTCACAGTGATGTAGAGAATGAATGGTTCTAGTGGTTAACAGAAAGATGGGAGGAGGAAAATATCAATGTGCATCAAATAAATATCAAGCTGGCCAGCAGAAAAACAGATATGCGTGTGTCAATCACAAGGGTCAGATTTGCCATGTACCTAGTTGTTGATCCTTGTACTTGTAGCCTTGTCTTGATGACATCCAAGGGGGTTGTCAAGTATGCACTAAAACCTGCAAAACACATTGGAAAAGAGTGGTAAATCAACAGGCTATTCACTTTGGGGTTCTCAAGAAACATGGTAACCAACAACGTGATTTATCAAATATATATAATAGACCAGACCTACCGCCTGATAATCCTCCTAGAACAAGCCCTTCAAAAGAGTTGCTGACCTGTAAATCACTGTCTGGCAAATACTTCCTCTTCCCATACACAGTAAGTTCTTTCAACCCTTCATAGAAAGTTACCTGGAGATGCCAAAGATCATGCACATAAAAAGGATTGGAAGGAAAATATCTTAAATTGTCTGAAGCACACAAGCAGGTTTTTTTTTATAAAACGAACAGATCCGGCCATGACATAATACTGTTAGACAAAACCAATATCCACAACATCTGGAGTTGAATGTCATGACCAAGATCTAGCCATCTCTTTTTTTTTTTTTTTGAACCGGGCTAACCCCCTTTCCATTACTTAGAACGGAAATACATCAGTCTGTAGCAGGAAAGAAACTAAGAACAGGGAGAGGGGGAGAGCGAGTTCAACGCACTACTAGGAAACCCACCACACTCGCCCGCCATCGAAACGAGTGCTATGGGGCGAAAACCTAGTGGATCTAGCCATCTTACTACCTGCTAGCTATAGGAGTTGGCCAAACATAAAGACAAACATTTCTTTCAAGAGGCGAACAGGTTTCCAAAGTTACAAGAACAATGAGAAAAGCATAAGCTGAATTCTCACTTACCATGAGGCCAGCAAACGGGACATCCCTGGCAAGCGTAGACCCATATCTGCGAGAAATAAATGGTTGCGTGACTGAAGCAAAATTAAAATGTGTGACAAATAGACTATCATCATGTGCGGAATAGTATCAGGTTTTTTTTACACAAAAGTTAACCAAGTTTGTTCCGCAAACAACCATACATTCATGCTTCAAAAATGTGCATAAATAACTCAAAAAATTGTGATAACTTTTAAAATTGATACTCCTATACTTGTATCAAAGTATTCAAGTGTGCTAGCATACTTCCTTGGATTCGATTTTAGAATGGGGGAAAATAAATTATTGACTGAACAATCTGCTAATCTACTCCTTGAAGATACTATATGTTTAAACTCATTTTTCTCTCTTCAGAAAACAGAAGATCTTATACTAGCAACAAGCAGTCAGTGCCAATACCCTGCGTAGAGTCCCTTCACGCCATGATCTCTCCAGATAGAAGAGCCAGCATGGAACATTCCATTATAGTACCCATACATCTGAGTGCCAGGAGATTGAGAAACATTTCCTTTTGTAGCATTCAGTGCCCAAGATTTGCTGGAGCCTTGGACTTGCATCCGTTGCTTCATAACTTCACAAGGCACATAGATAAAAGATCCAAGTGTATCTCCTGGAGTAGGCATTCAAAAGTTTATGTGGTGCCAATGAAGCAGCACATTATTCCAATGAAAAGGCAAATTGTATCAGTACAGCATTACATGAGTGACAAAGCAGAAGAACAGAGTAGTTTGAATATGCGAGACCTCATGCATTGCCTGACCCTAAAAGTGACAAAGAATAACTTATTGAGAACTCGATGAAGTCAGCGTGTAAAAATCAGTTTCTGCCTCTAAATCCTAGTAACATGCTGACAAAAGCATTCACAAATTTTAAGCAGCATCATGCAGATTTTCTGGGGAGTAAAACACAGTACACACAAAGTAAACAATTTCTCACCAATTCCTCCAGCAATAAAGTGAGACCAATGACCACTAAGATTAGGATTATTGTTCTCCAGCCATGTCTTTGTTGATTCAATAACACCAAAATATGTTGCACCTGTAGCAAGTGAACCAGTAACGCCTGGACTGATTCCTCTGTAAAAACCTGAAATATGGCAAGAGTACTGAAGTTTACAAGATGACTACTGGAGATCTGAATAAGGTCAATCAAATCTCAGGGCTCGGGCACAGGGAGATTTTTTCTGGTTTTCACAAAGTTAATAAGTACTACAGTATTCCAGGATTTTCACTATCTTTTCTCACTAAAAATCAGAGGGGCTCCTAACCTCTCAGTCCATCAGAAGCCCAAACTGTCCTGACCATCTGAAAAATATTCTTCTGGGCCTGTTCATAACAAGTGAAGAAAGAAATGGCATCCATGTGTCAAAATCATTCAATAAAACAATAAACAATACAGCTCACGACCATGTAAAGTGAATGGAAATTTTTAGGAAAACGATCCCACACCTTAGCACCTGACATTATAGCTTGACTCTGAAGCCTTGTTTTCAGGGTGTCAACTGGATGCATCATGCCTTCTCCAAATGCGCCTGCAATTGCTCCCCACACAAATTCCCTCCATACTGCATCAGGAGATTTATCTCAGTAACAGCATGGTGCACATTTTTGGGAACTATGTGTTGCTCAGTTCTATAAACTCTATTACAAATTATCACATAGTCTGCTGTCGAGGTGCAGCCAAATTTTGGTGAAAACGAACCATCATAAGATTATAGCTTTACTGTAGTGAAATACATAATCCATTGTAAAAATGTCAAACTATTTATCAACTTCATAATAATAATAGTAATATGATTAAATAACCTGCTATTTGCATAGAACAAAACCTATATTGCAGAAAACATAAGCCAGATAAACCACAAAATCACGCTGCGAGAGCCACCTGCATCTCGTACCCTCAGCTCAAGTTAATACAAAGGGCCCGGGGCACAAGCGAAAAGAGATGGGGGGGGGGGGGG
>LR738709.1:644617218-644745857 GCA_902687465.1 Secale cereale | reverse complement strand
GCGGGCGGGGCGGGGGGAGGCGGGGCGGGGGGAGGCGGCGGGGGCGGGACGGGCGGGAGCGGCCGGCGGGGCGGGCGGCGCCGGGGCGGGGGGAGGCGGCGGAGGGCGGCCGGGGCGGCGGCGGAGGGCGGCCGGGGCGGCCGGCGGCGGCGGCGGGCGAGCCGGAGGGCGGGAGGAGCGAGCGCGGGCGGGCGGGGCGGGATGAAATCCTTCCCGCGCTCGGGAGGAAAAGGAGTGCGGGTCGGGGGGAGAAACTCCCCCCAACCCTCACTTCTACAGGCCGGGAGAAGGTTTGAGGGTTGGACCTCTAAATTTTTTTACGGATTTGAGGGTTTAGGGGTTCTAGTCTACGGGTTTTTTTGGACGAAAACCGTAAAAAAACGGTTATTTATAGAGATTTGAGGGTTTGAGGGCTCTCCTAGAGATGCTCTTACGACACTGGGGCATCCCCGTGACTCACCATCTGATCCCCAACTCAAAATTTGAATTCTTTTTTTCTTTCTGAATGGACTCTCTTTTTGTTCTCTTTTGTTTTCGTTTGACTGTTTTTCCTATTTTCTTATTTTGAACTTGGATTCGATTTTTGTTTTGATTTTGCTTTTGTTTCTCCTTGTATTTTTTTTTGAAGTTTTTCGTTTCTCGCTGTTGATTGGAGATCTCGCGCCTGATTCTTTATTATTCTATATGGCGCTTGATAGTGACCTAGCGAAGCTCAAGTGCATGCTTCACTCTGTTGAGAACTTAGCAGAATATTACCATATCTGTGCTGATGGAGCTGCGTCCCCGCGGTTGCGATCAAGACCTGACGCGCTTCCGTCCCGATCTGGCAACATGATATTCCTTGAACGAATAATCAGCAGCCCATATCGAGTGCTCTCTCGTACTACACGCAAGCTGCCGCACTAGCAGCTCATGACCAGGCCCCCAAATTATTTGCCCGAGAGACTGGCAACCTCAATTATTAGGCACACAAAGACACGGAATTGTTGGAGAGGAATTGCACGCCTACGCCAAGAAATCTCTCGCGGGCAAACATTCTTCTCCTCCAGAAAACATGTCCTCTCTCCCCAAAATGGGCATAACGCTCTGCGTTGCTGCAGATTTCTAAAATTATATTAGAAAACATTATGTTGTCATGTGTGCCCACTTTTTTTCTTCAAAACGACGACAAAAGATTTACCTCATCGATTAATTAAGAATAAGAGAATTGCCCAGTTAATTAATGGAAAATCGGACGAAAACCGATACAGATCAATCACACGTGGACTACTCACACAACATGCAACCCCATAAGCATATGATGGCCTGGCAACCATACCCAACACCTAACGTCCACCAGCCCCACACCACTACATCACAAAGACACTCGAACGAGAGTAACTCGGCCGAAGACCACACGCACCACGAAGACAAGCCAGACCATAAGGACAATCCAAGAGACTGATAACCATCCTTCAAGTAGCTGCAGATGCCTTTCCTGTGGCGTACCTTCTCTTGCCTTTGCTCCTGAGAGCCTCCTCCACAATCGCCTTGCCAGATTCAAGGATCACCCTCTCCAAACATTTGAGCAAGTTGTCAAGCTCTATTTCTAATAGAAACTCATTGACCATGTCACGCGCAGAAACCTGCCCCGACGGTCACGTGCGGGTGGGTGGCTGCAACATCGGAACCTCCATGCTCCACAGAGGCAGTGGCTGGTTGGGCTCCGAAGGATCAGGCGCCAACATACCAAACGCCTCGACATCATCAGTCATAGGTACCAGTGACACGATGTCTTCGGCACACTGAAGATGAAATGTGTGCCGAATTATGTACATACTGAATCCATGCTTTAGTCGGTTGCTTCATAAGTTCAAACTCATTTTCCGAAGAGCAACAACGGAAACAAAAAAGGTGAACCTGCAGACCACTCGACATTCTCACTTCCGCTTCGTCGACCACCACTCTCGCGCTTGCTTCATTCCAAGGTGGAATGCTTCCCATGGAGAGAGAGGCAGACAATAATATTTCTTCATCCCAAACGTTCCATGTCCAACACATGGTGGCCCGAAAGCATGTCTTGCTTGAAGCAAACGAAGAACCCTTCTTCCGGCAGTTAGCCTTCTACCACCTCTAAGTTTTTCATCCGGATCAACCTTGGTCAACGAGCATTCCGGTGTTTAAAGACATCAGGTGTTGTCAGGTTGCACTTGTAATTGATCGTGTTCTCCGTCTGATATCTTCTTGCGCTTTGTATCTGTGCGACCATTTGTGACTTTGCCCTCTGTTTAAAAAGGCGTGAGCGGAACTTTAGTGCCTATTGGCATATTTGTGGAGGTAAGATAATTGCAATAGACGTTTCGAAATAAATAAATTTTGTCAGTTACATTTTTTGGAAGGTGTAGTTCTGAAAGAATAATCAAGAAAATTCAAGGAATTAAAAGGACCAATTTTCATTTCACTGCAAATTCAACGTAAGTTTTTTTGTTTGTTTGTGAATATATATATAAAAAAAGCTGTCGGTATACTTTGCAGTACTATTATGAATTACACTTTGTGTTTTAAAATCTTCTAATTTCTATAGGATCCACCTAGTAATAAATTCTCTAATTTTCTCTCAAAATTGCACGGCTCGATCTGTAAATCCTCCTCCCTTTTGCTCTGTTTCTTATGAATGTACATTTATTCTTGAGCAAGCTGCTCGCATACGACACAAGCTAAATTCGATTGAACAGACAAATTTAATTAATTAAACAGAGAGTTATTTCTACATCTCTTGTCTTTCTTCACCTCTGCTCTCACTGAAAACTTTAATTAGGTTGCCACAAATCTTCACACACGTCCATGGACGTTCCCAAGCAATGAAGCAATATCCACATCCACAGTGTTGAGTCCATTTCATTTCTCGATGAATCCGGTCATCCTGAGGACGAGGTTCCTGATGTTGCGGAGGTCCCGCCCTTTGAGCGTCCTCCCTTTCCCGCTGCACATGGAGTAGGCCGCCGTCGACCTCCCGGCGAGCCTCCGCCGCCGTTCAGCCAGGACGTGCGGCGGCACGTTCCTCTTCGCGTCGTTGGTGCATCGGACGTCGCCGTCGCTGCAGTCGTCGTTGCCGCTGCCGCTGCCGCTCCCGTCGGACGTCGACCAGGAGCGAGACCGCCGCTTCCGGTGAGGCACGAGGACCGGGGCAGACAGCTCCGGCGAGGACACCTTCGCCATGTCACCGTCGACGTTGCTGCCGCCGTCGCCGTCACGGCGGTGGTCGGAGCTGTGCTGTGGCCAGAGGACGTCGGCTTCTTGGAGCTCCTGATCCATGGCCTCCCCGGCCGTGTGTCCGGGAAGGCAAGGGCTGGGGCTGCCATGGCGAGAGGGATATATAGCGAGCGGAGGTGGGTGTGCTGTGGAAGGAAGAGGGAGAAGCTGGCGTGTCTTGGTGAGCAAGCAGACTTCCTTGGGGAGTTGGCAACTGGATCGGAGGAGTAGTGGCGCGTTAGGACAAACTTTGCTAGCTGTGGCTGTGGGTGGGCGCGGGAAGGAAGGAAGGAAGGGGTTGGTCTGGAGTGCGGTACACCCTATCCTGAGCTGCCACGTGGACGTGCACCGCCTGGCCGGAGTAAGTCGCGTACGTATGCACGTATTCGTACGTGTATTCTTGTGCTGATTGGAATGTAGTAAGAACGTGCGTGGAGGAGATGCGCTTTAGTGTGGAACTCTTCCATGTAAACTTGCTTCGTTTGACAGATGACTGGGTTTTCACACGGCAAGACAAGTAAGGTTCAAAGCTTGCTGCTAATCTCATTAACGGACACTAACAAACTGGTGGTACTGGTAAGTACTCCCTCCGTTCCGATTTACTCATCGTGATTTTAGTTCAAAATTTGAATTAAAAGCACGACGAGTAAATCAGAACGGAGTGAGTAGCAACAAGATTTTTGGTCACTCTGATAACATTTGTTGAACCGCATAAGGAAGTTTATAACTTTGAGAAATTCATGCACGTGTATACACGCACTAAATCAATAGATGAAGGCCACGTACGTCGTACATGCCGACGAGAGTCACGAGACCAGTTCAAATCCATTTCTGATCTAGTAGTACTCCCTCCGTCCAGGTGCATTGGGCATCTTAGCGATTTTAGAATTTCCAAATAAGTAAGGCGCTAAGGAATTAAATCAGCCTCGTACCATTCTCATACCTCGTTCGCTCCACCCTCATGCACAACTTTTTAATCTCATGGGCAATAACTCTGGTTGCATGCGTTTCCCGCTGAATGTTGATTGGTAAGGCCAAGGGATTGCAATCAATTAGCTCAAGTTACAAGAGTTTTAGTGCTAATTACATCTAATATTACGGCCAATCACATCACACCTAGATCATAGTGCAGCTCCTTAGGCGCCCAATGCACCTGGACGGAGGGAGTACAAACTTTGCCCGAACCATTGGACGACCTAGTACGTGTCAACGTGTCATCCTTCGATGAAGCCGGTCATCCGCAGCACGGAGTTGCGGAGGTGGCGCAGGTCGCGCGCCCGCTTGCCGTGCCTTGCCGCCCCCGACGACCGCAGCAGCGTGTACGCCGCGGCGGCCTCCCCGTCGGACAGCCGCCTGCCGGAGACCAGCAGGTGCGGCGGCACGATGATCTTGCCGCCGCCGTCCTGCTTCTCCGCCAAGTCGTCTTGATGATCGGCACCGTCTTTCCACCGTAGCAACAGCACGGCGGCCCTGCTGGGAGTGGGAGGGACGTCCACCGGCCGAGACCGTGCCGCGCGCCGCTGCCACGACGTGGCCGGGCCCTGCACGCTCGGCAGCGGCTTGTACTGCTCATCGTCGGCCTGGGCGTGGCCCGCGTAGTACTCCGGCCAGAGCACCTCGAACTCGTCGAGCTCTTCCATTGATTAACTACCACCACAGTCCACAGTAGGATCGGACGAGGTGGCGGCTGGCACCGGCGAGGGCCAGGAAGGAGGCGTGCCCAGAGCTGCGATGGAGCAGTGCCCGGACGCGCGCTATATATCAGCGGGTTAAACGGGTAGTGTTCCGTCCCACCGCGTCTGGTCGATCGCGACGGCGGCCGGGCGCTCGCCCGACGGAGTCCACACGCCTGGCGGAACGAAGATGGTTGGGGAGGGGTGTGGATCCCGTTGGCGCCGTCCCGCCGCGGGCTCCGGACGCGGCGCCGGGATCACACACGCGCTCTTCCCTCCGGGGCACGCAACGTGCATCCATGCCGTGCTCGCGGCGTCACTGGGCACCCAGGCGTATGTGCATGCGTTGGCTAGGACGTGACATATAACAAAGGCGCGCGCTAGGCGCCGGCTGGCTGGTCCAAAATTTTAGCCGGTCGCAGATCAACCACCAACTACTGACCGTCTGATTTATCCTTTCGCCCCTTACTTCATCTTCCCAATAGTAGTTGCAGGCTGTCGCCGGGTGATGGTTCGGCCATGGCTGCTTGCAGTTCCGGCACTCCTGGAGTGGATGGCGCTGACACGTTGCCGATAGTAGTTGCAGCCTGTCGTCTCAGTGGTTGCACCACCCTCCGCCATCCTCGTCGTGGATGCTCGCCGCATGCACCGCCGCCCTCTCCTGGGTCACCAATGGAAAAAGTCCAAAATAAACCTTGAACTTGTAGTCTAAAGCTAAATCAGACCCTGAACTTCGAATCCCTGAAATCAGCACACCCAACTATGTAATCCCGGTCTATATTAAACCTTGAGCGCGTTTTTGCAGGGATTGTCGACGTGGCAGCAGGTCCACCGGGATCGTTGGCGGCTGGGCCGGCCCACCAAACGTGAAACGTGTTTTTGTTTCGACTTAAAAAAAATACCAAAAACGAAAATCCTCCAGGGGAATCGAACTTGACATCTGACGCCGCTGCACTCTTCGTGTAACCACTCCAGCAGTAAACTATTAGTGTTAAACGTGAAGCGCGAAACTATTTACCCACACTACATAGCATCGAGATTCGAAAACATTTTGGAATTTTTAAAACATTTTCTTGAAAATAATCAACCATTTTGAAATAAAGCAAAAAACATTTTTTCAAATTCCAAACATGTTTTGCAAAAATGTGAACAATTTTTAAAATTACGTTTTTAAACAAAGCACAAACAATTTTTCAAACGTGAACCATTTTTTAAATCCCTGAATATATTTTTATAAATGAACTATTTTTAAACGTGAATAAAATTTTAAAATGAGTAACATTTTTTAAAATCTGAACAAAAATTTAAAGTGAGAACAATTTTTAAAACCTGAACATTTTTAAACATAAACATATTTTGAACAAATGGGAACACATTTTAAACCTGAACAATAGTTTAGAATGTGAACACTTCCTAAAAAACATGAAAATGGGAAAAAAATGTACTCTAAAATTTTGTTCAGGTTTCAATTTTTTCGTGTTTTCAATAATTTGTTCTTTTTTGCCAAAAAGTGTTCACACTTTAAAGAATGTTTTGGGCTTCAAAAAAATACAGCACCGATGATGCATTTGCTCATCGTAGCGGTCACATTTATCTAATATTCACTGAACCCTCGAATGTATCACAATAACTGATCTTGGAATCGGTACTGATGGATGAACTCGCTGTACACCAAGGTCTCGAGGTTGCGTGTGTTTAAATATGTTTGTGCTTCCTCTATGACACTAAACCGTCTTCAGCTAGAGTGGCTCGTAAGACAAGTCTGCAAGCGTCAGGTCTTGAGTTCAATTCACGAGATCGCTTATTTTTCATTTTTTCAACGTTCGATTCACATGGGCTCTTCTGATCAATTCAGCGTGGCTCGAAAAAATTGTTGGAAAAAAAAAACACGGTTCGTGGTGCCTGACGGGCCGGCCCAGTCTGGCTGCAGCCAACCCTCCTGGATTTGACCTGCCGGATCCCCAATCTTTGTTTGGGAATGCACCCAAGGTTTGAAATAGACCGGGATTAGATAGTTCAATGTGCTGATTTCAGGGATTCAAAGTTCAGGGTTTGGTTTAGCTTTAGACTACAAGTTCAAGGTTTATTTTGGACTTTTTCCGTCACCAATCCCACGGTCACCATCGCAACAAAACAACTCATCGGTTGTACTATTTCAGTTTGCTGGTTGCAACAAAAAACGCGACGCCGCATTGTAGCAAAACAGTGTACCGGTTCCAATAATTCTGCATCGTGGTTGCAGCTTTCTCACGCCCCATCGTTGTTGGCTCATTCGCTAGTTCTAACGGAACTAACAGAAACTAAGGGTAAGTAAGACGTTCATTTAATAGAGAACCGAAAAAAAGAATTAACACATAGTGTATACATGAACTTATCAAATTATAGTCATTCCCGCAAAGTATTCAAATCATTGTCAACTTGGGGTCAAGGGTTCAGAACAATAACATGTGCATACAACTTGCAGAAATGATCAAGAACTGACATATATTCATGAAAACGTAATAGATTCAGATATGAAATCATGGCACTTGGGCCCTATTGACAAACATTAAACACAACAAAGTAACAGAAACATCAATCTTAGAATATAGTGGATACTAGGGATCAAGCCCTAACAAATTGACACGACCACATATCAAATCTCATCCAATCCCATCTACCTCTAGTATGCCTATAAAGGAATTACTCACACATGATTGTGAGCATCGTGAAATTATAGATGAAGAAGGGTTGATGATGACGACAATGCTGATTCCCTCTCTACAGAACCACAAACGGACTCCAGACTAGCGCTCCCAACAAAGAACAAGATATAATTGGCGGTTGTGTATCGTAAAACACGATGAAACTTTCTCTCTGATTTTTTTTGGAAGGAAATAATTGTATAACATCGGAATTAGGTTAAGGTGACGCCCAGGGGCCCCACATGGACACCTGGCGCGGTCTAGGGGGTGGTCGCGCCACCTGTCCATGTGACCATCCCCTGGCCCCTCTCTGGCACTTTTTGGCTCCAATATATTATATATTTTCTAAAATAAATCTAGAAAAATTCAATCCAATTTTGAGAATTTTTATTTATGCGCAAAACAAAACACCATGATAGTTTTGCTGAAAACAACATAAGTTCGGGTTAGTTCACTCAAATCATGTATATTGAAGGGCAAAACAAGAGCAAAAATGTTTTAAAAAATAGATACGTTGGAGACATATCAAAAACTAATATATAATACCTAAATAGTTCAACCCCACTACCCTATTTCTCTTGACATGCAGCCTATCCACATCATCAAGTGAGCCACATCAGCATTTTGCTACCAGCTTACAAGAGGGGCCTACTACGGTTTGACCAGCATAGAGAACAGCCATGTCAGCGTTCAGTTACCAGACGGCGTGCTTTATCACCACTACATAGGGACGCCTCTCTCCCTCGGTTCTCTTCCCAAAATAAAGGCCCGTCCTTTCCCGTATCCACCTATCTACCCAATTTTTCCGCAACATGCCTTCTGTTACCATCATACAGAACGGACTCCCTTCCACACCCGAGCCCACAAACATCTCATCTCTGAACATTAAACATGCGGTCATCCACTGCTAGCAATTGTTCTCCTGTTTGGCTCCTCCACCACAAATACACAAAAAACTGAACCACGACATTGATCACAAGAAACTGAACGGGGCATTATTGCTGAAAAGAAACTGAGGAAGGCATCTTGCTTTTAAATACCTTGATCTGTTTAGAGTCGCTCCATTCCCATGGCGTCCTCCACCGTATTATGTGTGCCTGTTAAGATTAACATCTTTACATGGCGTCGGCCCCAAACCATCCCATTCTCGACTTTCCTTAGATTTTTCAATTTGTATCTTCGATTCGGATAGACTAATAGCAGCGCTAGAAGACGGTTATGAACCCTGCGACAGTGAACTTCTGATATCTTATGTTTCTGAATGTTGTCTCTTTGGGATGTGTCGTTCTTCAGATAAATCAGGGGCATGGCAGCGATTTGGTGCTTTTACTCCTTCAATTGGAATTTTTATACAAGCATCCAGCAAGATTTGGTACGTACCCTACCCATCTTTAACCAAGTCTCAATTTTACTTATCCTGTCATTCCCTAATTCACAGCCCACTCTCGGGCAATGATAAAAATGAACAGGGATGGGTAAGAAAATTATGTCAGTTCTTATTGTCATCCTGACATCTTTGGCACTTATGTGATCGATCATCCATGTCATTTTCCATGCAAATGATTACAAGAGGCATCCTCCACATCATCTTTAGAAATGCTAATGATGGCCTTCCTCTATATATGTTATCTACCATTATATTTTTACTCATTAGTGCCTTGCAATTGCAAGCTTAAATATCCTTTCATTAAACAAAAAGAAGCACCCATTACATGGACACCGGTGCTTTGTTTTTGTATGAGAACGTGTTTGCAAAGAGAGCAATGCTTTTGATCAAACTTATATTAATGGATCGGACGATCTATCTGTAAGTCCTTTGTATATTCTATTGACTTCAAATTTGTAATCGAGATGGATGTATGATGAAAGACAATTGTACCAGCACACAAATCTTACCTCACTATGCATTGGAGCACATCTTTGTAATTCATGCTTAATATTTGTGCTCAATGTGGCATTTGGAATGAAAATATTTTGTCTTCCTATTAAAAATGAATTTACACATCATAATGATTTATGATTATATTTTACTGTTGAATTATCTTCCTTGCTGACAAATACTCCCGCTGCAACGCGCGGGGCATCTTCTAGTTCCTTAATAACTATAATCAGGGTTTCAAGAGCAATATATAGGCAACGGAAGAAACAGGCGGTGGAACGGAGTTTCTTGGGACCCATGCAGCCACATCATGCAGTCACCCTCTGGTCGTCAACCTGGCCATGTGGGGCCCACAGAGCTCAGTAGAGCATTACAAATATGTGTTCATGAATGATTACTATTTTTCATTCTGTATTAAATACATAGTATGCACATATTGTCAACTTATCACTAAACCCACCGTAACTGTAAGACACATTTCTCACAAAATCAGCAAATAATCATGCCATCAATTTAAATTATACTCTAGAAATCTCTATAAGTTTGCATATATGAACAAACATTATAAACATTAGTGAGATATTTCTTCCAACCTCACGCCTACCAAGATATTTAAGGATAATAAAATACACACACACATATCAATCGTTCGATGAGGTGTGGAGACGATGATGCACCTACATACGACTTTCAGGGTCGAATCTATGAATGGGACTGAGCCCAGGTTGTTCAACCAACTTTCCTTTTTAGATACTCGCATGAGTTTTACTTATGGGTCAAGCATGGGAATTTCGGGCCTCTACCAGGGAAAAAGGGGTGATTCTTCCAATTTTTAAAAACATATTAGGATTTAGCACACCATAGATCAAATTTGGCATTTTGGTTCCCCATGTACTGTATTTACTATTTAAAAAAAAAGTACTTGCCAGACAATTAAATTGGTCTACCATGCGTAATAATGGCCCAAACCATTTCACTAAAATATATGTCATGGAGTGGCTTACTCCCTCCGTCCGGTGAAAAGTGTACGTTTAGCTTCAAAATTTGTCCACAAAAGAGTGTACTTCTAACTTCCCAATGCACATTAAAGTACTTCTCTCTCATCACACGGTAATCAAGACCAATAACAATCTACACATGGTCTTCTTAATTTTTACATGCACTTAGCTCATTGGAGGTTGGGTAATTAAATAGGAGAGAGATGATGGCTTGCACCTTTCCAATGCATTTTTTACTTGACTCCACAATTTGTCCTAAAATCTCTAGACGCACACTTTTCACCGGACGGAGGGAGTAGCTTGCAATGCATGCCACATTTAAGCAAAAATAACAAATCCCATTTGAACACGAAAAGAAAAGAAAAGCATCGAGGAAGACAAAACTAGATTATTGATCATAATGCAAAAGGGAGAGTAAATAAGAGAGAAAAAAAGCCAAGTTATTTCTCCACTACTCGAGAATAGCAATTTAGTGAAGGGCACTTAAACGACCTCCGTTCATGGGTTCAACGCATGTCATTAACTTCTAGTCAATTGAGGGTCCAGCTCCCCCCATAGACACACGCCCACGAGTGCAGATACTACACTAGTCACATGTGTTTTTTTTCCACCAATTAGTGATTAAATGTGCATGTAGCCCGAGGGTGGTTTCGGTAATTAAAGAAACCCTATGGACTAATGTTTTCATAGATATCAAAATGAAGAAATGTGCAACAAGTAATGCATGAAGAATATTGGATGGGTCAAGGATGAAAGTCATCTAGATAAAGATATGCATTGAGATTTGTTAATGAATGAGAACTTTTATGAGCTAATGACTTCATAGGTTTATATACTAAGTAATTTTCCATATGCAAGATATGATCAAGATAAATATTATCAAGACGAAGTTCATGTCAAGAACATGAATTGACCAAGTTGCATTCTTTAAAGGAACTCACGTTGGTCATGACTGGGCTTATGAGTTGAGCTCTGAAGGATCAAGATATTGAGAGGGCGAATTGAAAAGAAGAATTCAGGACACATCGTAAAGGTAAAGGTCAGAGTGGGATCATGAGTTGAGCTATGGTTGATCAAGCCTTTGGTGTAAGTAATTCATGTGAATAATTCAAGCAAGGAAACACGATTTGTGGTAGTGGATAAAAGAATCTGGATGTTTGCAAGAAAACACAAGGTCAGGGTTGGCTCACCAAAATCACTCATTCATCACAGACTAAACATGATCGGCTAGGAAAACTCGGAAGTATTGGGGATGTGAAAAATAAGAGGAATGAAGTGGAAGGTGTGGGAACTCTGGGATTTGAGGTGAGCATCTTGATTTGGAGTTCAACTCTGGTAATTTTTAATGTGCCCCTCTTGGTAGCAGAGTTGTCCTTAAACCCAGCGTGAATCTTGGGTCCACTAAAAGCCTATCAAGTATACTTCCTCCATCCTTGAAAAAGTGTACTTCCAACTTTGTTGGAAAATCAAACTTTATATGTTTGACCGTATTTATACAATAATACACCAATATTTATGCCATCAAATTAGTAGCATTAGATTCATGATAAAATATATTTTCATCGTATACCTATTTGGTTTCACAAACAATGATATATTTTTGTACAAACCCGGTCAAACTTTGAGATAGTTTGACCCTCCAACAAAGTTGGAAGTACATTCTTTCAAGTACGGAGGGAGTACATTATAAGCTCAAGCGGCAAGCCACTTGTTAGCACAAAAGTTCAGGACCACCAATAATGTTTCCAGTAACCAATGAGGACTTATTCCCGAAATAATCTTGATGGAAAGTTGTCCTATTAATTTTCTTATCATTAATCACGAGAACGAGGGGCGGAGACCGGACCCAGCCCCCAGGGCCCAGGCTCTGGGTGTGAGGCCCAACTCCTTTGGTGACTATAGTGTTATCAGAGACGTGAGTCCCAAATCCAGGGGTATTGCTTGAAGGCAGCCTGAGGCGTGCTGCCGGCCTTGCTCCGCCTCTGACGAGAACCCAAAAGGGTTCTAAGATGCACTTTCAGTCAACACTTACATAGGAGAGGCTACTAGTGAACCTATGAATGACTTTCTAGTTTACCTTTCATATTAGTGTTTAAGAAAACTTCAAAATAATATTACATGCACTTTTATTTTTAGTAATTACTAGATAATTGCCGGCGCGTTGCAATGGGTGAAAATATTTTTTAATATGTTAGCCCATGATTACCTTTCATATTAGTGTGATTGTCTAAATAATTTTTCATCAAATCATGCCCTTGATTTACCCACCTAAGTAATTTTTAGGATTTTATTTGGTAATCACTTTGTAAGAACTTATTGTCTTGCCAAAGAAACATAATATTATTTGGTAAGTAAATAAAAGACGAGAGGGGAGGAGGAATGTTGGAAGAAGGACGAGATGGACGACTCAACCATACATACTTTTTAAGTAGGAGAGATTTATTTCAAAAGAAATATAAAAGCACTTCATACCACATTATGTACTCATAAGTTGTTGCAATTAGCTAAGCCAGCAAGATTGGCAGCCTCACTAGAACCATTGGGAGCACATCTAGATTCTTATTTTTCATTGCAGTGTTGCTTGAGGGAGGCTTAAGTGTTACCTTCTTCTAAAGATTGATATCATCGTTTCTCAACTGCGGGGAAAGTTGTCACTAGCTGCGAACAATTGTTTGGTATCCTATTAATTGAAGTAGCAGCAGGTCCATCGGTTTGTAGGTCAGACTATCCAGGCTTGGGCGTCTGGACAGGATGTGCCCAATTTTTTGTTTGTGTAAGAAGCAGATTTGGTTGGCCTATCTATAAGGGTCTTCTTTCCCAACTGGAAGAAGTTTCTTGGATCTGAAATTTTTCTCGTTCTTGTAAGCTCTCTCCTCCCCCAAAACTCTAGTACAATGAGAAACTATCAGCATAACATCAACACAAAAGAAGATGGACATGAAAAGAAATTGATACATGTCGAAGAAAGAAGTGGAGATCAAAACGAAGGTAGAAAGTGCAACGGGCAGAATCTAGCAAAACCATCCTTCTTGGAGGTGGTGCATCATATAACTTGGGCAATTTGGTGCACAGGAAATGATTTTATCTTTACAGGGAAAGTGCCTAATTTGCACAGTTGTAGGCATAGATTCAGAGACGAGGTTAAGCTCCACAGACACAGAGCTAGTGGGAAGGACCATGCACATTTTCAAGCATGGGTTCATGGCTACTTACAGGTTCTCCTTTTCGTTCAATTTTGCTCTGCGTTTGTAACACTCAAACAAAACAAAAATGTAAATACATGCAGTAGGAGACCACAGTGTCCTGTAACAACAGAACACCTATGAAAGCAAGATGACATTGTTGCTTCAGAAATGAAAGATCGAAACACTCCTGCGAAGATCATATCATACGTCCAAAGCTTATTTCGTTTTCAACGGCGCCAAACGCCAGCCATTGCTTTTTGCAACCGAACGAATAATCATGTGCCCTCAGTGCACTCAAGACATTTCATTTGGTAGCACAGCACCATTACTTTTGCTACAGCGCTACAGCTCGTGACTTGCGGCCCTCCCTTTCCTTTCCGTTCCTGCTCCGACCGCCGTCGGGTTCCACTCCGGTGAAACTTCTTTCCTCTTTGCTGGCACGAGACTGTTTACGCCCTGAATGAGGCTCGCGTGCAGCTAGCTGATGGGGTCTGAGCCCATGCACAGTCTCCATGTATAAACATAGCCTGCCCACTTTCAGCATGCCTGCCTCGTTCTGATATCATATGCTACATGATCTGTGCTCTGCGCCTCTGCTTTCAGACTCGAAACAAAGCCTACCATGAATTTGATGTACATACGTGGCATGTTTCTGGACTGCTGGAGGTAGGGGCCTGGCCTAGCCCTCCGGATTCCATCGACAACTCGTCTGCGTAGCAGTACAGTACATAGAAAAGCTGGAGATGAACATAAAAAAGCTGGAGATGAATCGATTTACACGTCGGATGGAGGAGCTCTGAACCTCATTCATGTGACACGCTATGCTATCTATTTGAAGCCCAGCCGACTCTGAATCTCTGGTTCTGCGCTGAAGCGCGACGCACAATCATTCCAGGAGTTCGAGTTAATTACACGATAGTACCACATTTGGGGCGGTGGTGGCGGATTGGTACCACTTTTGGTAATTTTCACGTGTCAGTACCAAGTTTGGGGCGAGCCGTTGCGAATCGATCTAATCTACGTATTTGTACGTATTGACGCAGAAACTGACCGCCCGGGCCCGCACGTCAGCTGCCACGGTGGCTTGTCGGAACCCGCCCGCTCGCTGGATAAGACCGGTCCGCTCGAACCGGACCGGCCCCTGCTCTGTCTCCCTCCTCGCTCCTGCCTCCCTCCTCTGCCTCCCTCCTCGCTCCTCGCCGCCCGCATCGCCGTCAGCAACAGTGCCGGACCGGACTGCCGCCGCCCGCCATGGTTTTTGAAGACGAAAGCAGCGACGACACTAGTAGCCTGCCCTATATGCACTCGACCTCATCCACTGATGTGCTGAACCAGGTGAGTTTCCTTGAGCTAGGTGTAGTGTTAGCCTTTCAGATTTGGGGCTTTTTGATTTTGTTGATTTTGCTTGCTTTTGATTTGGGCATTTTGTTTGGACGAGCTTCTGCAGGTCCCTGTCAGCATTGAAGATCCCGAATACCAGGGGCTTGAGCTGGATCTGATGGCCCCATGTGAGAAGCACGGCAAGCCATCTGAGAGGCTAGTGGCATTTGAAGGAACAGACACAGGCCGGAGGTTCTTAGCATGTGCAGAGCCTGTAAGAATTTTATGCTGATAGTGTCATATTATACTTAGATTGATAGTGTCATATTTGTTGGTTTCACAGTGGCATGTTGAACATCAGTACAAGGGCATATTTGTTAGGGCTGATTATTTACTTTTGCAACAGCAGTATCCTGTGTAGTTGAATGATAGTGTTACTGTATTTATGCAGTCCCATAGTTTTTGCTATCATGTTAAATATTCAGTTTGGTACTTCTACAGGTTATGTTGTTGTGGTGGCATTTTTATGTAGTTGAATGACAGTGCTACTGTTATTTATGTTAATGTTAACTAAAGCTGTTTTTGTTACTAAATATTGAGTGAACTTTAATTTTATGCTGGGATGAACCTGATGGGATGTAACTAAATGCTACAAATATTGAGTTGAATGGATAGTATGTACTGCATATTCAGTTTTGTAGCTGAAAAATCTAGTGCAGTAATTTATGGATGCTCATGCTGTTAGTTTGTTGGTACAATTACAAGTTTAGCTGTAATTTGTGATATGAACTAACTTGTTTTGTTTCTCTTTTTGCAGGAAGGGGAGAATTGTGGGTTTGTTGAATGGGTTGACCACCAATGGCCCCCAACAATGCAGAATGCATTGTTGAAGCTGTGGGCAATGGTTGAAGATAGCAAGAGTGCTAGGGTGACTGACAATCTTGAAAGTTCTTTCACTATTCACCATCTGACAGAAGAGAAGAACAAGCTGGAGGCCAATTATGACAAGTTAGTACAAGATGTGCATGAGCTTATGGACTTCCAGGAGGATAGGGTGGTGGATTTCAGATATCTGCAGTCTAACCTTACATATCAGCAGCAATGCAGAAGTGAAATTGTGGCTGATATGAAGGCAGAGATGGCAAAGAAAGATGTAGAGTACCAGAAGCTTAATCAGAAGTATGAAGTGCTGCTGAACCTGACAAGAGCTCAAGCAACAGTTATCCAGAACTTGAAGTTGAAGAATATGACAGAGAAGCAATTGCTTAGTGAAGCTAAAATGAACTTGGAGTTGAAGAATGCAGAGCTCATGAAGGGAGAGGAGAAGCTCAACCAAGATAAGCTAGAGTTGAAGCTTCAGGTTTCTGATTTGCTTAAGGGAAAGGCAAAGCATGTTGAAGAGAAGGGGCAGCTAGAGAATCAGATTGTTGAGCTGATCAAGGCAGAGGAGAAGCTGAAGGTGAAGATCAAGGGGATCCAGGCCATCTTACAGAACTGAAGAAGATGCACATCAAATTTGTGGGCAATGCTGACCTTTTGGGAATGATGGTTGTGTACTGTATGGCTGTACTAATTGTGTACTATGGTTGTGTATGTACTTAGTAGATATGCTTTTCATCCTTTTGTGAGAAAAGGATGAACTATGCATATGAACTCCACTATGTATTTGTGAACAATGGTTGTGTAACCTAAAATATGTTGAACTCCAGTAAGTATTGTGTGTTATGTTTGCTAGACTAAAAATGATGATATATCATGCTTTGAAAGATGGATTTGATATAGTAGATGTATGTACTTAGTAGATGGTTTAGGTGGTTCCGTCGACTCGTAGCCACCGTAAACCCTAAAAATTTGGTTTAGGTGGTTCCGTCGACCCGTAGCCACCGTAAACCCTAAAAATTTGGTTTAGGTGGTTCCGTCGACCCGTAGCCACCGTAAACCCTAAAACTTTGGTTTAGGTGGTTCCGTCGACTCGTAGCCACCGTAAACCCTAAAAATTTGGTTTAGGTGGTTCCGTCGACCCGTAGCCACCGTAAACCCTAAAACTTTGGTTTAGGTGGTTCCGTCGACTCGTAGCCACCGTAAACCCTAAAAATTTGGTTTAGGTGGTTCCGTCGACCCGTAGCCACCGTAAACCCAAAAAATTTGGTTTAGATGGTTCCGTCGACCCGTAGCCACCATTAACAGAATCCCAACACATTGTAGTGACACCAAACCCTAAAGAAAACACATTGTAGTAGCATGAAAACAAGTTGCTGAAGTGCCATCAAACTCTAAATAATACACATTGTAGCACAAGCTGCTGGAGTTGCATCAAACCAAATTAAAGCACATTAAAGCATGAGCACAAGTTGCTGGAGTTGCATCAAACCAAAATAAAGCACATTCTAGCATGGCAAATCATGACATTCTGCCACCTCTACTAGCTGAGAACCAGGCCATCCATCCAGTGTGTGTGCCATCAGTTGGTGGAGCAGCACTAGAAGTTGAGGCACCATACTGCCTTGGGGCAGAGAATGGTCTTGAAGAATTGGCACCTCTCCCAGCAGAAGATTGAGCACTAGAAGATGCTCTTCCACCACCAGCACTTCTTCCAGCACTTCTTCCACCACCTCTTCCACCACCAGCACTTCTTCCACCACCTCTTCCACCACCACTTCCAGTTCTTCTACCAGCAGCACTTGCAGTTCTTCCTCCAGCTGGAGCAGCTCTAGGTGTTGATGAAGTAGCTGTAGGTGTTGGTGTTGGAACTCTAGGTGTTGCTGCAGCAGCCCTAGGTGTTGCTGCAGGAGCTGTAGGAGCAACACCTCTTGCTTGTGAATTCCTTGCAGCAGGCTTAGAAAATAATTCAAAGGAAACAGAATTAGTGATACTACATGCATGAAATGTACAAGTGAGAAAGGTAATTTACAGAAACATAAAACTGAATAACTAGTTCAAATGGCCTTACCAGATGTTTGTTCTTTCTCAAGGCCAACTCAGGTTTCAACTGTTTAAGGCAGCTTGTGTATTTATGCCCTTGTAATCCACAATTGCTACAAGTTATAGTGCCCATTCTTGAGGTGGACTTAGGCTTTGGAACTTCAAATTTTCCCTTTATCCTCTTCTCTTTCCTTCTTCCTTTCTTCACTTTAAATGCAGGTGGTTCTATGTCTGGACCTGTGGTCTTTGTCCAATCATGCTCACCAGGGACAGGATATATCATTGGTTCATATGCTGCCAAGTAATGTGGTTTCTTGAAGAACATGCTTACAAAGTCCTCTGGAAATCTTTTTGCCTTGTTAATTGCAGAGATGGCATGGTTACATGGGATGCCACTGATGTCCCACTTTCTGCAACCACATGTATGAAGTTCCAAATTGACAGCATGTGTTTGTTCCCCACTAGTTACTTGCCACAAGTTAACACCTGCTTGAATGGGTTTGCAGTACCTGGCCCTTTCTTTTTCAATCTCCAACTTCTCACTGTAATGTGGTGTTATCTCCCATCTAGCTGCCTTTCCACTCTCTCTATTCCTGTGCCACCTAACCATCTGCTTATCCTTTATGCCATCACACATAGTTCTTATTGGTTTTTTCCTATAATCTAGGATGTACTTGTTGAACACCTCAGACAAATTGTTAACAACTAGGTCAGTCTTGCAATTTGTGTCAAATGCATGCCTAGCCCATGTTTTCTTTGGTATTGCACTAAGCCACTTCCAAGCTTCCTCACTCTCAGCTTTGAGATCATCCATTGCTTTATTAAATTTGTGTTCATTATAGGCATAACTGGCATTATCCATGCACTTCTTAAGATCTTCCCCCCTAAAGCCAGCATTTTGGAAGTTTGCATAAATGTGTCTTAAGCAAAATCTTTGATTACTGTTAGGAAATACTCTATCCACTGCATATAGTAGCCCCTGGTGCACACAATGTAAAGTGCTAAGCTACAATCTAATAAACATGCAAATACATATTTAGCATGCAATGGAAGGTGGATGCACATACCTTCTGTCTGTCTGACATTATAGTATATGTCCCATACTTTCCAACTTCTCCTCCAAGACAAATTTTGAGTTGGTGTAAAAACCAGCACCAATTAGCTTTGTCCTCTTGTCCAACAATGCCAAATGCCAGTGGGTATATGTTGTTATTGCCATCCCTACCAGTGGCAGCAAGCATTTGTGCACCAGTGGTGAGCTTGATAAAACATCCATCAACACCTAAAACAATAGGTAAACATAACATGTTAAATGCATTTATATGTGCAAGCTGTTGAAAGTAACAACATCAAAGTAGTGTACAAGCTCAAATAAACTTACCAATGAATGGTCTACATCCCTGTAGAAATCCCTCCCTTGCTCCATTGATGCAGTAAAACATGGCATGGAATCTAGGTCCAGGATGTGGTATTTTTTCAGTGGCTATTGGAGTTACAGTAGTTACTATAACTCTACTCCCAGGGTTTGTATCCATGACAGTTTGAGCATAGTCTCTCAGCCTTGGATATTGCTTCTTATGATCTCCCAACACAGCCTCAACAGCTATGTTTTTTGCCCTATATGCCATAGCCTTGGGCACATCCACACCATACTTTTCCATGCAGGCATCAATAAGTGTATGTATGCTAGTTGTGACATCAGATCTGAATAATGGCTCATATTGCTTTGCAAGCCACTTGGCACTTACCCTGGTTGTTTCAGTAGAACTAGGGCAAGTGTGTTGTATTCTCATCTTCTTAATTGCAAAAGTTTTTTCCCCTTTTATAACAGCTGCCACAATGCAGAACTTGCATTGTGCATCCTTGCAATGCACAATGATCCTCTGATCTGAGTTCCTATGATACTTGAAGTTTCTGCACTGAGTGATGTGC
Organism: Secale cereale; assembly: GCA_902687465.1. NCBI lineage: Eukaryota > Viridiplantae > Streptophyta > Magnoliopsida > Poales > Poaceae > Secale > Secale cereale. The sequence continues at coordinate 644,726,033 of LR738709.1, read as the reverse complement.
AAGCTCAACAAGGCATCTCTGAATTTGTGTTGATCTCTGAAACACATATGCAGTTGTAGTTGTTGGTGTGGTTGCTCCAAATCCTCATTGTACCATACTCTAGGTGGCCTCTTCTTTGCCCTGCTCTTCCTTCTTTGAGGTAGCACATATGCTAGTGGCTGAAACCCATCATCTTCATCTTCACTGTCCTTAAGTAAACAACAAGCTTCTTCTTCTGATGATGGTTTCCAATCAGGTTGCACTTCTTCTAAAACACTAGAATGTGACCTCAATGTTGGTCCCCTCCTTACTTGCAGCTTCTGCTTCTTCTTTGCTGGCACATATATTATTTCCTCTTCTTCTGGAACAATGGCCTCATCATCCTCCAAATCAAATAATTCCTCTACCTCTGTGTCACCCTCATAATGCACTTCTTCTTCTTCCTCCTCTGTTTCTTCTTCTGATTCTTCATACTCTGTTTCTTCTTCCTCTCTATGTCTGTTTCCATCTGCCATCTCCATGTCTTCAGCATCACTCATTTCCTCATTGCAATTAGGCCTTAAATCCCCTATATAATAAGGGTTATTATCACTATCATATTGCCCTTCAGATGAAGATGAATAACTGCCATCATAGCCATCTTGTTCTTCTTCCACAACTTCTTTTAACTTGGGATTTAAAACATTCATGCTCTCTTGTGTTAAAAAAGCAGGGCCTACAGCTGAAATAGAGCAGCTACTATGACCTTCATAAGCAACACCATGCTCATCAACAGCATAAACTGGAGGATCAGCCAGATCATAAACAACTGGCTCTGAATAAACAATTGTATCTAAATTTTGTTTCTCTACACAATCCTTCTGTTCTAAACTGACAGCTGGTGGACAAGCCCTAAACAGCAAATTAAGGACCAAATTCTCCTCATTCTGCCTCTTGATCAACTGTAGTTTCACATTACTGTCTACAAATTCCAAGCCCTGCTCTCCTGGGGTCTCCATGTAAAACAACAGTGATTCATCAATCCTAAATCCTTGTGTTTCCATCAAGGCAACCATATTCAGATATGTCACATCTGAACCACTGAGCTTCCTCTCTAATAGATCTTTATTGTCAAAATGGATCCTAACATTCCATATGTCATCATTTAAACTACAAATTCACATGCAATTTACCTAATCAGCACACCATAACCATAACTAGAAAACTATACAAAATAAGAAAAAAAGAAAGAAACTTACAGAACACCGCCGACCCCGTGGGTAAGCTCGTGGCTATTGCTAGGGTTCGCTACCCATTGATGTGCCAGCCGTACCCGCTGCTCCATTGAAATTGCTGGCTCCATGACCTCCTCATCGTCGCTCGAATAGAAAGAGATCGAGTCGCCGTCGCCGCCCTCGATTGCTCCTGACATGCCGCTTTGGAAGAAGGGAGTGTCCTCGATTGCGTCCTCTTCATAGCCGTCGGCGTCGCCGCCGCCGCCGCTGCCGGAACCACCGCCCGGGGTCGCCGCCGCCATCGCCGTACAGACGCGTGGGGGAGCTAGGGTTCGTCCACGAACAGAGGAAGAGGGGAGGAAGAGGGTGGAGACAGAGCAGTTCGAGCGGACCGGTTCGAGCGGACCGGTCCTATCCAGCGAGCGGGCGGGTTCCGACAAGCCACCGTGGCAGCTGACGTGCGGGCCCGGGCGGTCAGTTTCTGCGTCAATACGTACAAATACGTAGATTAGATCGAATCGCAACGGCTCGCCCCAAACTTGGTACTGACACGTGAAAATTACCAAAAGTGGTACCAATCCGCCACCACCGCCCCAAATGTGGTACTATCGTGTAATTAACTCCAGGAGTTCAGATCAGATCGGTCATCACTTACCAGCATACCTACTCCACCCCCTTCATCATCCAGAACCCAACTACCCTCAGCCAGGAACGGTACGTGCAGGTCCGCAGCTAGGTAGCCCCCAGCTACTACTACGTGCTCCAAAAACCAAAATCGTGCGTTAATGGCGACGGACCGGCATGGATGGCCTGTTCCGGACACGGCCGGCGTAGAAAACTAGGGATGGACGGAATGATTCGCTGCCCGGCGACGCCGGCCCATGGCTCCTTGTCCGGGTACGTGCGCGCGCACATGCCGCCTGTCCGTCTCGTCTCGGCCTGCGCCTGCAGCTGCACGCCGTGAAGGCGAGGGCGCGATCGGTCACCTCAGCCTCTGCTTTTCCGGTCAACTTTCGCCCAGCACGGAGGGCCCGTCAGGTATCTTTTGTCACATCACCTGGGACCTCGCCTCGCCATCGCCATGCATGCATGCCCATGATACGCCCGGTGCGGTGAGGTGATGGCACCCCTGCGCCGCGTATGCACTGCATGCCTGCCCGCCCCTCCACGGCACACACACGAGCTCCAGCTCCGGCTCCAGCTCAAGCTGGAGCTCTCCTTGTCTAGCTTCGTCTGCATCCGGCGTACGACGGCCGGGTCGAGGGGATATATCGGACGAGCGATTCAATGCACGAGCCTCTGATCGATCGATCGATCCATCGCCGCACTGTGCGTCTTCCCTGTAGAGATTGGCCAGGTAGTGGGACTGGGTGATGTGTCTTTGGAAAACTCGGGCCGGCCAGGCACCTTTTCTTCCTCCTCCGGCTTGAATGCATGCTTTGCTCCAGAACGAACAAAAATTCGCTACAGTGTCCCCAGATGCTCCTGCCTCCCGTCTGTGCGTGCGATCCCACACTGCATGTGCACGCACTTACCCTCCACCTCCATGCATATACGTACCTCGTAGAGTACGTACGTAGCTACAGCTAGTCTTCTCGTCGTGGCAACATGCATGCATGCATGCAGCATTGCAGCTAGCGATGTGGATTGAGGGCTTTTTCACTGTTCTGACCCATTTGCTGAAGTTTAGCATGATTTGACCCGTGTTTGAAAGTTTTTTCGGATCTGACCCATTTTGAGACGCCATCAACCGTGGCGTCTTGCTTGCACCAAAGACGCCGCGAACCATGGCGTCTACGCCTGACCCACCGCCCTGGTCAGCCCGTTTGGCCGTCCTACGTGGCAAAGTGGTAAACGCCATGGTCCTTGGCGTCTACCCCTTGGCAGCAATATTTAGTCATTTGACCGTACCAAAACCAATTGCTAATAGCGCGATCAGGAAAATAAACCAGAGGCAGCCAGCTGTATGCCTTGTGGGCCTTCGCCTGTCACATGACAACCATACTATTCCATGTGAATTAACACAAGTATTGAAGTGCTACACGCAGCCATGTAACGTGGTGCACGCCAATTACATATCTTGCTAGCTTTGCATGCACGTATTTCTCTCTTCTGGTAATTATTTCTCTTAGATCAATGTGTCAAACTTTAATCTATTTGCATCATTGTATTCTACACGATGAACTCTACAAATAGAGTCCAATATTGAATATATTTTCGCTTATGAATATTTTGCAATACGTGGGACCCGCACGTCATGTGAAGGGTCTCCTAACGTGAACCGAGTCTGGACTTTTTCTTGTATTTGGTATTCTCACTCAAAACCTCGTGATCTCACCAAAGCGAGTTCATTACTAACACATACTCCCTCCGTCCAAAAATACTTGTCATCAAAATGAACAAAAATGGATGTATCTAGAACTAAAATGCATATAGATACATCCTCTTTTATTCATTTTGATGACAAGTATTTTCGGATGGAGGGAGTATAATTTTCATAGGGGCCCATATGTCATGGAGCACTGCCTTGTTAATATTCATATAGTACAGAAAAAAGGAAAACTATTGGTGCAACTACACGTCGGCTGCATTGGCACATGCAAAATTCATATATGAGGTTAACAAGGCAGTGCTCCATGACACAATTATATGTGTTAATACTTAATAATGAACTCGCTTTGGTGAGATCATGAAGTTTTGAGTGAGAATACCAAATACAAGAAAAAGTCCAGACTCGGTTCACGTTAGGAGACCCTTCACATGACGTGCGGGTCCCACGTATTGCAAAATATTCATAAGCAAAAATATATTCAATATTGGACTCTATTTGTAGAGTTCATCGTGTAGAATACAGTGATGCAAATAGATTAAAGTTTGACACATTGATCTAAGAGAAATAATTACCAGAAGAGAGAAATACGTGCATGCAAAGCTAGCAAGATATGTAATTGGCGTGCACCACGTTACATGGCTGCGTGTAGCACTTCAATACTTGTGTTAATTCACATGGAATAGTATGGTTGTCATGTGACAGGCGAAGGCCCACGAGGCATAGAGCTGGCTGCCTCTGATTTATTTTCCTGATCGCGCTATTAGCAATTGGTTTTGGTACGGTCAAATGACTAAATATTGCTGCCAAGGGGTAGACGTCAAGGACCATGGCGTTTACCACTTTGCCACGTAGGACGGCCAAACGGGCTGACCAGGGCGGTGGGCCAGGTGTAGACGCCATGGTTCGCGGCGTCTTTGGTGCAAGCAAGACGCCACGGTTGATGGCGTCTCAAAATGGGTCAGATCCGAAAAAACTTTCAAACATGGGTCAAATCATGCTAAACTTCAGCAAATGGGTCAGAACAGTGAAAAAGCCCTGGATTGAGGAGAAGGCCGTCCAGAAGAGGAGCTGGCTCCTGGATGACCAATCATATGATGCTTCGTTCACTCACTCACTGGCACTGGATCGGGTGGTGACCTCATCTCACAGCTGCATCACTGCATGCGAAGTACGGTACGTCCATCGGCAGCACTGCGCCTGCTCGACCGACGAATACTGTCGAGTGTCGACCAACCCTAGCTATGGGCAACGGATCAATGAGCTCCAGTTGTGTGGAGCCGGCCGAGCGATACGTCTACGGACTAGAGAGTACAGGCTCCAGAAAAAGGAATCCTCGCCTCAGTAACTGAGATGCGTCCTGCGCCGTATCGATCACATGCATGGCTACCAAAGCTAGGTTTTCCCTCTACTCTACATATGGCCGCGTGATCGATCGGCCGATCCCCACATGCATGCATGCATGCACAAGCAAACAGTGCGTACGTGCGTGTGATCGATGGATGTCGACTTGTATTAGCTCGTGCTAATTAAACCGGCCACTGTTCGGGATCGATCTTTATAGTCTGCATGCTGTACCAGTCAGCAGGGTTGGGTTTCCACGGTTCGTGTTCTCTAGTCAGTCAAGAGCCAAGACAGCAAGACTGCAATTAATAAGCCATGCGAACCTCATCTGTCCAGTGTCCCCACTCACATCTCTACTCAATCCCCTATGATATTATAATTTAGAGGAGGCTTTCCGTTTCGAAAAAAATAATTTAGAGGAGGGTATGACCGAGTATCTTTTAGATGAGTTTGCTTCTCTAAAAAGTATCTTTTTAATCGATCCCCGAACTTAAGGCAGTTTTTTTTTGCCAAATCTTTCTAATTTTAGTTTATACACTAGATTTCAACTATATATTTGCACACATTTTGAATACAAACATAATAATTAAGGTCCATACAATTCACACATATTACAAATTTATCGTTTACCAAATTATTCAAATTTCAAACACACGGAAGGGTTCAAATGAAGCATGATAGAATCACAATTATGAAGTCCTATGGAGGTGTCCACCACCGGAGATGTCACTGATGCTAAAAAATGATCATCTTGGAGCTGGGTATGAACTTCTCGGTTCTCGATGCTGCAATGAGCCGCGAGGAATCTATTTATCTACGCATCATGTTTGCATCGTGCTACGGCTCAACAGGATCCTCATTAAAGATGTACCAAAAGTTCTAAGCCATGCCTTTCTTAACTGCAATGATCATGTTATGCAAGATGCAACATTACATGATGTGCCATAGGACCAACGGGTTCCAATACTCAGCAGGGCCACGAATGATGCCAAAGCGCTTAAGGGCATGTACAATGGTTCTATCTTAAGAGTGCCATGTAGGATAAATGATGAGGTGGGGAGAGAGAAATCATAAGAGAATGTTTGTCCTCTCTTATTTAAGAGAAGACAAGAGATGATCTCTTAGCATAATTTGTCTCACCAGGTTTTTAGAAACATCTAATTAATTATTAAAGATAAGGCTAAGGGATGGCCCATTGTAGACTTGTTTTTTTTGTCATCTCTATTTTACATGCAAAACTTAAGATAATACTATATTATCAACCATTGTACATGCCCTAACACATCGAAAAGCTCTCTTCACATCCTTACTTGTCGACTCTTGATGCATCTCAGCCAGAAGTAACTAGAGCAGACCTGCAAGCCCGGAACACATTACTCTAGCGGTGGTGGTTGTTAAACGATGTATTTTGGGAAACTGCACGACACCCTAATGCGGGTGTGGCTCTTTGCATATATAAGGGTACATATTGTATACAAATACAACATATGGATATACATAGAAACTCTATACAAAATATAGTCTAAGACCCTTCCTCAATCTTAACTGTGGCCGAAAGTACAAAGCAAGTTAAGATTGCGCCTAAAACCTTCACACTGAGGTTGTGGAAGTGGCTTCGTGGAGGTGTCAGCAAGTTGATCTTTGGAGAAGATAAACTTGATATGAAGAAGCTTCTGTGCAACACGTTCCCTCACAAAATGATTGTCAACTTCGATGTGCTTGGTACGAGCATGGAAAACTGGATCAGATGAAAGATATGTCGCCCAATATTATCACACCAAATAACCGGTGGCTACTCTTGAGAGACTCCCAACTCTCTCAAGAGAGACTGTACCCAAATGAGCTCAACCGTGGCATTGGAAACTGCCTTATACGCTTCAGTGCTACTCCAAGAGACTGTGGCCTGCTTGCGCGCACTCCACATGATCAAGTTGTGACCAAAGAAGACAACATAGCCCCCCCCCATTGATCGCTGGTCATCTAGGCTCCCAGCCCAATCAGCATCAAAGAACGCCAAGAGAGCACTCGATGAGGTAGACCGAAGATGCAAACCATAGGAGACAGTCTGAGAGAGACAACGCAGTATGCACTTCACAGCTGACGAGTGTGAAGTCCGAGGAGCATGAAGATACTAGCACACACGGTTTAGCGCATAAGAGATGTCCGGCCGTGTGATAGTCAAGTACTGCAACGCACCAACAATATTGCGGTACTCTATAGCATCATCTGAAGGAAGCAAGGCACCATCCAAGGCTGATAACCTATCAGTCGCAGACGTGGGGGTGGTAGTATGCTTGAAGGAAATATGCCCTAGAGGCAATATTAAAGTTGTTATTTACATTTCCTTATATTTCATGATAAATGTCTTTTATTCATGCTAGAATTGTATTAACCGGAAACTTGATACATGTGTGAATACATAGACAGAACAGCGTGTCCCTAGTATGCCTCTACTAGACTAGCTTGTTAATCAAAGATGGTTGAGTTTCCTAACCATATACATGTGTTGTCATTTGATGAACGAGATCACATCATTAGGAGAATGATGTGATGGACAAGACCCATCCGTTAGCTTAGCATAATAATCGTTTAGTTTTATTGCTATTGCTTTCTTCATGACTTGTACATATTCCTCTCACTATGAGATTATGCAACTCCCGAATACCGGAAGAACACCTTGTGTGCTATCAAACGTTACAACATAGATGGGTGATTATAAAGATGCTCTACAGGTGTCTTCGAAGGTGTTTGTGGTGTTGGCATAGATCGAGAATATGATTTGTCACTCCGAGTGTCGGAGAGGTATCTCTGGGCCCTCTCGGTGATACTCATCATAATAAGCCATGCAAGCAAAAGACTAATGAGTTAGTCACGAGATGATGTATTACTGAACGAGTAAAGAGACTTTCCGGCAATGAGATTGAACTAGGTATGATGATACGGACGAGCGAATCTCGGGCAAGTAACATACCGATGACAAAGGGAATAACATATGTTGTTGTGCGGTTTGACTGATAAAGATCTTCGTAGAATATGTAGGAGCCAATATGAGCATCCAGGTCTGCTATTGGTTATTGACCGGAGATGTGTCTCGGTCATGTCTACATAGTTCTCGAACCCGTAGGTCCGCACGCTTAACGTTCGATGACGATTCGTACTATGAGTTATGTGTTTTTGATGGCTGAAGATTGTTCGGAGTCTCGGATGAGATCACGGACATGATGAGGAGTCTCGAAATGGTCGATACATGAAGAATGATATATTGGACGATGTTATTCGGACAACGGATGAATTTCGGGGGTTACCGGATGACTATCGGAGTGCAGGGGGGGTTATCGGAACCCCCCGGGGAACTAATGGGCCATAGTGGGCTTTAGAGGAGAGAGAGGAGAGGCCACAAGGGCTGGCCCCTTCCCCCCATGGCCTAGTCCGAATTGGACTAGGGGGAGGGCAGCGCCCCCTCTTTCCTATTCCTCTCCCTCTCCTTCCTTCTCCCTCTCTTCCTTTTGGTGGAAACCTACTAGGACTGGGAGTCCTAGTAGGAATCCCCACTTGGGGCGCGCCCTAGGGCCGGCCGACCCTCCCCTCCTCCCTCTTTTATACACGTGGGGAGGGGGGCACCCTAGAACACACAAGCCAATCTTTTAGCCGTGTGCGGTGCCCCCCTCCATAGGTTCACACCTCGGTCATATCGTCGTAGTGCTTAGGCGAAGCCCTGCGCCGGTAACTTCATCATCACCGTCACCACACCGTCGTGCTAACGAAACTCTCCCTCATCCTCAACTGGACCAAGAGCTAGAGGGACGTCATCGTGCTGAACGTGTGCTGAACACGGAGGTGCCATACGTTCGGTACTTGGATCAGTTGGATCGTGAAGATGTTCGACTACATCAACCGCGTTACTGAACGCTTTCGCTTTCGGTCTAGGAGGGTATGTGGACACTTTCTCCCCGCTCATTGCTATGCTTCTCCTAGATAGATCTTGCGTGATCGTAGGATTTTTTTGAAATACTACGTTCCCCAACAATGCTTGCACTGCAATATACCTGCACGTCGCAGCAAGTCCAAGGAATATTTATGCCGAGTGAGAGTCACGCCAGCAGGAGACTGTGAAACCTCCAGACCAAGTAAGTAATGGAGGCACTGATGACCCACAAGTGTAGGGGATCTAGCGTAGTCCTTTCGATAAGTAAGAGTGTCGAACCCAACGAGGAGCAGAAGGAAATGATAGGCAGTTTTCAGTAAGGTATTTTCTGCAAGCACTGAAATTATAGGTAACAGATAGTTTGGTGATGAGATAATTGGTAGCAAGTGAAAAACGGTAAAAGTAAATAAGGTGCAGCAAGGTGGCCCAATCCTTTATGTAGCAAAGGACAAGCCTGGACAAACTTTAATGCAAGGTAAAGCGCTCCCGAGGACATATGGGAATTATCGTCAAGCTAGTTTTCATCACGATCATCTGATTCGCGTTCGGTACTTTGATAATTTGGTATGTGGGTGGACCAGTGCTTGGGTGCTGCCCTTACTTGGACAAGCCTCCCATTTATGATTAACCTCTAATGCAAGCATCCGCAACTACAAAAGAAGTATTAAGGTAAACCTAACCATAGCCTGAAACATATGGATCCAAATCAGCCTCTTACGAAGCAACACATAAACTAGGGTTTAAGCTTTTGTCACTCTAGCAACCCATCATCTACTTATTACTTCACAATGCCTTCCTCTAGGCCCAAATAATGGTGAAGTGTCATGTAGTCAACGTTCACATGACACCACTAGAGGAGAGACAACATACATCTCATCAGAATATCGAACGAAGACCAAATTCACATGACTACTAATAGCAAGACTTCTCCCATGTCCTCGGGAACAAAAGCAACTACTCACAAGACATAATATTGTTCATGATCAGAGGGGTATTAATATGCATAATGGATCTGAACATATGATCTTCCACCAAATAAACCAACTAGCATTAACTACAAGGAGTAATCAACACTACTAGCAACCCACAGGTACCAATCTGAGGTTTGGATACAAAGATTGGATACAAGAGATGAACTAGGGTTTGAGAGAAGATGGTGCTGGTGAAGATGTTGATGAAGATAGCTCTCCCCAAGATGGGAGAGTTGTTGGTGATGACGCCGGTGATGATTTCCCCCTCCCGAAGGGAAGTATCCCCGGCAGAACGGCTCTGCCGGAGCCCTAGATTGGTTTCCGCCTCGAGACGATGGCATCTGGTCCCAAAAGCCTCCTCCTGATTTTTTCTAGGTCAAAACGCTTCATATAGGAGAAGATGGGCACCTGGGGCCCACCGGCTGGCCCTCGAGGCAGGGGGCGCGCCCTGGGAAGGGGGGCGGGCCCCCCACCCTCGAGGCCAGCCAGTGGCCCCTCTCGTGGGTTTCTTCCACCAGATTTTTTTTATATTTTCCGAAAAAATGTTCTGAGAAGTTTCGGGGCTTTTGGAGTTGTGCAGAATAGGTTTCCAGAGTTTGCTCCTTTTCCAGCCCAGAATTCCAGCTGCCGGCATTCCCCCTTCTTCATATAAACCTTGCAAAATAAGAGGGAAAAGGCATAAGTATTGTGACAAAACATTAATGAACAGCCCATAATGCAATAAATATCAACTTATAAGCATGATGCAAAATGGACATATCAACTCCCCCAAGCTTAGACCTCGCTTGTCCTCAAGCGAAAGCCGATATCGAAAAATATGTCCACATGTTTAGAGATAGAGGTGTCGATAAAAACAGAATACGGACATGAGGGCATCGTGATCATTCTCATAACAGCAACTTATATAAATATAGTCATATGATCATTATGCTAAAGTAACAATTCATCCACAATATCAAGTATGCATCATAAACTTTATTGGAAACTAACAAGCCTTGGTCTCGGTCATTGAAGCAATTGCAATTTATCGTAACATCGGAAAGAGTCAATATAAGAGCTTTTCAGCAAGCCTACATACTCAACTATCATATAGTCTTTCATAATTGTTCACACTCACGCAATACTCATGTTTATGAAGTTTTAATCGGACACAGAGAAAGATACGGGCTTATGATGTTGCCTCCCAACCTTTTACCTCAAGGGTAATGTCAACAGTAATAGATCATGAAAACTTACATCCAAGTGGGTATATATATCAGGATCTTTCCAACACAATGTGCTTGCCAAAGGATAAAAATGAAAAAGGAAAGGTGGATCTCACCTTGACACTTATAGGACAAGAATAGTAGATAGGCCCTTCGCAGAGGGAAGCAGAGGTTGCCATGTGTTTTTATGGTTGGATGCACAAAGTCTTAGCATAGAAGAACTTCGCTTTATATTGCCACTTGTGATAAGGACCTTTATTATGTAGTCTGTTGCTTTTATTACTTCCATATCACAAGTTCGTATAAAGCTAATTTCTCCCACACTAATAAATCATACATATTTAGTGGGTTTGCAACATGACAACTTACTTGGAAGTAGGCCTGGGCGTTCGGTTCCCCCGAACCGTTCGGTTCGGTGCTTCGGGTTTCCACAAAAATCGGTTTTTAGATTTTTCTGACCGATCGGTTTCCTAAATAAGCACTAACCGACAAAACGGTGCGCGTACACTTCGGTTCGGGTCTCGGTAAGACCGAACAACACCGATGTTCTGCAAGACCAACTTCGATCTCAAAAACAAAACATAATCACAGTCTTGAGGTGGAGTCGGCGCCGCGCAGCCCAAGGGAGGTCTCCATCGCCACCGGCGGCAGCGGTAGCAGGTGAGGAGTGAGAGAGAGAGATGGATATGGTTAGTTGTTGCGGTGGTCAAGCGAGTAGCGGGCGGCGGCTAGGGATGCGGTCGAGGTGCCGATGCGGATGCGGCAAGGATTGGGAGAAGGATTTATCGCTCTCGAGGCCGAGTAGTTGGGTTGTGGGCTGCGGGCTATGGGCGTGTGCCTACGTAGGTTTCTCTCGAGTCCATCAATTTCTTCGGTACTTCGGTGTATTCGGTTACTCGATACGTACACCCGAATTGAGCGAAGAGAGTTCGGTTTTTCAGATTAGCTGACCGAATTTATGACTGAAAAATTTAGTTTCGGTGACTTCGGGTTCGGTCACAGTTAGTTCGGTTCGGTACCTCAGTCATCGGTTTATATGCCCACCCCTACTTGGAAGGATCTTTCTCAATCCATAGGTAGGTATGGTGGACTCTCATAGCAAAACTGGGTTTAAGGATATATGGAAGCACAAGTAGTATCTCTACTTAGTGCGAGGAGTTTTGGCTAGCATGGGGGAGAAAGGCAAGCTCAACATGTTGGAAGATCCATGACAATATACTTTATTTCAGATATAAGAAGACATAACCCATTATGTTGTCTTCCTTGTCCAACATCAACTATTTAGCATATCATACTTTAATGAGTTCTCACAATCATAAAATATCCAAGATAGTATATTTGTATGTGAAGCCTCTCTTCTTTTATTACTTCCTATTAATTGCAACGATGACCAAAACTATGTTTGTCACCTCCCAACAACTTTTATTTATCATACTCTTGTATGTGAAGTCATTACTTCCCATAAGATCGATATGATCTCTTTGATTCTCCTTTTGTTTTCTTTCTTTTATCATGACCCAAGTGAGGAAATCAAGCCCTTGACTCAACACTAATCTTTATTATATAGCTCGCGGACTCGATTACAAAGGATAAAGCTCACAAAGCAAAAGCTCACAACTAGATCATGCTAACTTTATTATAATAGATCAAGATACTACCAAAAGGATCGAACTAAGTAAAACGGTAAAGATAGGGGTGATGGTGATACGATACCGGTGTCACTCCCCCAAGCTTGGCAGTTGCCAAGGGGAGTGCCCATACCCATATGATTATGTCTCCTTCTTCGGGGTTGGTGATGATGGAGTTGCAAGTAGTGATGGGGGATCCTCATATATCGAGCGTAGGAGATCTTCCAGCTTGCGGATAATACCTTTGAGAGCAGCTATGTAATCCTTCAACAAAAGATTTTCACTTGTGAGATGCTTGTTGCGGATCTGAGCTAACTCAATCATCCTGAAAGATTCTAGCTCAGTTGTGGTAAAGAGATTAGGAAGGGATTTAGAGGTGTCTTCCTTTCCCGTTGCCGGAGCCGGATCCTCCACCTCCATCTTGATCTTCTTATCCTTGTGGATCTCCTCAGGTCCTTCTCTCTTCAAATCTATCTTCATTAGCCAAGCATCGTTGCCTTCGTTGTTGGAGGAGGGAGACGACATGATGCCTAGCTTCGCAAACCCTAGCAAAAAACGGCTCGAAACGAAAACAGAGGAATTCTGCGTGATACCGAGGTCAAAACCTTCGGGAGTATATATAATGAATTTTCCCCGAATAAAAGGAGTAACCCATAAGAAAACAGAGTCCAGGGGACACAAGAGGTGCCCTCGAGGCAGGAGGGCGCGCCCTGGGAAGGGGGGCGCGCCCCCTACCCTCAAGGCCACCTCGTGTCTCTTCTGGACTGCGGTTTATTTTTCTATTTCTAAATATTCCAAAATGGAGAAAAATTGCCTTTAGAACTATTTTGGAGTCGGTTTACTTACCATATCACGTACCTATTCCTTTTCGGAGGCTGAATCATTCTGGAAAGTGTCCCTTATGTATTCCTCCGGGGTTATGGTTTCAATAATATTAGTTTCAACATTTATAGGATTACCTGTGATATAATGTTTGATCCTTTGACCATTCACCACCTTCAGATTTGTGCCTTCAAAGTTTTTGATTTTTATGGCACCGGAACGATAGACCTCCTCGATAACGTAAGGTCCTTCCCACTTGGAGAGAAGTATTCCTGCAAAAAATCTTAAACGAGAGTTGAATAGCAAAACATAATCACCTACGTTAAACTCACGCTTTTGTATCCTTTTGTCATGCCATCTTTTAACCTTTTCTTTAAATAACTTGGCATTCTCGTAGGTCTGGGTTCTCCATTCATCGAGACAGCTAATATCAAATAGCCTCTTTTCACCGGCAAGTTTGAAATCATAATTGAGCTCTTTGATAGCCCAATATGCCTTATGTTCCAGCTCAAGAGGTAAATGACAAGCTTTTCCATATACCATCTTATATGGAGACATACCCATAGGATTTTTGTATGCAGTTCTATAGGCCCATAATGCATCATCTAGTTTCTTGGACCAATTCTTTCTAGACCTATTAACTGTCTTTTGCAAGATTAATTTCAACTCCCTATTACTTAGTTCTACCTGGCCACTAGTCTGTGGGTGATAAGGTGATGCAGTTCTATGGTTGACATCGTACTTAGCAAGCATCTTACGGAAAGCACCATGAATAAAGTGTGAACCACCATCAGTCATTAGATATCTAGGGACTCCAAACCTCGGAAATATAACTTCTTTAAGCATTATAATAGAGGTGTTATGATTAACACTACTAGTTGGAATAGCTTCTACCCACTTAGTAACGTAATCAACAGCAACTAGGATATGTGTGTACCCATTAGAAGCAGGAAAAGGTCCCATATAACCAGAGCCCCAAACATCAAATGGTTCAATAACAAGTGAATAATTCATAGGCATTTCTTGACGTCTACTAATATTGCCAATTCTTTGACATTCATTACATGATAAGAGAAACTTACGGGCATCCTTGAAGAGTGTAGGCCAATAAAAACCGGATTGCAATACCTTGTGTGTAGTCCTGTCTCCCGCATGGTGTCCTCCATAAGCTTCGGAGTGGCACTTGCGTAAGATCTATTCCTGTTCATGCTCAGACACACAATGTCTAATAATACCATCTACTCCTTCTTTATAAAGATGTGGGTCATCTCAAAAGTAATGTCTCAAATCATAGAAGAACTTTTTCTTTTGCTGGTATGTAAAGCTAGGTGGTATGAACTTAGCAACAATATAATTAGCATAATCAGCATACCAGGGGGCAGTACGAGAAGTACTTATGACAACTAGTTGTTCATCAGGAAAGCTATCATCAATAGGTTGTGGGCCATCAAGTATATTCTCTAACCTAGACAAGTTATCTGCTACGGGGTTCTCAGCTCCCTTTCTATCAATAATATGCAAGTCAAATTCTTGCAGCAAGAGGACCCATCTAATAAGTCTAGGTTTAGCATCTTTCTTTTCCATAAGGTATTTGATAGCAGCATGATCAGTGTGAATAGTTACTTTAGAATCAACGATATAGGGTTTAAACTTATCACAAGCAAACACAACTGCTAGAAATTCTTTCTCAGTGGTAGCATAATTTCTTTGGGCACTATTTAGAGTTTTGCTAGCATACTGGATAACATTCAATTTCTTATCGACTCTTTGCCCTAGAACAGCTCCTACAGCGTAATCACTAGCATCTCACATAATCTCAAAGGGTAAGTTCCAGTCAGGAGGCTGGACAATAGGTGCAGAGATCAATGCTTTCTTAAGTATTTCAAATGCTTCTAGACAATCATCATCAAAGACAAAAGGAATATCTTTCTGTAAAAGATTAGTCAAAGGCCTGGAGATTTTGGAGAAGTCCTTAATGAACCTCATATAAAACCCGGCATGACCAAGGAAACTTCGTATACCTTTGATATCCTTAGGGCATGGCATCTTTTCAATAGCATCAACTTTAGCTTTGTCAACTTCAATACCTCTTTCAGAAATTTTATGTCCCAGGACAATGCCTTCATTAACCATAAAGTGGCACTTCTCCCAATTCAAGACAAGGTTAGTGTCTTTACATCTCTGCAAAACTCGATCAAGGTTGCTTAAGCAATCATCAAAAGAAGTTCCATATACGGAGAAATCGTCCATGAATACCTCAACAATCTTTTCACAAAAATCAGAGAATATAGCCATCATGCATCTTTGAAAGGTAGCAGGTGTGTTACATAAACCAAAAGGCATACGTCTATAAGCAAAGGTACCGAAAGGACAAGTAAATGTGGTCTTTTCTTGATCCCCCTTTGACACAGGTATTTGAGAGAAACCAGAATAACCATCTAGAAAGCAGAAATGAGTATGTTTGGATAATCTTTCTAGCATTTGATCAATAAATGGCAAGGGGTAATGATCTTTCTTAGTAGCTTTGTTTAACTTACGGAAATCAATTACCATCCTATAACCTGTAACTATTCTTTGCGGGATCAATTCATCTTTATCATTAGGGACAACAGTCATACCTCCTTTCTTAGGAACACAATGGACAGGACTTACCCACTGGCTATCAGCAATGGGATAGATAATACCTGCCTCTAGAAGCTTTAGAATTTCCTTCCTTACCACTTCTTTCATCTTAGGATTTAACCGTCGCTGATGATCAATAACTGGTTTAGCATTTTCTTCCAATTTTATCTTGTGTTGACATATAGTGGGACTAATGCCCTTAAGATCATCCAGAGTATATCAAATAGTAGCTCGGTGCTTCTTCAGAGTTTTCAATAATCTTTCTTCTTCATGCTCTGAAAGGTTAGCACTAATAATAACATGATATATCTTCTTTTCATCAAGATAAACATACTTAAGATTATCAGGCAAGGGTTTAAGTTCAAACACGGGATCACCCTTGGGTGGAGGAGGATCCCCTAGGATTTCAATAGGCAAATTATTTTTCAATACGGGTCCCTGTGTAAGGAATATTTCATCTATCTTCCTTCTCTCATTCATTTGCATATCATTTTCATGGTCTAGTAAGTATTGTTCTAAAGGATCATTAGGTGGCACAACAATAGAAGCAAGACCAATAAGTTCATCCTTACTGGGTGGTGCCTTTTCAAGGGGTTGTCTACGGAATTTAGCAAAGTTAAAACCATGAGACGTATCCCCTAAACCGACAGTGACAATATCTTTCACACAGTCTATCTTGGCATTAACGGTATTCAAGAAGGGCCTGCCAAATATAATGGGGCAAAAAGCATCTTGTGGGGAACTAAGAACAAGAAAATCAACAGGGTATTTAACCTTCCCACATAAGACTTCAATGTCTCTAACAATCCCAACTGGTGAAATAGTATCTCTATTAGCAAGCTTAATAGTAACATCAATCCCTTCTAACTCAATAGGTGCAATATCATGCATAATTTCATTATACAAATCAAAAGGGATAATGCTCGCACTAGCACCTACATCACATAAACCATGATAGCAATGATCTCCTATCTTAACAGAGATAACATGCAAGCCTACAATAGGTTTATGTTTATTCCTAGCATTAGGTTTGGCTATTCTAGCAGACTCTTCTCGGAGATAAATAACATGTCCATCTAAATCTTCTACCAAGAGATCTTTAACCATAGCAACACTAGGTTCAACTTTGATTTGCTCAGAGGGTGTAGGTGTTCTAGTATTACTCTTACGAACTACAGTTGAAGCTTGAGCATGATCCTTTATCTGAACAGGGAAAGGTGGTTTCTCAATATAAGCAGTAGGTATAACAGGATCAACATTATAAGTGATAGTCTTTTCTTCAACTTTAATAGGTTCAACTACTTTTACTTCAATAGGGGGATGGTATTTAAACCACTTCTCCTTGGGGAGATCAACATGAGCAGCAAAAGATTCACAGAAAGAAGCTACTATCTCAGAGTCAAGTCCATATTTAGTGCTAAACTCACGGAAAACATTAGTATCCATAAAAGCTTTAACACAGTCAAACTTAGGGGTCATACCTGACTCCTTACCTTCGTCGAGATCCCAATCTTCGGAGTTGCGTTTAATTCTTTCCAATAAATCCCATTTGAAGTCAATAATATTTATCATATAAGAGCCAGAATAAGAAGTATCGAGCATGGAGCGATTATTATGAGAAAGCCGAGCATAAAATTTTTGAATGATCATTTCTCTTGAGAGCTCATGATTGGGGCATGAATATAACATTGACTTAAGCCTCCCCCAAGCTTGATCGATGCTTCTCCTTCGCGAGGCCAGAAATTATAAATATAATTACGATCGCGATGAACCTGGTGCATAGGGTAGAACTTCTGATGAAATTCCAACTTCACACGATTATAGTTCGATGATCCCATATCATCGCATAGCCTAAACCATGTCAATGCATCTCCCTTCAAAGATAAAGGTAAAACCTTCTTCTTGATAACATCCTCGGGCATACCTGCAAGCTTAAACAATCCACAAACTTCATCCACCTTAATTAGATGTAAATCGGGGTGAAGTGTTCCATCTCCTGTATAGGGATTTTCAAGCAGTTTCTCTATCATACCCGAAGGAATCTCAAAGCAAACATTTTCAATAGGTGCAGTAGGTTGAGGAGCAACTCTTCGCTCTTCTGCTCGGGGTGAAGATACCCCGAACAAGCCCCTCAAAGGATTTTGAGCCATAGTAACAAGTGACAATAAATTTCAGCACAATATATATATTTTTCCTTACCAAATTCCACTTACCAAAGGCGCTTCACCCCCCGGCAACGGCGCCAGAAAAGAGTCTTGATGACCCACGAGTGTAGCGGATCTATCGTAGTACTTTCGATAAGTAAGAGTGTCGAACCCAACGAGGAGCAGAAGGAAATGATAGGCAGTTTTCAGTAAGGTATTTTCTGCAAGCACTGAAATTATAGGTAACAGATAGTTTGGTGATAAGATAATTGGTAGCAGGTGACAAACGGTAAAAGTAAATAAGGTGCAACAAGGTGGCCCAATCCTTTATGTAGCAAAGGACAAGCCTGGACAAACTTTTATGCAAGGTAAAGCGCTCCCGAGGACATGTGGGAATTATCGTCAAGCTAGTTTTCATCACGATCATCTGATTCGCGTTCGATACTTTGATAATTTAGTATGTGGGTGGACCGGTGCTTGGGTGCTGCCCTTACTTGGACAAGCCACCCACTTATGATTAACCTCTAATGCAAGCATCCGCAACTACAAAAGAAGTATTAAGGTAAACCTAACCATAGCCTGAAACA
Organism: Secale cereale; assembly: GCA_902687465.1. Taxonomy (NCBI): domain Eukaryota; kingdom Viridiplantae; phylum Streptophyta; class Magnoliopsida; order Poales; family Poaceae; genus Secale; species Secale cereale. The sequence continues at coordinate 644,707,263 of LR738709.1, read as the reverse complement.
TATGGATCCAAATCAGCCCCTTACGAAGTAACGCATAAACTAGGGTTTAAGCTTCTGTCACTCTAGCAACCCATCATCTACTTATTACTTCCCAATGCCTTCCTCTAGGCCCAAATAATGGTGAAGTGTCATGTAGTCGACGTTCACATGACACCACTAGAGGAGAGACAACATACATCTCATCAGAATATCGAACGAAGACCAAATTCACATGACTACTAATAGCAAGACTTCTCCCATGTCCTCAGGAACAAAAGCAACTACTCACAAGACATAATATTGTTCATGATCAGAGGGGTATTAATATGCATAATGGATCTGAACATATGATCTTTCACCAAATAAACCCACTAGCATTAACTACAAGGAGTAATCAACACTACTAGCAACCCACAGGTACCAATCTGAGGTTTGGATACAAAGATTGGATACAAGAGATGAGCCAGGGTTTGAGAGGAGATGGTGCTGGTGAAGATGTTGATGAAGATAGCTCTCCCCAAGATGGGAGAGTTGTTGGTGATGACGGCGGTGACGATTTCCCCCTCCCGGAGGGAAGTATCCCCGGTAGAACGGCTCTGCCGGAGCCCTAGATTGGTTTCCGCCTCGGTTCCGCCTCGAGACGGCAGCGTATGGTCCCGAAAGCCTCCTCCTGATTTTTTCCAGGTCAAAACGCTTCATATAGGAGAAGATGGGCACCTGGGGCCCACCGGCTGGCCCTCGAGGCAAGGGGCGCACCCTGGGAAGGGGGGCGCGCCCCCCACCCTCGAGGCCAGCCAGTGGCCCCTCTCGTGGGTTTCTACCGCCAGATATTTTTTATATTTTCCGAAAAATGTTCTGTGAAGTTTCGGGGCTTTTGGAGTTGTGCAGAATAGGTTTCCAGAGTTTGCTCCTTTTCCAGCCCAGAATTCCAGCTGCCGGCATTCCCCCTTCTTCATAGAAACCTTGCAAAATAAGAGGGAAAAGGCATAAGTATTGTGACAAAACATGTATGAACAGCTCATAATGCAATAAATATCAACTTATAAGCATGATGCAAAATGGACGTATCAGGCACCCAGATTCTTTACAGCAAAATGACCACTCAGAGCAGACAAGAGACGATCAATAGTAGTCACCGAGGAGCTGATAAGAATAATGTCATCAACATTAACCAATAGGTACATAGTAACCTCAGGACGATGGAACATGAACATATATGTGTCAGCAGTGGATGGAGCAAACCCAAGACGTCGAAGAACTGAGCCAAGTCGGGCATACCATGCACATGGAGCCTGCTTAAGTCCATAAAGCACCTTATCAACACGACACAAATGATGTGGATAAGCAGGATCAACAAAACCTGGAGGTTGCCGCATGTAGACCTCTTCCTCCAAGACCCCATGGAGAAAAGCATTCTCGACATCAAGCTGACGCAGAGACCACACTTTGGCAACACCCAAGGACAGCTGGACTGAAAATATCCTCATAATCAAGACCATACCATTGTTTAAACCCTTTAGCCACTAGCCGTGCCTTGTACCGCTCAATAGATCCATCAAAATGCTGCTTTACCTTAAAGACCCACTTGGAGTCAATAATGTTGACACCGGACATAGGAGGAACCAAGCGCCAAGTATTATTCCTTTGTAGTGCCTGAAGTCCTGCTCCATGGCACTGCGCCAATGAGGAATCAGAAGAGCCGCCTGAAAAGGCCGAGGCTCAGAAGTGGGGTCAGCTTATGTCTGTGCCATACATGTCGTAATCCATGCAACCGTGCTGTCAGTATGCTTCTTTGGCCAAAAAATACCACTCTGACTGCGCGTACGAGCACGTAGAACAGTGGTAGGCGGCGGAGATGGCGGGGGAGACGGGGTCGGCGAAGATGATGATGATGACGTAGACTGCTCCCCAGATGCAGAACCAGTCACACCAGGCGAGGGAGTCCGGCTCAGGCGAGGATGCCCGCTCAGCCGACACGAGCGCAGATGCGGGCGCGGGCGAGGACACCGGCTCGGGCATGGACGCCGGCGCGGACACCGTCTCGGGCGTGGATGCCAGCGCGGGTGAGGTTGCCGGCGCGGGCGAGGATGCCGGCTCGGCCGGTGCGTCGGGAAGCCCTGTAGTGCCCGGCTCGGCCAGCCCCGTCGGCAGGCCAGGTGACGGAGTGACGTCGCGAGCGGTCTCCGCGCCCATTACCTGCGTCATGGTTAGGTAGCAACAAGGGGGTATATGCAACATCAAGAAATTGACCAAGCAAAGGTAAAGCAGATTTGTCAGGTGTAGTGAGAGTGGTGGAGGTGACCGGAAGTGCGGAAAAAGGGAAAACATTCTCATCAAACACGACATCACGTGAGATGTAGACACGATTAGAGGGAACATGAAAACACTTGTACCCTTTATAAAGAGAACTGTAACCAAGAAACACGCACTATTTATATCGAAACTCCAACGTGCGTTGGTTACATGGACGAAGATGAGGGCATCACACACAGGAAAAAATTCATGATTTGATCCATTTTTGAAACTTATTCGAGATCTGAACCTAGTTTAATTTTTTTCGAGATCTGACCCTTTTGCTAACGCCATGGTCCATAACGGTAGGCTATTACAGCCTACCGCCAGGGACCTTAGCGGTAGGAAATATCCCTACCGCCAAACAGACTGACGATAGACTGTATAACCCTACCGGCAAGGTGCTCGGCGGTAGGCACAAGCACGTACTACGTTCAATACTTAGAAATTTTTTGCGGTAGGGCATTGCAACCCTACTGCCAGGGACCCTGACGTTAGACTGTTAGACCCTACCGTCATGGACTCTGACGGTAGCAAAAGGGTCAGATCTCGAATTTTTTTCATGTTAGGATCAAATGTCGAATATGTTTCAGAAAATGGTCAAAACATAAAATCTTGCCACACGCACACCCAAAGACCATAAAAAACATATAATCAGAAACTTCATTTAGCAAGAGTTGAAATGATGTTTTCATCTGACGAATTCGTGTAGGAAGTTTGTTAATGAGAAAACATGTGGTGGAAAACGCATGCTTTCTCATTGACAGTGGTGGAGCAGTCGGATTTCCGTGAGTGTGAATCGGGGAAAGACGGGGCCATTTTTTGGAGTTTTCCATGGTTTCTGTCAGCCGGTCGATCGATCACATCCGGTGCCGGCCGGCGAGGCCCCGATCGAATCGAGCGAAAGGTTGGTGGTGGTAACAGTGGATTTCCCCGGCAAAGCCCGCACACACGCGCACGCACGAACGCTGTTCTTCTCCTGGCTGTTTCTGTAGCCTGCACGGGCAGGGGCAGGGGCAGCCAGGCCCCAGTCCCGTCACCTCAGGTCAGTCAGTCAGTCAGTCAGATGCCCCCACCGCCCTCACTCACTCGCATAGCTCAATCAATAAGCCATGGACGGACGAGCCGACGTCAAAAAGCGACACCCCCCCGGCCCGGGCCGCAGACGCAGCCACCCAGCCACCCACACGCGCGGCACCATGCCGGCCACCGTCGTCGCGCTGCTCCTCTGCTCCCTCCTCGCCGTGGCCGGCGCCGCCATGGACCCGGCCGAGCGGGAGGCGCTGCTGCGCGTCATGGAGGCCGTCTCCTCCGACCGCGACTGGCGCTCCTCCTCCGTCCCCGACCCCTGCGCCGCGCCGTGGCCGGGGCTCGAGTGCAAGCCGGACGCCGCCGACAAGCGGCTCATGCGCGTCACCCGGCTCGACTTCGGCGTGCCGCCCAACCCGGCCTGCAGGGAGGCGGCGGCGTTCCCGACCCACGCCTTCTCCGCGCTGCCCCACCTCCAGTCGCTCTTCCTCGTCGACTGCTTCAAGAACCCCGCCAAGACCGCCGCGCTCGCCCTCCCGCCCGCCGCCAACCTCTCCGCGTCCCGCCTGCAGCAGCTCAGCATCCGCTCCAACCCCTCGCTGTCCGGCACGCTGCCGCCGCAGCTCGCCGGCCTGAGGTCGCTCCAGGTGCTCACCGTCTCGCAGAACCCGCTCGTCCGCGGCGAGGTCCCGCGGGGCATCGGCGAGCTCGCCGACCTCGTCCACCTCGACCTCAGCTACAACTCGCTCACGGGCCCCATCCCGGCGCGGATCGGCGAGCTCCGGAGCCTCCAGGGCCTCGACCTCAGCTACAACTCCTTCTCGGGCCCCATCCCGAGCAAGCTCGGCCGGCTGGCGCAGCTGCAGAAGCTGGACCTGAGCTCCAACAACCTCACGGGCGGCGTCCCGGCCACCTTCTCCGGCCTCAGCTCGCTCACCTTCCTGGCGCTGAGCAACAACGGCTTGAGCGGCCGCCTGCCCGCGGGCCTCGCCGGCCTCCGGGAGCTCCAGTACCTGATCATGGAGAACAACCCGATGGGCGTGCCCCTGCCGCCCGAGCTGGGCGGCATCGCGCGGCTGCAGGAGCTGCGGCTGGCCAACTCGGGCTACTCGGGGTCCATCCCGGAGACGTTCGGGCGGCTGACGAGCCTGACGACGCTGTCGCTGCAGAACAACAACCTGACGGGCAGGATCCCGGCGGGGCTGAGCCGGCTGAAGCGCATGTACCACCTGAACCTGAGCAAGAACGGGCTGGACGGCGCCGTGCCGTTCGACGGCGCGTTCCTGAGGCGGCTCGGCCGGAACCTGGACCTGAGCGGCAACCCGGGGCTGTGCGTGGACGACCGGGCCGCCATGAAGGAGGTGGTCGGCGTGGGCGTCTGCGGCGGCGACGGCTCCGGCGCGCCCCTTACCAGGGGCGGCGCCCTCTGGCCGTCGGCCTCCGCGCTGCTCTGCTGCTGCCTCTTGCTCTGAGAGACCGAAACCCGCACGCCCTGATGATGTAGTAGTAATCGCACTGATTAGTAGCTCCCTCCCTGTATGTAATTCTGCTGCTTTGTAGTCCGAACGTAACGTCGATTTGTTCAAGGAGGATTAAAGAGCTGTGGTGGCGTGGCGCGCATAGGGTTTTGTCTCGTGGCTCGTTAGGGCTGGGCCATGGCGGCGGTCAACGAAAGCGCCGGGGACTGGAGTGCTATGCTAAGCTAATCATGGTGTCTTCCTTCATGGCACTCTGCTCTGTTGCGTGGAGCCGATGGAGCTGGTCATGCGCTGCATTCTGCATCAGTTTTCAGTCGCTGGTCTGATCTCCGTGTAGCATTGTAGTACTCGCTATGGTTCTGTGCTTGCCACCAAAGTTTTAGCATGTCATTTAGCGGTGGCTTGGCCGTCAGCTACGAGCATCCCCAATAACTTCCTTATTTTATTTTTTGGAACGGCAAAATACAGCTTTAAGTGTTGCAAATACAGAACACTTCGGCTGCTGCATCGAAATCTCGCGGCTCTAACCGGACATGCACCTCCGCTGCCTTCTACGCATTTTCAGTTCAGTACTAAAGCGATGCACCTTCAGAGTTCAGGCTAGCTAGTGTTCGGTTCAGTACAAAGTGTTGTGTACAGAGTTTTGGCACATTCAGGTAGCGAATGTACAGAGTTTTTGCACGTTCAGTTGGTTCTTTGTTCTTACGAATTTGGTATTTGTAAGTTCACCTGACAACAAGATAGTAACTATAAAGTTGATCAAGTTGCACATGATTTCTGAAATTTAATTTCATCATTTGTCGGATAAGGATTTCGTTGCTGCTGCTTGATTTAGTTACTGAATGTAATTTGGTTCTATTTTGTCGAATCGTATAATTATGTATGTCACAAACACCTTGATTCAACCTTATTATGATTGTCATGTTTTGTTTAGATGCGTATTACAAGAGAAGAAGGCCAAAAAGAATTGATGATTGGATTTGTTGTTCAATTCAATATACTTTTGATTATGTGTGCGGTGATCTTGCAAAGTTAAATTCTATTCAAATGTCATATTTTGTCACTACATATGCAATTGTGGAGAACAAATTTGTGGTGTGGTGCCCTATTTTAGGGCAGCTATTGGAGCAGTTGTGCCCTATTTTAGGGCAGCTGTTGAAGAAGGCGCCTCGTTGTGCCAAATAAAACGTGTTTTTGTGCCCAAAAATAAGTCTGCTATTGAAGATGCTCGGACATGACCTATGGCGGCAGCACCTTGCCCAGTGCATCTACGGAGACATTTGTTAATGGTAGCATTGGTCCTTTTCTTAGTCTCTCGTCAATAGTTCTTTTCCTTTTCTTCACGATCTCTCCCATTAAAAAACATATACTAGCATGCAGTGCCTCAACCACTACCATTTAAACATTTTTGTCAGTGAGGAACCCAGCTCCGCAAGATCTTGTTAGCCTATGTAGGCAAATTTTCGTGTTTTGACCATTTTTGGATACAAATTCAGGATCTGATCCCGGTTTGAAAATTTTTTGGGATTTGCCACTTTTCCTTACCGCCACAGGCGCTGACGGTAGGGTTAGACAGCCTACCGCCACGAGCCTTGGCGGTAGTGTGCTTATACACGTCAGCACGTGGTGACGGTCGCCGTTCCCCTCCGTCGCACCCTACCGCCAGGGATCCTGGCGGTGGGCTGTTTAACCCTACCGTCAGAGCCTGTGGCGGTAGGGTCCGAGCAGTTATTTCGCCCGAGACCCCGCGCCCCTGCCCATCTCCCCATCCCCCCCGGTCGGTTTCTTCTTCTTTTCTTCCCCAAGTCGCCCCTCTCTCCCTCTCTCATCTCCTCCACTCTCCCCCTCGGATCTTCACCGATTCTTCACCGTTTTTGCGGATCGAGATGGCCCCGAAGAAAGAAACGTAAGCTCCTCCAATCCCTCCAATTAGTTTTTGCAAACTTGCTTCCGATTCGACGCATTATTTGCTTGAAATTCCTCATATTTTTTTAAACTTAGATTGGATTTTTTTTCACCTAAGATTGTTTTAGGTTGATTGTAGTTGTAGTTCTTAGTTCTTTAGTAAGTAGTGGTATTGAATATGAACTCAAATCCCTAGTTCATATGTTAGTTTGAAGAACCCTAGTTCATAATATTTTTTGTTAAAAAAGTTACGATGTATGTTGATATGATGATGAACCCTAGTTTGATGATGCATGGTGATGTGAAGATGAACCCTAGTTTTATGATGCATGTTGATATGATGATATGAAGATGTTGTTGGAAAAAAATATTTAAAAATATGATGATATGATGTATTTTGGAGGATTTTATTTGGATATGATGCATGTTGATATGATGTGATCCATCATGTGTAGTAGATGTTGTTGGAGGAATATGCTTAAGATGAACCCTAGTTCATGTAACCAAGAAATTTCATTTTTTGTTTATGTATGCTTATGCTTATGATGCTTTTGTTTATGAAATTTTATTAAGGCGGGCACCTCTTGCGGACAACATCGGCCCACGGTACTCCATGCTGGACTGGGCATTCGACAAGGGTCATTGTGCCCGTTTCATAGAGAACGGAGAGGTAAGTGATATGAATAAAATATTGAGCAAAGTTTTCGGATTGATGAAAATAAATTCCTAACTTTTGGCGTTTACTTTTTGACAGATGCACATGATTTTATTGCGTGACAACTTTATTATGATGTTTCTTGTGTCCTATGCGTTGCAGGATGAGCCGGCAGAAGAACCAGTCGATCACAGACTGGGGACAGCAGCATAAAACTCATGTGACGGAGTGGAACAAACGGAGGTACCGTAAAGATAGGGAGAGAAGAGTGACCGACTGGGATGGTTACGAGGGCCGACACATGAGGTGGTACGATGATGGCCAGAAGCACCGTCTTCGTCTCAGGCCTCGATGGACGGCGCAAGACATCGCAGAGCTGGAGAGGGATGACCCCGAGGAAGAGGCCTAGCAGACCGGCATTAGAGACATGCACAGTGGATTTAGGGAGTTTGCACCCCTCATCAGCAGAGTGTTAAGTCCGTTCAAACTTATGCCTTTAAATTATTGTATTCATCATCGGCACTGACTTATGCCTTTGCAGTCTGGTGAGCTGAACAGATGCATCTTTGAAGCCTCAGATGCACTAGGTGGTACCCCCGGAGGCGTAGAGTCCGAGAACAATATGAGGGGGGGGGGGATGAAGGTACAACTTCAGCCTCCTCGGAACAGATGCATCTTGTTCACTTGCAATCATAAATCTGATACTTAATATGCCCTTGTTTCATTGTGAGTGCAGAAGCTCGTGAAGCGTTGTCGCAAGCTGGTAGGCCTGCTTGGCTGTGCTGGAGCTGGCTCAGTTGAAGCTTATCAACCTGCAGCCACACAGGGTCACATCGGCTCATCGAGCCGTGTTCCCTCGTCGTCTAGGTTGGTTGAGGAGGAGGAGGAGGAGGAGGAGTGGTCCCCCTTCAATCCAGTATGCATCAATTTCTATGCTAGGTTGAAGCTTCTGTCACTCTTGCCCTCCAATACGTAGTCCTATCAACATACAACTAACCCTATGGTGTGATCCACGCGCGCGCTCATATGATGGGCACCAAAGGACATCAACATAACCACAAGCAAATTAAATCAATCATAGAAATTCACCAATCACCGATAGGACAACGATAATCTACTCAGACATCATAGGATGGCAACACATCATTGGATAATAATATGAAGCATAAAGCACCATGTTCAAGTAGAGGGTACATCGGGTTGCGGGAGAGTGGACCCGTGTAGATAGATGGGGGAAGGTGATGAAGATTTTGGTGAAGATGACGGAGGTGTTGGTGTAGATCGCCGTCACACGATGATGGCTCCGGTGGCACTCCGGTGCAACCAGAAGCGAGGGGGAGAGAGCCCCCCTCCTTCTTCTTCTCCCTTAACCTTCTCCCTAGGTGGGAGAAGGGTTTCCCCTCTGGTCCATGGCCTCCATGGCAGCGGAGGGGCGAGAGCCCCTCCGAGATTGGATCTATCTCTCTGTCTCTCTCTGTTTCTGCGTTCCCAGATTCTGGCCCTTCACCATTTCTTAAATTCCCGGAGATCCATAACTCCGATTGGGCTGATTTTTTGACACAAATTTTATCCGGATATTAGCTTTCTTGCAGTGAAAGAAGGGCATCAACCGCCTTACGATGTGGCCACGAGGGCCCAGGGTGCTCCCGCCCCTGGTGGGCGCTCCCCCTGCCTCGTGGCCCACTCGGGCATCGTCTTGTGTTGGTTCCGCTTCCCAAAATTCACATATATTCCAAAACAAATCTCCATCCGTTTTTTATTCCGTTTGGACTCCGTTTGATATGGATATTCTGCGAAACAAAAAACATGCAACAAACAGGAACTGGCACTGGGCACTGGATCAATATGCTAGTCCCAAAAAATAGTATAAAAAGTTGCCAAAAGTATATGAAAGTTGTAGAATATTGGCATGGAACAATAAAAAATTAAAGTTACAACGGAGACGTATCACCATCCCCAAGCTTAATTCCTGCTCGTCCTCGAGTAGGTAAATGATAAAAAAGATAATTTTTGATGTGGAATGCTACCTAGCATTATCTTGATCATGTAATCTAATCATGGCATGAATATTAAGACACAAGTGATTCAAAGCAATAGTCTACCATTTGACATAGAAGAATTTAATACTCGGGCATCCCAACAAACAATCAAGTCTTTCAAAATATCAATGCTAAAGGACGTTATCCCTACAAAATCATATAGTATTTTATGCTTCCCTTTTCTTAACACAAGGTACCCCTCATGCCCATCCCGATGTCAGCCAAGCAATTGTTTTCATACTTTACTTTTTTGAACCTTTTCAATTCTTCACGCAATACATGAGCGTGAGCCACGGATATAGCACTATGTTGTTGGAAATATGCCCTAGAGGCAATAATAAAATGGTTATTATTATATTTCCTTGTTCATGATAATTGTCTATTGTTCATGCTTTAATTGTATTATCCGGAAACAGTAATACATGTGTGAATACATAGACCACAACATGTCCCTAGTGAGCCTCTAGTTGACTAGCTCATTGATCAATAGATGGTTACGGTTTCCTGACCATGGACATTGGATGTCATTGATAACGGGATCACATCATTAGGAGAATGATGTGATGGACAAGACCCAATCCTAAGCCTAGCACAAGATCATGTAGTTCGTATGCTAAAGCTTTTCTAATGTCAAGTATCCTTTCCTTAGACCATGAGGTTGTGCAACTCCCGGATACTGTAGGAATAGTTTGGGTATCCATATCCCGCTGTTGGTTATTGGTCGGAGATATGTCTCGGTCATGACTGCATGGTTCCCGAACCCGTAGGGTCTACACACTTAAGGTTCGATGACGCTAGGGTTATAGGGAATAGATGTACGTGGTTACCGAATGTTGTTCGGAGTCCCAGATGAGATCACGGACGTCACGAGGAGTTCTAGAATGGTCCGGAGGTAAAGATTTATATATGGGAAGTCATCATATGGTCACCGGAATAATTCCGGGGGTTACCGGTATTGTACCGGGACCACCGAAGGGGTTCCAGGGGTCCACCGGGAGGGTCCACCTGCCCCGGAGAGCCCTATGGGCCGTATGTGGAGAGTGACCAGCCCCGAAGTGGGCTGGGCGCCTCCCTCCTAGGGCCCATGCGCCTAGGGTTTGGGGGGAAACCCTAAAGGGGGCGCCCCCCTTGCCTTGGGGGGCAAGGCACCCCCTGGCCGCCGCCCCCTCCTCAGACTGGATCTGAGGGGGCCGGGCCCCCTCTCCCTTGCCCCTATATATATGTGGGGGGTGGGAGGGCAGCCACACCCAAGCCCTGGCGCAGCCCTCCCCCTCTCCCAACTACTCTTCCTCTCCCGCAGTGCTTGGCGAAGCCCTGCAGGGTTGCCACACTCCTCCATCACCACCACGCCGTCGTGCTACTGCTGGAAAGAGTCTTCCCCAACCTTTCCCTCTCTCCTTGCTGGATCAAGGCACGGGAGACGTCACCGGGCTGCACCCGTGTTGAACATGGAGGCACCGTTGTTCGGTGCTTAGATCGGAATCGGCCGTGATCTGAATCGCTTCGTGTATGACTCCACGGACCGCGTTCTTGCAACGCTTCCGCATCGCGATCTTCAAAGGTATGAAGATGCACTCCCCTCTCGTTGCTAGTAGACTCCATAGATGGATCTTGGTGATGCGTAGGAATTTTTTTATTTTCTGCAACGATCGCCAACAGTGGCATCATGAGTTAGGTCTATGCGTAGTTACTATGCACGAGTAGAACACAAGATTGTTGTGGGCGTAGATCATGTCAATTTACTTGCCGCTACTAATCTTATCTTGATTCGTCGGCATCATGGGATGAAGCGGCCCAGACCGACCTTACACGTACGCTTACGTGAGACAGGTTCCACCGACTGACATGCACTAGTTGCATAAGGTGGCTAGCGGGTGTCTGTCTCTCCCACTTTAGTCGGATCGAATTCGATGAAAATGGTCCTTATGAAGGGTAAATAGTAATTGGCATATCACGTTGTTGGTTTGGCGTAGGTAAGGAACGTTCTTGCTAGAAACCTATAGCAGCCACGTAAAAACTTGCAACAACAATTAGAGGACGTCTAACTTGTTCTTGCAGCATGTGCCGTGTGATTTGATATGGCCAAAAGGATGTGATGAATGATATATATGTGCTGTATGAGATTGATCATGTTCTTGTAATAAGAATCACGACTTGCATGTCAATGAGTATGACAACCGTCAGGAGCCATAGGAGTTGTCTTATTTTATTGTATGACCTGCGTGTCATTGAAAACGCCATGTAATTACTTTACTTTATTGCTAACCATTAGCCATAGTAGTAAAAGTAATGTTTGGCGAGACAACTTCATGAAGACACGATGATGGAGATCATGATGATGGAAGATCATGGTGTCATGCCGGTGACAATGATGATCATGGAGCCCCGAAGATGAAGATCAAAAGGAGCAAAATGATATTGGCCATATCATGTCACTATTTGATTGCATGTGGTGTTTATCATGTTTCCCATCTTATTTGCTTAGAACGACGGTAGTAAATAAGATGATCTCTCACTAAAATTTCAAGAATTGTGTTCCCCCGAACTGTGGACCGTTGCTAAGGTTCGTTGTTCCGAAGCACCACGTGATGATCGGGTGTGATAGGCTCTAACGTTCGCATACAACGGGTGTAAGCCAGATTTACACACGTAATACACTTAGGGTTGACTTGACGAGCCTAGCATGTACAGACATGGCATCGGAACACGGAAGACCGAAAGGTCGAACATGAGTCGTATAGAAGATACGATCAACATGAAGATGTTCACCGTTGATGACTAGTCCGTCTCAAGTGATGATCGGACACAGCCTAGTCGATTCGGATCATGTATCACTTAGATGACTAGAGAGATGTCTATATTGTTGGGGAACGTTGCATGGGAAACAAAAATTTTCCTACGCTCACCAAGATCAATCTAGGAGATGCATCTACGAGGGAAGAGTCGGATCCACATACCCTTGTAGATCGCTAAGCGGAAGCGTTCAAGAACGCGGTTGATGGAGTCGTACTCGCCGCGATTCAAATCGCCGAAGATCCCAGCACCGAACGGACGGTGCCTCCGCGTTCAACACACGTGCAGCTCGGGGACGTCTCCTCCTTCTTGATCCAGCAAGGGGGAAGGAGAAGTTGACGGAGAAACCCAGCAGCACGACGGCGTGGTGGAGATGGTGGTGGAGGAATTCCAGCAGGGCTTCGCCAAGCACTGCAGACTAGACGAAGATATTCGTGGGAGAGAGAGGGCAGCGCCGAGGCACGAACTTGTGTTGCTGCCCTCCTCTACCTCTCTTTATATAGGGGGGAGAGAGGGGAGGGGGCGCCCCTAGGGTTTCCCCTAGGGGGCGGCGGCCAGGGCCAGATGGGGCGGCCAAGGGGGGGTGGCGGCCAGGGCTAGGGTTTCCCCCCCCCAGGCGCCTTGCCCCCCAAGCCTAGGGGGTGCGGCTGCCCTAGGGGCGCCCCCACCCTCCTTGCTGCGTGGGAGGCCTGTGGGGCGGCGCACAGCCCCTGTGTGGGCTGATGTGCCTCCCCCCTTTTTGGCCCATGAGGTCCGCAACACTTGCCGGGACCCCCCGAAACTCCTTTCGGTCATCCGACGACTCCCCGGTGCTCCCCGGAACACTTCCGGACTCCGATTCCCATCATCCAATATATCAATCTTCATCCCCGGACCATTCCGGAGTTCCTCGTCACGTCCGGGATCTCATCCGGGACTCCGAACAAACTTCGGTTACCATGCACTGTTCTCACTAACAACCCTAGCGTCACCCAACCTTAAGTGTGTAGACCCTGCGGGTTCGGAAACTATGCAGACATGACCGAGACACTCCCAGGTCAATAACCAATAGCGGGATCTGGATACCCATATTGGTTCCCACACGTTCCTCGATGATCTCATCGGATGAACCACGATGTCAAGGATTCAGGCAATCCCGTATACAGTTCCCTTTGTCTCGTCGGTATGTTACTTGCCCGAGATTCGATCGTCGGTATCTCTATACCTTGTTCAATCTCGTTACCGGCAAGTCTCTTTACTCGTTCCGTAATACATAATCCCGTGACTAACTACTTAGTCACTTTGAGCTCATTGAGATGATGTATTACCGAGTGGGCCCGGAGATACCTCTCCGTCACACGGAGTGACAAATCCCAGTCTCGATCCATGTCAACTCAACAGACACCTTCGGAGATACCTGTAGAGTACCTTTATAGTCACCCAGTTACGTTGCGACGTTTGGCACACACAAGGCACTCCTACGGTGTCAGTGAGTTACATGATCTCATGGTCATAGGAACTTATACTTGACATGCAGAAAACTATAGCGATAACTGATACGATCAAAAGCTATGTTTAACGTTTGGGTCTCGTCCATCACATCATTCTCCTAATGATGTGATCCCGTTATCAAATGACAACTCATGTCTATGACCTGGAAACCGCGGTCATCTTTGATCAACGAGCTAGTCCTGAAGAGGCTTACTAGGGACACAAAGTTTGTCTATTTATCCACACATGTATTTAAGTTTCCAATCAATACAATTATAGCATGGATAATAAACGATTATCATGAACAAGGAAATATAATAATAACTCTTTTATTATTGCCTCTAGGGCATATTTCCAACACTTTTGATCTCCATCTCCAAAGCACCGTCATGATCACCTTCGTCACCGGCGCGACACCTTGATCTCCATCGTAGCATCGTTGTCGTCTCGCCAACTATTGCTTCTACGACTATCGCCAGCGCTTAGTGATAAAGTAAAGCAATTACATGGCGATTGCATTTCATACAATAAAGCGACAACCATATGGCTCCTGCCAGTTGCCGATAACTTTACAAAACATGATCATTTCATACAAAACCGTATAACTCATCATGTCTTGACCATATCACATCACAACATGCCCTGCAAAAACAAGTTAGACGTCCTCTACTTTGTTGTTGCAAGTTTTACGTGGCTGCTACGGGCTTAGCAAGAACCGTTCTTACCTACGCATACAAAACCACAACGATATTTCGTCAAGTATGTGTTGTTTTAACCTTCACAAGGACCGGGCGTAGCCACACTTGATTCAGCTAAAGTGAGAGAGACAGACACCCGCCAGTCACCTTTAAGCAACGAGTGCTCGTAACGGTGAAACCAGTCTCGCGTAAGCGTACGCGTAATGTCGGTCCGGGCCGCTTCATCTCACAATACCGCCGAAGCAAAGTATGACATGCTGGTAAGCAGTATGACTAGTATCGCCCACAACTCATTGTGTTCTACTCGTGCATATCATCTACGCATAGACCTGGCTCTGATGCCACTGTTGGGGAACGTAGTATTTTAAAAATTTCCTACGATCACGCAAGATCTATCTACCAGATGCATAGCAACGAGAGGGAAGAGTGTGTCTACGTACCCTCGTAGACCGGAAGCGGAAGCGTCAAGTGACGCGGTTGATGTAGTCGAACTTCTTCGCGATTCAACCGATCAAGCACCGAACGTACGGCACCTCCGCGTTCAGCACACGTTCAGCTTGATGACGTCCCACGAGCTCTTGATCCAGTTGAGCTTCACGGGAGAGTTTCGTCAGCACGACGGCGTGGTGACGGATATGATGTATTCACCGGCGCAGGGCTTCGCCTAAGCACCGCGACGGTATGACCGAGGTGTGTTTCTGTGGAGGGGGGCACCGCACACGGCTGGAACAATTCAACTTGTGTGTCTTTGGGTGCCCCCCTGCCCCCGTATATGAAGGAGCAAGGGGGAGGCCGGCCGGCCCTTCTATGGTGCGGCTAGGAGTGCAATCCTACTAGGAATATGATTGCAATCCTATTCCTAGTAGGAACTACCAAAGAAGGAAGAGAGGGAAAGGAAAAGAGGGAGAGGTGGCGCCCCCCCAATCCTAGTCCAACTAGGAACCCTAGGTGGGGCGCCGGCCAGCCCCTATGGGTTGCCTCTCTCTTTTCCATAAGGCCCACTATGGACCATCCCCCTTCGTAGGGGGTTTCGGTTGTTGGGGAACGTTGCATGGGAAACAAAAATTTTTCCTACCGTTCACCAAGATCAATCTAGTAGATGCAACTACGAGGAAGGAGTGTGATCTACGTACCCTTGTAGATCGCTAAGCGGAAGCGTTATGAACGCGGATGATGAAGTCGTACTCGTCGCGATTCAGATCGCCGAAGACCTAGCACCGAAGCAACGGTGCCTCCGCGTTCTTCACACGTGCGGCTCGGGGACGTCTCCTCCTTCTTGATCCAGCAAGGGGTGGAGGAGAGGTTGATGGAGAACCGGCAGCACGACGGCGTGGTGGTGATGGTGGAGAAGAACTCCAGCAGGGCTTCGCCTAAGCACCGCGGGAGAAGAAGATATGACGGGAGAGGGAGGGCAGCACCAAGGCACGAACTGTGTTGGCTGCCCTCCCTTTGCCCCACTATATATAGGGGGGGTGGAGAGGCTAGGGCGCCCTAGGGTTTCCCCCTAGGGGCCGGCGGCCAGGGCAAGGGGAGGGGGGCGGCGGCCAGGGCAGGGGGAGGCGCCCAGGCCCTAGGGTTTCCCCCCTAGGTGCCTTGCCCCCCAAGTCCCAAGGGGTGCGGCCAGCCCTAGGGGGTCCCACCCCCTTAGCCGCATGGGGAGAGGGCCCAGGGGGGGCGCACAGCCCCCTGAGGGCTGTGGTGTCCCCCTTTGTGGCCCAATAGGCCCAGAACACCTTCCGGACCCCCCGAAAACCTTCCCGGCACTCCGCCGATTTCCCGATGCTCCCCGGAACACTTCCGGTACTCCGAAACCTTTCATCTTATATATCAATCTTCGTCTCCGGACCATTCCGGAGACCCTCGTCATGTCCGGGATCTCATCCGGGACTCCGAACAACCTTCGGTAACCATGCACTCTTCTCACTAACAACCCTAGCGTCACCGAACGTTAAGTGTGTAGACCCTGCGGGTTCGGAAACCATGTAGACATGACCGAGACACTCCCAGGTCAATAACCAATAGCGGGATCTGGATACCCATATTGGCTCCTACATGTTTCTCGATGATCTCATCGGATGAACCACGATGTCAAGGATTCAGGCAATCCCGTATACAGTTCCCTTTGTCTCGTCGGTATGTTACTTGCCCGAGATTCGATCGTCGGTATCTCTATACCTAGTTCAATCTCGTTACCGGCAAGTCTCTTTACTCGTTACCGTAATACATAATCCCGTGACCAACTACTTAGTCACTTTGAGCTCACTGAGATGACGTATTACCGAGTGGGCCCGGAGATACCTCTCCGTCACACGGAGTGACAAATCCCAGTCTCGATCCATGTCAACTCAACAGACACCCTCGGAGATACCTGTAGAGTACCTTTATAGTCACCCAGTTACGTTGCGACGTTTGGCACACACAAAGCACTCCTACGGTGTCAGTGAGTTACATGATCTCATGGTCATAGGAACTTATACTTGACATGCAGAAAACTATAGCGATAACTGATACGATCAAAAGCTATGTTTAACGTTTGGGTCTCGTCCATCACATCATTCTCCTAATAATGTGATCCCGTTATCAAATGACAACTCATGTCTATGACCTGGAAACCGCGGTCATCTTTGATCAACGAGCTAGTCCTGAAGAGGCTTACTAGGGACACAAAGTTTGTCTATTTATCCACACATGTATTTAAGTTTCCAATCAATACAATTATAGCATGGATAATAAACGATTATCATGAACAAGGAAATATAATAATAACTCTTTTATTATTGCCTCTAGGGCATATTTCCAACAGTCTCCCACTTGCACTAGAGTCAATAATCTAGCATTACAAGGTAATGAATCTAACACCCATAGAGTCTTGGTGTTGATCATGCTTAGCCTGTGGAAGAGGCTTAGTCAACGGATCTGCAACATTCAAATCCGTGTGTACTTTGCAAATGCTTATGTCCTCCTCCTTGACTGAATCGCGGATGGAATTGAAGCGTCGCTTTATGTGTCTGGTCCTCTTGTGAAACCTTGGTTCCTTGGCTAGAGCAATGGCATCAGTGTTGTCACAAAACAGAGTCATTGGGTTCAATGCACTAGGCACAACTCCAAGATCTGTCATGAACTCCTTCATCCAGACACCTTCCTTTTCCGCCTCCGAGGCAGCTATGTACTCCGCTTCGCATGTAGAATCGGCTACCACGCTTTGCTTGGAACTGCACCAGCTTACCGCTCCCCCGTTGAGAATATATACGTACCCGGTTTGAGACTTAGAGTCATCCGGATCAGTGTCAAAGCTTGCATCGACGTAACCCTTTACGACGAGCTCTTGATCACCTCCATAAACGAGAAACATTTCCTTAGTCCTTTTCAGGTACTTCAGGATATTCTTGACCGCTGTCCAATGATCCATACCAGGATTACTTTGAAACCTTCCGGCCATACTTATGGCAAGGCTGACATCTGGTCTTGTGCACAGCATTGCATACATGATAGAGCCTATGGCTGAAGCATAGGGGATGACACTCATCTTTTCTCTATCTTTCGCAGTTACTGGGCATTGAGTCTTACTCAACTTTGTACCTTGCAATACCGGCAAGAACCCCTTCTTGGATTGATCCATTTTGAACTTCTTCAAAACTTTATCAAGGTATGTACTTTGTGAAAGTCCTATCAGGCGTCTCGATCTATCTCTATAGATCTTGATGCCCAATATGAAAGCAGCTTCACCGAGGTCCTTCATCGAAAAACTCTTGTTCAAATACCCCTTCACGCTATCCAAAAGTTCTATATTGTTTCCGATCAGCAATATGTCATCCACATATAATATTAGAAACGCTATAGAGCTCCCACTCACTTTCTTGTAAATACAAGCTTCTCCGTAAACTTGTACAAACCCAAACGCTTTGATCACCTCATCAAAGCGAAGATTCCAACTCCGAGATGCTTGCACCAGCCCATAAATGGAACGCTGGAGTTTGCAAACTTTGTCAGCATTCTCTGGATCGACAAAACCTTCCGGTTGTATCATATACAACTCTTCCTTATGAAAACCGTTAAGGAACGCTGTTTTGACATCCATCTGCCAAATTTCGTAATCGAAATATGCAGCTATTGCTAACATGATTCGGACGGATTTAAGCATCGCTACGGGTGAGAAAGTCTCATCGTAGTCAACTCCTTGAACTTGTGAAAAACCCTTTGCCACAAGTCGAGCTTTATACACGGTGACATTGCCGTCAGCGTCCGTCTTCCTCTTAAAAATCCATTTATTCTGAATGGCCTTCCGCCCTTCAGGTAATACTTCCAAAGTCCATACTTTGTTTTCATACATGGATCCCATCTCGGATTTCATGGCCTCTAACCATTTGTCGGAATCCGGGCCCACCATCGCTTCTCCATAGCTCGTAGGTTCACTGTTGTCCAACAACATGACCTCCAAGACAGGGTTACCATACCACTCAGGTGCAGTGCGTACCCTTGTCGACCTACGAGGTTCGGTAGTAACTTGATCAGAAGCTTCTTGATCATCATCATTGGCTTCCTCTTCAACCGTTGCAGGCTCCACAAAAACATCTTTCTGTGCTGCGTTACTCTCTGGTTGAAGCAGAGGTTCAATAACCTCATCAAGTTCTACCTTCCTCCCACTCAATTCTTTCGAGAGAAACTCTTTCTCGAGAAAGGACCCGTTCTTAGCGACAAACACTTTGCCCTCGGATCTGAGATAGAAGGTGTACCCAACAGTTTCTTTTGGGTATCCTATGAAGACACATTTGTCCGCTTTGGGTTCGAGCTTTTCTGGCTGAAGCCTTTTGACATAAGCATCGCAACCCCAAACTTTGAGAAAAGACAACTTAGGTTTCTTACCAAACCATAGTTCATACGGTGTTGTCTCAACGGACTTAGATGGAGCCCTATTTAAAGTGAATGCAGCTGTCTCTAACGCATATCCCCAAAACGATAGTGGCAAATCGGCAAGAGACATCATAGAACGCACCATATCTAATAGGGTTCGATTACGACGTTCGGACACACCATTACGCTGTGGTGTTCCAGGTGGCGTCAACTGTGAAACAATTCCACATTGTCTTAAGTGATTGCCAAACTCATAACTCAGATACTCTCCCCCTCGATCAGATCGTAGGAACTTGATCTTCTTGTTACGATGATTCTCAACTTCACTCTGAAATTGCTTGAACTTTTCAAACGTTTCAGACTTATGCTTCATCAAGTAAATATACCCATATCTACTTAAGTCGTCAGTGAAGGTGAGAAAATAACGATATCCACCGCGCGCCGTGACACTCATCGGGCCACACACATCAGTATGTATGATCTCCAATAAGTCACTTGCCCGTTCCATTGTTCCTGAAAACAGGGTCTTAGTCATCTTGCCCATGAGGCACGGCTCGCATGTGTCAAGTGATTCAAAATCAAGAGACTCCAAAAGTCCATCAGCATGGAGCTTCCTCATGCGTTTCACGCCGATATGACCCAGACGGCAGTGCCACAAGAAAGTGGTACTATTGTTATCAACTCTACATCTTTTGGCATCAATGTTATGAACATGTGTATCATCACTATCGAGATTCAATAAGAATAAACCCCCTACTTCGGGTGCATGACCATAAAAGATATTACCCATATAAATAGAACAACCTTTATTCTCTGATTTAAATGAGTAACCGTCTCGCATTAAACAAGATCCAGATATAATGTTCATGCTCAACGCAGGCACTAAATAACAATTATTCAGGTTCATAACTAATCCCGATGGTAATCGAAGAGCGAGCGTGCCGACGATCACATCAACCTTGGAACCATTCCCCACGCGCATCGTCACTTCGTCCTTCGCCAGCCTCCGTTTATTCCGTAGTTCCTATTTAGAGTTGCAAATGTGAGCAACCGAACCGGTATCAAATACCCAGGCACTACAATGAGAGTTGGTAAGGTACACATCAATAACATGTATATCACATATACCTTGCTTGTTGTTGTTGTTGTTGGCCCCCTTCTTGTCTGCCAGATACTTGGGGCAGTTCCGCTTCCAGTGGCCGTTCCCCTTGCAATAGAAACACTCAGTCTCTGGCTTGGGCCCAGCCTTGGGTTTCTTCACTGGATGAGCAACTGCCTTGCCACCCTTCTTAGAGTTACCCTTCTTGCCCTTGCCATTCTTCTTGAAACTGGTAGTTTTATTGACCATCAACACTTGATACTCCTTCTGGATGTCTGACTCAGCGACTTTCAGCATCGCAAACAGCTCGGCGATGGTTTTGTTCATCCCTTGCATGTTATAATGCTGCACGAAGCTCTTGTAGCTAGGTGGGAGTGACTGGAGAATTCTGTCAATGATAGCCTCCTCCGGGAACACAAGTCCCAGATCAGCTATGCGGGTATAGTACCCAGACATCTTCAGTAAGTGCTCACTAACAGACGAATTCTCCTCCATCTTGCAAGCAAAGAATTTATCGGTGGTCTCATACCTCTCGATCTTGGCATTCTTCTCAAAGATGAACTTCAACTCCTGGAACATCTCATATGCTCCATGACGTTCAAAACGCCTTTGAAGTCCTCCTTCCAAGCTATACAACATGGCACACTGTACTACTGAGTAGTCATCCGCACGCGACTGCCAGGCGTTCATAACGTCCACAGAGGCCGGAGCGGGGGGTTCACCTAGCGGTGCATTTAGGACATAAACCTTTTGGGCAGCTGTGAGGATGATCCTCAGATTGCGGAGCCAGTCCACAAAGTTGCTCCCATCATCTTTCAGCTTAGTTTTCTCTAGGAACGCATTAAAATTCAGGGGAGCTACTGCGGGAGCCATCTACAACAAAAGATTTGCAAAGACATCTTAGACTATTGTTCATGATAAGTGAGTTTTAACTAATCAAATTACTTATAACTCCCACTCAAATTGACATCCCTCTGGTCATCCGAGCGTGACATGATCCAAATCCACCAACCCAAGTCCGATCATCACGTGAGATGAGGTGGTGTCAATGGTGAACATCTTCATGTTGATCATATCTACTATATGACTCATGCTCGACCTTTCGGTCTTCCGTGTTCCGAGGCCATGTCTGTACATGCTAGGCCCGTCAAGTCTAACCCGAGTTTTCTGCATGTGCAAAACTGGCTTGCACCCGTTGTATGCGAACGTAGAGTCTATCACACCCGATCATCACGTGGTGCTTCGAAACGACGAACCTTCGCAACGGCGCACACTCGGGGGGAACACAATTTTATCTTGAAATTTTAGTGAGGGATCATCTTATAATGCTACCGTCGTCCTAAGCAAAATAAGATGCATAAAAGGATTAACATCACATGCAAATCATAAGTGACATGATATGGCCATCAACTCGTGCTTTTGATCTCCATCTCCAAAGCACCGGCATGATCTCCATCGTCACCGGCGTAACACCATGATCCCCATCATCATGATCTCCATCATCGTGTCGCCATCGGGGTTGTCGCGCGCCCACCATGCTCTTACTACTATTGCTACCGTTTAGCGATAAAGTAAAGCATTACATAGCGCTTAATGATTGACACGCAGGTCATACAAAAATTAAAGACAACCCTATGGCTCCTGCCGGTTGCCGTATACATCGACATGCAAGTCGATATTGACTATTACAACATGATCATCTCATACATCAAATATATCTCATCATGTCTTTGGCCATATCATATCACATACATACCCTGCAAAAACAAGTTAGACGTCCTCTAATTTGTTGTTGCATGTTTTACGTGGCTGCTATGGGTATCTAGCAAGAACGCTTCTTACCTACGCAAAGCCACAACGGTGATATTTAAGTTGCTATTTAACCTTCTACAAGGACCGCCTTCGTCGAATCCGATTCAACTAAGATAGGAGAGACAGACACCCGCCAGCCATCTTATGCAACAAAAGTCGCATGTCTGTCGATGGAACCGGTCTCATGTACGTGGACATGTAAAGTTGGTCCGGGCCGCTTCATCCCATAATGCCGCTGAATCAAGAAAGACCAAGGAGGGAAGCAATCTAAACATCAACGCCCACAAACCCCTTTGTGTTCTACTCGTGAAAACATCTACGCAAGAACCTAGATCATGATGCCACTGTTGGGGAACGTTGCATGGGAAACAAAAATTTTCCTACGCTCACCAAGATCAATCTAGGAGATGCATCTACGAGGGAAGAGTCGGATCCACATACCCTTGTAGATCGCTAAGCGGAAGCGTTCAAGAACGCGGTTGATGGAGTTGTACTCGCCGCGATTCAAATCGCCGAAGATCCCAGCACCGAACGGACGGTGCCTCCGCGTTCAACACACGTGCAGCTCGGGGACGTCTCCTCCTTCTTGATCCAGCAAGGGGGAAGGAGAAGTTGACGGAGAAACCCAGCAGCACGACGGCGTGGTGGAGATGGTGGTGGAGGAATTCCAGCAGGGCTTCGCCAAGCACTACAGACTAGACGAAGATATTCGTGGGAGAGAGAGGGCAGCGCCGAGGCACGAACTTGTGTTGCTGCCCTCCTCTACCTCTCTTTATATAGGGGGGAGAGAGGGGAGGGGGCGCCCCTAGGGTTTCCCCTAGGGGGCGGCGGCCAGGGCCAGATGGGGCGGCCAAGGGGGGGTGGCGGCCAGGGCTAGGGTTTCCCCCCCCAGGCGCCTTGCCCCCCAAGCCTAGGGGGTGCGGCTGCCCTAGGGGCGCCCCCACCCTCCTTGCTGCGTGGGAGGCCTGTGGGGGGGCGCACAGCCCCTGTGTGGGCTGATGTGCCTCCCCCCTTTTTGGCCCATGAGGCCCGCAACACTTGCCGGGACCCCCCGAAACTCCTTTCGGTCATCCGACGACTCCCCGATGCTCCCCGGAACACTTCCGGACTCCGATTCCCATCATCCAATATATCAATCTTCATCCCCGGACCATTCCGGAGTTCCTCGTCACGTCTGGGATCTCATCCGGGACTCCGAACAAACTTCGGTTACCATGCACTGTTCTCACTAACAACCCTAGCGTCACCGAACCTTAAGTGTGTAGACCCTGCAGGTTTGGAAACTATGCAGACATGACCGAGACACTCCCAGGTCAATAACCAATAGCGGGATCTGGATACCCATATTGGTTCCCACACGTTCCTCGATGATCTCATCGGATGAACCACGATGTCAAGGATTCAGGCAATCCCGTATACAGTTCCCTTTGTCTCGTCGGTATGTTACTTGCCCGAGATTCGATCGTCGGTATCTCTATACCTTGTTCAATCTCGTTACCGGCAAGTCTCTTTACTCGTTCCGTAATACATAATCCCGTGACTAACTACTTAGTCACTTTGAGCTCATTGAGATGACGTATTACCGAGTGGGCCCGGAGATACCTCTCCGTCACACGGAGTGACAAATCCCAGTCTCGATCCATGTCAACTCAACAGACACCTTCGGAGATACCTGTAGAGTACCTTTATAGTCACCCAGTTACGTTGCGACGTTTGGCACACACAAGGCACTCCTACGGTGTCAGTGAGTTACATGATCTCATGGTCATAGGAACTTATACTTGACATGCAGAAAACTATAGCGATAACTGATACGATCAAAAGCTATGTTTAACGTTTGGGTCTCGTCCATCACATCATTCTCCTAATGATGTGATCCCGTTATCAAATGACAACTCATGTCTATGACCTGGAAACCGCGGTCATCTTTGATCAACGAGCTAGTCCTGAAGAGGCTTACTAGGGACACAAAGTTTGTCTATTTATCCACACATGTATTTAAGTTTCCAATCAATACAATTATAGCATGGATAATAAACGATTATCATGAACAAGGAAATATAATAATAACTCTTTTATTATTGCCTCTAGGGCATATTTCCAACATATCTGAGTGGGAGTTCATTAACTTTTTTAGATGAACTTAATTGTCATGAACATAGTCTAAAATCTTTACAATATTTCTTGTAGATCCAATGGCCCACGCTAATGTTGCCCTCAACTTCAACGCGTTCCTAGAGAAAACCAAGCTGAAAGACGATGGTAGCAACTATACGGATTGGGTCCGTAACCCGAGGATCATCCTCATAGCTGCCAAGAAAGCATATGTCCTTGAAGCACCGCTAGGTGATGCACCCGTTTTCCCAGCAACTCAAGACGTTATGAACGCCTGGCAGTCACGTAGTGATGATTACTCCCTGGTTCAGTGCAGCATGCTTTATAGCTTAGAATCGGGGCTCCAAAAGTGTTTTGAGCAACACAGAGCATATGAGATGTTCCAAGAGCTGAAAATGGTTTTCCAAGCTCATGCCTGAGTCGAGAGATATGAAGTCTCCGACAAGTTCTACAGTTGTAAGATGGAGGATAATGGTTTTGTCAGTGAGCATATACTCAAAATGTCTGGGTTGCACAATCGCTTGTCTCAGCTGGGAAGTAGTCTCCCAGATGACGCGGTCATTAACAGAATCCTTCAGTCGCTCCCACCTAGCTACAAGAGCTTCGTGGTGAACTTCAATATGCAAGGGATGGAGAAGTCCATTCCCGAGGTGTATTCAATGCTGAAATCGACGGAGGTGGAGATCAAGAAAGAACATCAAGTGTTGATGGTGAATAAAACCACTAAGTTCAAGAAAGGCAAGGGTAAGAAGAACTTCAAGAAGGACGGCAAAGGAGGTGCCACGCCCGGTAAGCTAGTTGCTGGGAAGAAGCCAAAGAATGGATCCAAGCCTAAGACTGAGTGCTTTTATTGCAAGGGAACGGGTCACTGGAAGCGGAACTGTCCCAAATACTTAACGGATAAGAAGGCCGGAAACATCAAAGGTATATGTGATATACATGTTATTGATGTGTACCTTACTAGCGCTCGTAGTAGCCCCTAGGTATTTGATACCGGTGCAGTTGCTCACATTTGTAACTCAAAGCAGGAGCTGCGGAATAAGCGGAGACTGGCGAAGGATGAGGTGACGATGCACGTCGGGAATGGTTCCAAGGTCGATGTGATCGCCGTCGGTACTCTACCTCTGCATCTACCTTCGGGATTAGTGTTAAACCTCAATAATTTTTATTTAGTACCAGCTTTGAGCATGAACATTGTATCTGGATCTCGTTTATTGCGAGATGGCTACACATTTAAATCTGAGAATAATGGTTGTTCTATTTATATGAGAGAAATGTTTTATGGTCATGCCCCGCTGGTCAATGGTTTATTCTTAATGACTACACATATTCATAGTGTGGATGCCAAAAGATGTAAGGTTGCTAATGATAGTCTCACATACTTGTGACACTACCGCCTTGGTCATATTGGTGTCAAACGTATGAAGACGCTCCATGTAGATGGACTTTTGGAGTCTCTTGATTATGAATCATTTGACACGTGCGAACCATGCCTCTTGGGCAAGATGACCAAGACTTCGTTCTCTGGAACAATGGAGTGAGCAACGAACTTATTAGAAATCATACATACTGATATGTGCGGTCCAATGAGTGTTGAAGCTCGCGGTGGCTATCGTTATGTTCTCACCCTCACTGATGACTTGAGTAGATATGGGTTTGTCTACTTGATGAAACACAAGTATGAGACCTTTGAAAAGATCAAGGAATTTCAGAATGAAGTTGAGAATCAACGTGACAAAAAAATAAAGTTCTTGCGATCAGATCGTGGAGGAGAATATTTAAGTCACAAATTTGGCATGCACCTAAGGAAATGTGGAATTGTTTCACAATTGACGCTGCCTGGAACACCTCAACATAATGGTGTATCCGAACGTCGTAATCGTACTCTGTTGGACATGGTGCGATCTATGATGTCTCTTACCGACTTAACGCTATCATTCTGGGGTTATGCTTTAGAGACTGTAGCATTCACTTTAAATAGGGCACCGTCTAAATCCGTTGAGATGACACCGTATGAACTGTGGTTTGGGAAGAAACCTAAGTTGTCATTTCTAAAAGTTTGGGGATGCGATGCTTATGTCAAGAAACTTCAACCTGAAAAGCTCGAACCCAAATCGGAAAAATGCGTCTTCATAGGATACCCTAAGGAAACTATTGGGTATACCTTCTACCTCAGATCCGAAGGCAAGGTCTCTGTTGCCAAGAATGGATCCTTTCTGGAGAAAGAGTTTCTCTCGAAAGAAGTAAGTGGGAGGAAAGTGGAACTTGATGAGGTGATTGTCACCCCTTCCGAACCGGAAAGTAGCGCAGCGCAGGAAGATGTTTCTGTGGTGCCTGCACCGACTAGGGAGGAAGTAAATGATAATGCTCATGAAACTTCGGATCAAGTTACTGCTGAGCTTCGTAGGTCCACAAGGACACGTTCCGCAACAGAGTGGTACGGCAACCCTGTCATGGAAATCATGTTGTTAGACAACGGTGAACCTTCGAACTATGAAGAAGCAATGGCGGTCCCGGATTCCAACAAATGGCTTGAAGCCATGAAATCCGAGATAGGATCCATGTATGATAACAAAGTATGGATATTGGTTGACTTGCCCAATGATCGGCAAGCCATAGAAAATAAATGGATCTTTAAGAAGAAGACTGACGCGGATGGTAATGTGACCATCTATAAGGCTCGGCTTATCACTAAAGGTTATCGACAAGTTCAAGGAATTGACTACAACGAGACTTTCTCTCCCGTAGCGATGCTGAAGTCTGTTCGAATCATGTTAGCAATTGCCGCATTCTATGATTATGAGATATGGCAAATGGACGTCAAAGGAGCATATGATGCAGCCGAAAGGGTTTGTCGATCCTAAGAATGCTAACAAAGTATGCAAGCTCCAGCGCTCCATCTATGGGCTGGTGCAAGCATCTCGGAGTTGGAACATTCGCTTTGATGAGGTGATCAAAGCGTTTGGGTTTATATAGACTTGGGGAGAAGCCTGTATTTACAAGAAAGTGAGTGGGAGCTCTATAGCATTTCTCATATTATATGTGGATGACATATTGCTGATGGGAAATGATGTAGAACTCTTGGAAAGCATAAAGGCATACTTGAATAAGTGTTTTTCAATGAAGGACCTTGGAGAAGCTGCTTACATATTAGGCATCAAGATCTATAGAGATAGATCGAGACGCCTCATTGGTCTTTCACAAAGCACATACCTTGACAAGATATTGAAGAAGTTCAATATGGATCAGTCCAAGAAAGGGTTCTTGCCTGTATTGCAAGGTATGAGATTGAGCACAGCTCAATGCCCGACCTTGGCAGAAGATAGAGAAAAGATGAGTGTCATCCCCTATGCCTCAGCCATAGGTTCTATTATGTATGCCATGCTGTGTACCAGACCTGATGTGAACCTTGCCATAAGTTTGGTGGGGAGGTACCAAAGTGATCCCGGTATGGAGCACTGGACAACGGTCAAGAACATCCTGAAGTACCTGAAAAGGACTAAGGAAATGTTTCTTGTTTATGGAGGTGACGAAGAGCTCTTCGTAAAGGGTTACGTCGATGCTAGCTTCGACACAGATCTGGATGACTCCAAGTCACAAACCGGATACGTGTATATTTTGAATGGTGGGGCAGTCAGCTGGTGCAGTTGCAAGCAAAGCGTCGTGGCGGCATCTACATGTGAAGCGGAGTACATAGCTGCTTCCGAAGCAGCGCATGAAGGAGTCTGGATGAAGGAGTTCATCACCAACCTAGGAGTTATTCCAAGCGCGTCGGGCCCGATGACTCTCTTCTATGACAACACTGGAGCTATTGCCATTGCCAACGAGCCCAGGTTTCACAAGAAGACCAAGCACATCAAGCGCCGTTTCAACTCGATCCGAAGTTATATTCAAGATGGAGACATCGATATTTGTAAAGTGCATACGGATCTGAATGTCGCAGATCCGTTGACTAAACCTCTTCCACGAGCAAAACATGATCAACACCAGAACTCTATGGGTGTTCGATTCATCACAATGTAACTAGATTATTGACTCTAGTGCAAGTGGGAGACTGTTGGAAATATGCCCTAGAGGCAATAATAAAATGGTTATTATTATATTTCCTTGTTCATGATAATTGTCAATTGTTCATGCTTTAATTGTATTATCCCGAAACAGTAATACATGTGTGAATACATAGACCACAACATGTCCCTTGTGAGCCTCTAGTTGACTAGCTCGTTGATCAATAGATGGTTACGGTTTCCTGACCATGGACATTGGATGTCATTGATAACGGGATCACATCATTAGGAGAATGATGTGATGGACAAGACCCAATCCTAAGCCTAGCACAAGATCGTGTAGTTCGTATGCTAAAGCTTTTCTAATGTCAAGTATCCTTTCCTTAGACCATGAGGTTGTGCAACTCCCGGATACCGTAGGAATACTTTGGGTGTGCCAAACGTCACAACGTAACTGGGTGGCTATAAAGGTACACTACGGGTATCTCCGAAAGCATCTATTGGGTTGGCACGAACCGAGACTAGGATTTGTCACTCCGTATGATGGAGCGGTATCTCTGGGCCCACTCGGTAATATATCATCGTAATGAGCTCAATGTGACTAAGGGGTTAGTCACGGGATGATTTGTTGCGGAACGAGTAAAGAGATTTGACGTAACGAGATTGAACAAGGTATCGGTATACCGACGATCGAATCTCGGGCAAGTGCTATACCGATAGACAAAGGGAATCGTATACGGGATTGATTGAATCCTTGACATCGTGGTTCATCCGATGAGATCATCGTGGAACATGTGGGAGCCATCATGGGTATCTAGATCCCGCTGTTGGTTATTGGCCGGAGATATGTCTCGGTCATGAGTGCATGGTTCCCGAACCCGTAGGGTCTACACACTTAAGGTTCGATGACGCTAGGGTTATAGGGAATAGATGTACGTGGTTACCGAATGTTGTTCAGAGTCCCGGATGAGATCCCGGATGTCACGAGGAGTTCCGGAATGGTCCGTAGGTAAAGATTTATATATGGAAAGTCATCATACGATATTGTTATGGAAAGTCTGTCGTGCACCCTCTCGGTGGACGGAGTCTTCCCCAACCTCTCCCTCTATCCTTGCTGGATCAAGGCGCAGGAGATGTCACCGGGCTGCACGTGTGTTGAACGCGGATGCACCATTGTTCGGTGCTTAGATCGGAATCGGAAGCGATCTGAATCGCTTCGTGTACGACTCAACCGACCGCGTTCTTGCAACGCTTCCGCATCGCGATCTTCAAAGGTATGAAGATGAACTCCCCTCTCGTTGCTAGTAGACTCCATAGATGGATCTTGGTGATGCGTAGGAATTTTGTTGATTTTCTGCAACGATCCCCAACTTATGGGTGGAATAGAAGGTGGTAGTAGACAAAAGTAGGGAGAAAGTCTCACATCGACTAGGCGTATCAATGGGCTATGGAGATGCTCATCAATAGATATCAATGTGGGTGAGTAGGGATTGCCATGTAACGGATGCACTAGAGCTATAAGTATATGAAATCTCAAAAGAAAACTAGTGGATGTGCATCAACTTTCTTGCTCATGAAGACCTAGGGCATTTGAGGAAGCCCATCGTTGGAATATACAAGCCAAGTTCTATAATAAAAATTCCCAGCAGTATATGGAAGTGACAATATAGGAGACTCTCTATCACGAAGATTATGGTGCTACTTTGAAGCACAAGTGTGGTAAAAAGATAGTAGCATTGTCCTTTTTTTCCTTTTTTTGGGCCTTCCTTTTTTTATTTGCAATTTTTTTGCCTTTTTTCTTTTGGTCTTTTTTTTTCAAGGGACAATGTTCTAATAATGATGGTCATCACACTTCTATTTACTTACAACTCGATACTAGAACAAAAATATGACTCTATATGAATGCCTCCGGTGGTATACCGGGATGTGCAATGATCTAGCGTAGCAATGACATCAAAAAACGGACAAGCCATGGAAACATCATGCTAGCTATCTTACGATCATGCAAGGCAATATGACAATGATGGTGCGTGTCATAATAAATGGAACGGTGGAGTTACATGGCAATATATCTCAGAATGGCTATGAAATGCCATAATAAGTAGGTATGGTGGCTGTTTTGAGGAAGGTATATGATGGGTGTATGGTACCGGCGAAAGTTGCGCGGTACAAGAGAGGCTAGCAATGGTGGAAGGGTGAGAGTGCGTATAATCCATGGATTCAACATTAGTCATAAAGAACTCACATACTTATTGCAAAAAATCTATTAGCCCTCGAAGCAAAGATACTACGACGCATGCTCCTAGGGGGGAGGTTGGTAGGAGTTAACCATCGTGCGCCCCCGACCTTCACACAAAGATAAACAATCAAAATACAATGCGCGCCAATTTGGTTACATAGTTAGGAGACCATACGTGCATGCTTCGGGAATGACAAACCTTAACACCAATATTTTTACTAAACCGTAATCATTCACTAGTTCCTCCCACATATTAGCATCTCTATATCGCAAAACTATTGCAAGGAATCAAACATATCATATTCAACGATCTAAAAGTTTATGTAGGATTTTATGGCTAACCATGTGAATGACCAATTCCTGTCAACTCTCTAAATAGATATAAGTGAAGCAAGAGAGTTTTAATTCTTTCAACAAAAGTTATGCCCATGCTCTAACAATTATAAGTGAAGCAAAAGAGCATTCTACAAATGGCGGCTTTCTATGTGAAGAGAAACAGGCAATCCAAACTTCAAATGATATAAATGAAGCACATGAAGCATTCTATAAAGCCATACTCAAAAGATATAAGTGAAGTGCAAATAGCATTCTATATATCAACCAAGGACTATCTAATTCCAGCATGGTGCATTTATTAAAAGAAAAAGAAAAAGCACACGACGGTCCAAGATTTGCACATATCACATGAATGAAACGAATCCGAAAACATACCGATACTTGTTGAAGAAAGAGGGGATGCCTTCCGGGGCATCCCCAAGCTTAGACGCTTGAGTCTCCTTGAATATTTACTTGGGGTGCCTTGGGAATCCCCAAGCTTGAGCTCTTGCCTCTCCTTCTTCTCCTCACATCGAGACCTCCTCGATCTTCGAACACTTCATCCACACAAAACTTCAACAGAAAACTCGGTAAGATCCGTTAGTATAATAAAGCAAATCACTATTCTAAGTACTGTTGCAAGCCAATTCATGTTTTGTTTTTGCATTGTAGCTACTGTAATATAAATTTTCCATGGCTTAATCCACTAATAGAAATTGATAGTTTCATCAAAACAAGCAAACTATGCATCAAAAGCAGAATCTGTCTAAAACAGAACAGTCTGTAATAATCTGAACATTCACCATACTTCTGTTACTTGAAAAATTCTGCCAAAATAAGGGAAAATAAAAAATGTGTGTAGAAAGACAGTGCAAAAAGTTTCAGAACCATTTGACTTTCCAGCAAAAAATGTAAAATCGCGCACTACAGCCAAAGTTTTTGTCCTGCACCGCACAAACCAACAAGCATTGTAAACATCCTAAAGGCAAACCTTGGGACATTATTTTTATAATACAATGGAATTGTACAAGGGGATACTTATTTTTTATGACAAGTTTCTGTAATTCAAGATTTGCAAAGTTTCCATGGGCATGAACAAAGTTCAAGGAGCTCCCCCATTTCAACGGTGCTCGTCCTTCTTACTTTCACTTTTCTTTTTGAAAAAGTTTTAGGCTCCCCTCTTTATTTATTTTTTGTTTTTAAATTTTATAAAAGCACACAACAGAAATGAATGACTCTCTAAAACTTCTGGGTTGTCTCCCTGGCAGCGCTTCCTTGAAAGCCATTAAGCTAGGCATATAGTGCTCAAGTAATGGATCCACCCGGATCCCAAGGTATATTAAAGCCAATTTTAATTAGCATTGATTTGGCATTTAGTAGTGAGCACAAAGTGATATGCGTCATGCAAGAAAAAAGTCTAACTATCTTCCTATGCATAGGCATGGCATACAAGAACAATTCATGCACATCAAGTAAAGGCCAATGCATAGTATAAGCAGTTTCTTGCAATTTTATCGTGTTGGAAACATAGAGAGGCGGAGATGTAGTTCCTCTCTCATAATAATTGCAAGTAGGAGCAGCAAGCACATGCATATTATATTTATCAAAACCATCATGTGTAACAGAAAAAGGCAACCCATCAATATAATCCTTAATAAGTGCAAACTTCTCCGATATAGTGTAGTTTGGAGAACTCAAAAAGATAATAGGACTATCATGTGTGGGTGCAATAACAACTATCTCATGTTTAACATAAGGAACTATAGCAAGTTCATCTCCATAATCATAATTCATATTGGCATCTTGGCCACAAGCATAGCAAGCATCATCAAAAAGGGATATTTCAAAAGAATCAACGAGATCATAACAATCATCATGGCATTCATCCTTCGGTAAGTGTCGTGGAATTAGCACGTCAGATGTCCGGTTTAGAGGACTTAGGTGTGAGGCCATCGCGCGGGTTAGCTTGAAGAGGTTAAAAGCACACAAAGGACACCGAGGGTTTATACTAGTTCGGCCCCTTCGATGAAGATAAGCCTACGTCTAGTTTGGTGTGGCATTGCTTGGGCGTCGATGAACAGGGAGCGAATTGCTTGCCTGTGTCTCGAGCTATTGTTCCCCGTCCTTGAACCGTCGCCAGGTCGTCCCTTTATATAGGAGGCTACGCCCGGTCCGGTTTACAGAGTCCCGAGGCCGGCTCATAAACGTGTCCGCCTCGGTCTCTGCTCTTTCTATCTTACATCCCAAGTTACATGTTATGACGGTTTACAAACCGCATGCCTTACACATGGGCCCTAAGCCTCTATGGGCTGTAACCTCTGGTACATATTCTACTGGGCTTGCAGATCTTCTTGGCTGGTTTATACCTGCTAGTAATATCCCTGACATTAGGCCCCAGATTGATTTGAACTTGTTCATGTCAGTCTTCCAAGTCTTGCATAAATCTCTTCTCTGTAATTTATCTGCTTCATAAACAGGCTATGACGTCATCTATTGGAATCACCTTAATCCGTCGTGACGTCACCCTTGTATTTAGTGCTTCACCTCTGTCTGTTACCTTTATTAAATGCCGCACCAAAAATCGAGGCGACAGCGCAATCTTTATCCAATCTCTGACCTCCTCGATTCCCGCGCTTACCGTTTTCACCTCTTCGGCTTATAAATACCGCTGGGGCATGCCTCTTTTTCTCCTTCTGCCTTCGTCTTCCTCCATCTCCGTCGCTCGAATCTCCGCCACCGCTCTTCTAGCTCATCGTCGTCCTCGAGCCAAGGCCGCTGCATCACCCTGAACGTTTACCAGAGCACTTCACCGCCGTCGTCTACTTCGTCAGGTACTCTTTCCTTTTCCCTGTAGATCTCAATCTAGGGTTTCGTCCGTAGCTCCGCCATGAAAACCTTGAAGCTTTGTTGTTCATCCTTGTAGGTTAACCTTGCTTTAGATTCAACCCTTATGTAGATTCGTCCTGAATCCATGTGCTTCTGCTCCGTCCTCGCGTCTTTTAGTTCTTCTAGCTTACCAGTTTAGATTTGATCTGTAGAAAACCCCCGCGGTCCTTCCTGTATATGACTTCCATTTATTCCATCTTTTTCTTATGCCTCAGATCCATTTTCACTTCAGTCTTCTGTGGAAACTGTTTCGTCACACTATAGATCGGTAGCTTGTCTTTACCGGTTTAGTCAATCATATACTTTCTTTGACGGGTTAGACATAAGCCCGTATCCATAATTGATGGTTTAGCTTCCTCTTTCCCTGTTATCATAAACCGGTAGATGTTCGCCTCGCATCTGCTTCCGGATTGTCAATGCCATTAGTCCCTTGTCTAAACCGTCGATTAGGTCCATAGCTTTATACAATGCTTCGGCTTATACTTTAGCAATTGGTAAACCGGATTTTGCACTGTACTTTTCAGCATTTCCTTATTCAAGATGACTGCCAAGCAGTTCGTTGCTTGCAACTGGGCTCCTTCCCACATTACTGAGGATGACTTAACGAACGCTGCTTCAATCGGTATTCTGGGTCCTAAGGAGGTTCTGCACTGGCGGGCCCCAGGAGATGAGTGTCCACCTACTCCTAAGGAAGGAGAGGTCATTGTTTTCTTTGATCACCTGGCTCGGGGCTTTAGCCCTCCCGGTTCAAAATTCTTCCGGGACGTGTTAGCCGCTTTCCAGCTCCATCCTCAAGACGTAGGTCCAAATTCTATGTCAAATATCTGCAATTTTCAAGTCTTCTCAGAGGCATATCTTCAAGAAGCACCATCAATGGATCTGTTCCGAGATTTTTTCATCTGAACCGGCGAACGAAGTTTACTGACGGACCGCATCAAGAGTTGGGTGGCGTCAGTATCCAAAAGAGAAAAGATGTGAGCTTCCCTCATGCTACCCTTCATAGCCATCCCAAGGAATGGAACCAAACGTGGTTCTATTGTAAAGACACTTTGCCTGAAGGAGAGAACCCACTGCCGGGCTATCGCGCCCATCGCTTACCAACGGATCACCCCTTGCCGCAGCGCCTCAGCGCTCCGGATCATGCTCGGTTTGCTCCTCAACTTTCTAAGCGCAGGGCCTTTGTAGCCAACGGCTTAACCGGAGTAGACTTTGTCCGCTGCTGGCTTGCCTGGAGCATTCTTCCGCTGAGCCGGCGCTCAGGCCTGATGTGCGAGTACACTGGTAAACCGGATGATCCTCAGCGCCACATTGATATAATACTTCCTGAAAAAGAAGTCACTGAATCCGCGAAGAAAATGCTCAACATCTCTCTGGAAGAGTGCAGCCGGACCGGTTTAGCTCCGTTCTGCGAAACCAATAAACCGCCAGTAGTAAGTCCTTTCTGATCTTTTCTGTTTGTTCTGATCTGGCCATATCAATTGTCTTCCATTTATTTCCTATCTTCTGCACAGGCCACCGATCCCTTTTGGAAAAGGAAACCTCAAGATAAAGCGGCCAAGCAACCACACCGGAAAACTTATGCTGTCAAGAAAAAGAAGGATGTTGCCGCCTCCGGTTCACACCCCGAGGAAGATGATCCGGATTTAGAGGTATGAATTAAACCTTGTATGCTTTATCCTCCCTTTGTCTGAATTTATGTTTAACAGTGCCTTTCCACACGATCTGGCGAAAGGAAGTAAAGCGGAGGAAGTTGAGGTAATTTCTCTCTCTTCTGACTCAGAACCGCTGCCCCCCAAAATCCGCCGGGTGTCCCGGAAATACCCTTTTTCTCATCCTTACGCTCAAATGGAATCCAACTTTCTTTTGAAGAAGCAGCAGCATGAAGCACGCCGGACCACGTGCCATAGTGGCCATGTGGTGGAGTCATCCGGAATACCTCTTACGCCGGCTCGCAGGCGCCGCTCCGAGGTTTTACTTTCTCCAACTCTCCTTCATCCAAAAGCCGGACTCATACGTAAACCGCTTAAACCGTCTGATCCTAACTATCAGGAGGCTCCTTTGTCCTCTTCCGGTGAGTCGACTGCTATACAGGTCCCTGTGCTGAAGACTGTGCGCGGGTAAGTTCTTTTCAAACATCCGGTTTACCTTCAGATTATTGACTTCACGATTCTCATTATTCCTTTGATTTTTCCATAAAGCCAAAGCCTAGCAAGAAGGCGAAAGCATCTAAAGCGGCTGCCGAAACCACTGCCGCTGAACCGGCTGATGACCCTGAAGCGGCCATCCTTCCAGAAGACATCCCTGAAGCTCAGTTTGATGGTCCTCTTCCTATGGATCATGATGATGTCGCTGCTCCAAGAGGTGACAATATGGAGAGTGCAGCTGATCCGGCGAGCCCTGTCCGGGTTAGCCCTCCTCGGGCTAGCCCGGCTCCTGTCAGCCCGGCGCCTACCGCTGCCTCTCTCCAACCAACTGTCGCTTCATCCGCAGATGTTGAGATAACCGGGTTAGGTTTCACTGCTCCCACTGAACCTGTCATCTTGGCCAGACATACTGCTAAGGAGGAAAAACTTCAACAAGACAAAGGCAAGTGGAGCACAGACTTATCCAGTTATGCCGAGTTGAGTGCCCAGGAACTTCATTCCAGGTATCTGAACCGGCTCTTTACCAGCCGCGAAT
Source organism: Secale cereale (assembly GCA_902687465.1). NCBI lineage: Eukaryota > Viridiplantae > Streptophyta > Magnoliopsida > Poales > Poaceae > Secale > Secale cereale. The sequence goes on along the minus strand of LR738709.1, from coordinate 644,670,922 downwards.
ATGAAGCCGGGTTGGTTAACATGATGAAGGATAAATACGAGGTAATTTCCTTTCCTTTTACTTGTCCCTGTTTTATCTTCTTGCAATCCTGTCTTTAGGCCATAGTAGCCCCCAAGTGCCGGTTTAGCTTCATTGTAGGTGAATCGGGACTTCCAGTGTAGCTGATAATGAATTTACGTTAGCCCCCAAGTGCCAGGGGTATAACTTGTTTTATGCGCTTGGGACTTGTCTGAATTTCTCTTTCGGTACTTCAATTGCACATTAGCCCCCAAGTGTCAAGTGGATAATTTGTTATATGCTTGAGACTTGATTGACTTTTCTTTCTAATCCGTTTGATTTCCTTGTAGGATGACCTGACCCGGAGGGCTTCGGAGGTAATTGAACTCCGGAATAGATTGGCTGTCAATGAAACTGCTTCCGCCAAAGCCAAGGAAGAGCTTGTGCTTACCTTAACCAACATGGAAAATTTGAAAAAGGACTTTGAAGCGGAGCGGTCCACATGGGAAGTGCAGATGAATGCTCTTGAAAAAAGAGCAAAGGATGCTGAAGCTGCCCTTAATCCGGTTACGCAGGAGTTGACTGGTTTAAGGCAGCAAATATAACTTATGACTTCTGCTATCTTTGGTGAGCACTCAACTGCATATGTTTTTCATCTTTGCAATCTTTGTTCCGCTCCGGTTTTAACTTGACAAACATATATAGGGCGCCGCATAACTCATCTTGGAGATGATGTCCGGAAGAAGCTCAAGGCCTCTTACACCCTGGTGGAGCAGCTTTATTCCGGCGCTCAATGGGTGATTAGGGCGATGTCCCATAATAAACCGGCACCAACTACCATCCAAGGCACTTTAGAGAAACTATCTGTCCTACCTGTGCGTCTGGTGGAGGTGAAGAAGTCTGTTGCTCGGGCCGGCTCTCTTATGGCGCTGACCCGGGCCAAAGCATGGGTTCCAGACTTTGATCCGGCTGAGGCTATGAACGGATATCCTAGCAATAAAGAGGATGGATCCACCTTCTCTGCCGAAGACCTCCGTGCCTTAACCAAGGAGATGCGCCCACTCGCCAGCAAACTTGCCGATGAAGCGGATCTGACAAGGTATCATCCGGCCTATGACTTAGAGAATGAGCGGGTAGAACGGCCGGTTTACGACACCGAGAATCTGATCCCCCCAGTGCGTGACCATACTTTCGCTCCAGATGTTGATCCGTCAGATCTTATTAATGAGGAAATGTACTTCCGCGCACTCTCCAAGATTGATTGGCGCGTTCCTGATTTCCAGCCACTACCTGAAGATGAGGAAGACCCGGAACACATCGACCCTCAGCCTTCGCAGCGTGAAGAGGAGTCATAGACTGTCCGGTTTAATTTGCAGTTGCTGAACACTTTGCCAAAAACTTTAATTTTATTCGGGCCTGCAGGTGCCTTGTAATAGGATAGTTGAAACATTGTCTCTGTCCCAATATGGATGTCACCACTTGACTTGGCGTCTGCCAATTTAATCCTTTGTTTTGTCATGGTTGATCCATTTACAGTATCTGTGCCTGCATAAATGATGCTAAAAAGATGCCCTGGCGGTTTACCGCCGGACCTATTACTCTGTTCCAATAGATATATCAAAGGAATATCTGTTTTATACCAAAAATACCTCATACCTCTGATTAAGTGTGCCTGACGTCCTTAATCCGGTAGACAGAATTGAAAGCGTAGATGCTAATGAGGCTCTTGGCTCTCTTGGCGTTTGCCTGATGACTGATCCGGGTTATGATGAACGCCGGTTTAACTCATGCTGGTGTTCATGACCCAGACTTTTAACTTTGCAGATATATGGTCAACTTTGAGGTTGCCCAATCCCGGATCAATAGACTTGGTTAACAACAAAAACTTGTAAAATCACAGGAACAAAGCTTTTTGGCAAATAAGACCATGTAGTCGAGGCTTTTTATGAGCTGCCAGGCTCCAAATCGAGGCTTTTTATGAGCTGCCAGGCTCGAAATCGAGGCTTTTTATGAGCTGCCAGGCTCTGGCTTTTTGCGAGCTGCCAGGCTCCAGGCTTTTTGTGAGCGGCCTTTAAGCTCTAGGCATTTTTTTAAGAGCGGCCTTTAAGCTCTTGGCTTTTTGCGAGCTGCCAGGCTCCATATTTGACGCATCAAGGGCGCCGGTTTAGGAGGCTTCTAATTCGAATATGATCAGTAAGCCAGACCAAAGGGGTTAAGCTAGGATTCGAATACGATCATGTAGCCCCCAGTGGCTTTGGCGTTGCACCGATCAAGAGGGTACCGACAGATTCAAATATGATCTAAGTCGGCCCCAAAAGGGGTTAAGCTATGATTCGAATACGATCATGTAAACCGGACCAAAGGGGTTAAGCTAGGATTCGAATACGATCAGGTAGCCCCCAGTGGTTTTGGTATTGCGCCGATCAAGAGGGTATCGACAGATTCGAATATGATCCAAGTCGGACCCAAAAGGGGTTAAGCTATGATTCGAATACGATCAAGAAGCCCCCTAGTGAGTTTGGCTATGTTCTCTTTGGTTCGAATACGACCTATGTTTGAACAGGAAGCCCCCAAGTGATCATAGAGTCAGGGTACCTATATGGGAATTGCGCTGTGCGGCAAACCTTCTTTGGTCCCTTCATAAATAATTGTCCTGCATATCAAAATAGATAAATCAAAGCATCTTGTTTTCTTGATGAAAATGATATATATCAAAAGAAATAAACTTTAGATGGATATCACCTGAGTGAATTCCCATATGACACTTCTATTTGAAAAAGATGGCTGATCCCCCGGTTTACTGGGGGTGCCGGTTTATTTGTTAATCATAATATATACATGATACATGAAGCGGAGCCCATGGCTCAAGTGTAGTAAGGCCGCAGAAGAGCGATGTTCCACGGCCGCTTCGTCTCTTCCTCTGCGGTACGTGAGTCTTTATGCTCTCGAACATCAATCAGGTAGTATGAACCGTTGTGTAAGTTCTTGCTGACCACAAAGGGTCCTTCCCAAGGTGGGGATAATTTGTGCATATCTGTCTCGTCTTGGATGAGCCGGAGCACCAGATCCCCCTCCTAGAACGTCCTGGTCTTAACCCAGCGGCTGTGATATCGGCGCAGGTCTTGTTGATAAATTGCTGATCGTGCTGCTGGTGTGTCCCGTTCCTCATCCAGCCGGTCTAAGCTGTCTTGTCCTGCTTGCTCATTAGGCGCTTCAACATAAGCTGCCACCTGTGGTGAGTCGTGCCGGATGTCACTAGGGAGAACCGCTTCAGCACCGTATACCACGAAGAAAGGCGTATAACCTGTAGACCTGTTAGGCGTAGTGTTGATGCTCTAGAGGACAGAAGGTAAATCCTCAACCCAGCAACCCGGTGTTCTTTGCAAAGGAACCATAAGCCGGGGCTTGATGCCTCTCAAAATCTCTTGGTTGGCCCTCTCAGCTTGACCATTGGATTGAGGGTGAGCTACTGAAGATACATCCAGGCGAATATGTTCCCTTTGCAAAACTCTTCCACCTCTCCTTTAGACAGGTTGGTGCCATTATCAGTAATGATGCTGTGTGGAAAGCCAAACCGGAAAATTACCTTTTTGATGAATTTAACCGCTATTGACGCATCACACTTACTGACAGCCTCTGTCTCAATCCACTTTGTAAACTTGTCCACTGCTACAACAGGCGGGTTTTCTGATCTTGGGATCGTTTAAAGGGCCCAACCATATCAAGCCCCCAGGTTGAAAACGGCCAAGTGATTGGAATCATCCGTAACTCCTGCGCCGGAACATGAGCACGCCTTGAAAATTTCTGACAAGCATCGCATCTCCGGACTAGGTCCTCCGCATCAGCATGAGCCGTTAACCAGTAGAACCCATGACGAAAGTCCTTAGCTACTAAAGACTTTGAACCCCCGTGATGACCACAATCTCCTTCATGTATTTCTCGAAGAATATCACAGCCTTCTTCCGATGATACACATCGCTGAAACGCCCCGGAAACGCTGCGGTGATGAAGTTCTCCGTTGACGATGGTCATTAATTTGGATCGCCGGATTATCTGCCTAGCCTCAACCTCATCATCCGGCAACTCTCCTCGGCTCAGGTATGCCAAGTAAGGGAGTGTCCAATCCGGAATAACATGAAGCGCTGCAACTAGCTGTGCTTCCGGATCAGGAACATCCAAATCCTCCTCCGATGGTACCTGAACCGATGGACTGTGTAATTCATCCAAGAAGGTATTCAGTGGAACCGGTTTACGCTGAGAGCCTAGCCGACTTAATGCATCGGCCGCTTCATTTTTCCGCCGGTCTATGTGATCCACCTGATATCCTTTAAAATATCCTGCAACTGCTTCAACTTCTCGCCTGTAAGCTGTCATGAGCGGATCTTTAGAGTCCCACTTGCCAGACACCTGTTGCGCCACTAGATCTGAATCACCAAAGCACTTGACCCGGCTTAAGTTCATCTCCTTAGCCATCCGTAGGCCGTGAAGGAGAGCTTCATACTCAGCAGCATTGTTAGTGCAAGGGAACATTAATCGGAGGACATAACAAAACTTGTCACCTCGTGGGGAAGTTAACACGACTCCAGCCCCCGAGCCCTCTAATTGCCTTGAACCGTCAAAGTGAATAGCCCAGTATGTATGATCCGGCTTCTCCTCTGGTGCTTGCAATTCTGGCCAATCATTGAAATCTACCAGCGCTTGGGATTTAATAGCAATACGGGGTACATACTTCAATCCGTGTGGGCTAAGCTCAATGGCCCACTTTGCCACTCTGCCAGTGGCTTCTCTGTTCTGGATTATATCACCCAACGGAGCTGAGCTGACAACAGTGATTGGGTGGCCCTGGAAATAGTGCTTCAGCTTCCGGTTTGCCATGAACACACCGTATACCAGCTTCTGCCAGTGCGGGTACCTTTGTTTTGACTCAATGAGAACCTCACTGATGTAGTAAACCGGGCGCTGAACCGGATATTCCTTTCCTGCTTCCTTGCGCTCCACCACAATTGCCACGCTAACTGCACGAGCATTGGCGGCTACGTATAACAGCAGCAGCTCGTTGTCAACAGGGGCAGCAAGAACTGGCGGTTATGCCAATTGCCGCTTCAAATCCTCGAACACAGCGTTTGCAGCATCGCTCCATATAAACCGGTCCGTCTTTTTCAACATCTGATAAAGCGGGATCGCCTTTTCTCCCAAACGGCTGACGAATCGGCTCAATGCTGTAATCCGTCCTGCTATGCGCTGGACATCACTGATACAAGCCGGTTTAGTCAAGGATGTGATCGCCTTGATCTTCTCCGGATTAGCCTCTATCCCTCTGTTTGATACTAAGAATCCAAGGAGCTTGCCTGCCGGAACACCAAAAACACACTTCTTCGGATTAAGCATCATCTTATAAACCCGAAGGTTGTCAAAGGTTTCCTTCAGGTCCTCTATCAGTGTCTCCTTCTTCCTTGACTTCACCACAATGTCATCAACGTCGGCATGGACATTTTTTCCAATCTGCCCTTTGAGACAGTTCTGCACACAACGCTGGTAAGTTTCTTGGGCACTCTTGAGCCCAAAAGGCATAGATACATAGCAGAAGGCTCCAAAGGGAGTTATGAAAGCTGTCTTCTCCTGGTCCTTAACTGCCATCTTGATTTGATGATACCCTGAATATGCATCTAAAAACTTAGCCGCTCACATCCTGCCGTAGCATCAATAATCTGATCAATACGGGGGAGAGCAAAGGGATCAGTTGGACAAGCCTTGTTTAGGTCTGTGTAATCCACACACATCATCCATGTTCCATTTTTCTTTAACACCAGTACCGGATTAGCCAACCACTCCGGATGGAACACCTCAATTATGAATCCTGCGGCCAAAAGCCTGGCCACTTCTTCTCCTATAGCCTTGCGCCTCTCCTCATTGAAGCGGCGCAAATATTGTTTGACTGGTTTAAACTTCGGATCAATATTAAGACTGTGCTTAGTGAGTTCCCTCGGTATACCTGGCATGTCAGAAGGTTTCCAATGAAAGATATCCCGGTTTTCACGGATGAACTCGATGAGCGCGCTTTCCTATTTGGGGTCTAGGTTAGCGCTGATAGTGAACTGTTTGGAAGAATCTCCTGGAACAAAGTCAACCTGCTTGGTTTCCTCCGCCGATTTAAACTTCAACGCCGGATCATGCTCTGTAGTTGGCTTTTTTAACGGGGACATATCTGCCGGATCAACGTTGTCTTTATAGAACTTCAACTCCTCCGTAACACACACTGCCTCCGCATAGGCTGCGTCTCCTTTCTCGCATTCCAATGCGATCTTGCGACTTCCGTGAACCGTGATGGTTCCCTTGTGACCCGGCATCTTGAGCTGTAGATAAACATAGCACGGTCTAGCCATGAACTGGGCGTAAACCGGTCTCCCGAACAGAGCATGATATGGGCTCCTGATCTTTACGACCTCAAAGGTCACTGTCTCTGACCTAGAATCCTGCTCATCCCCAAAGGTGACTTCCAGATCAATTTTCCCAACTGGGTAAGCCGATTTACCTGGCACCACTCCATGGAATACTGTGTTGGACTGTCTCAACTTCTTATGTGTCAACCCCATACGCCGGAAAGTCTCATAGTATAAGATGTTGATACTGCTGCCGCCGTCCATGAGTACCTTTGTAAATTTGTAGCCACCCACCTGTGGTGCCACCATTAGGGCCAACTGGCCCGGATTATCAACTCGTGGTGGGTGATCTTCTCTGCTCCACACAATAGGTTGTTCCGACCAACGTAGAAAACATGGCGTCGCCGGTTCAACTGCGTGTACTGCTCGTTTCAGAACCTTTTGATCTCGTTTGCACAAACTTGTGGTGAAAACATATTACTGTCCACTGCTTAGCTCCTTCGGATTACTCTGATATCCGGATTGCTGCTGCTGTTGACGCTGCTGATTGCCTTGGTTATTGTAACCACCCTGACCATGCTGCTGGTTCTGTTGATGCTGGCCGTTGCTGTTGTTGTTGGGATAGTTATTGTTACCGCCGTGATATCTTGATCCGGAACCGTTACCCTGGTAACCCGGACCCTGAAAACCGGAACTCGAGCCACCGCCGGGGGGTCCGTGGTTATACCTGGCTTGTCTCATGGCCTCTACCATAATCCGACAGTCCCTCCATGAATGTTTAGACGGGTTTCCCTCTGTGCTATGTTTAGGGCAAGGCGCGTTTAACTGCTGCTCTAGATTGAGGAATTGCCCTTCACCATGAGGAGGTGGTTTACCTTAGCGGCGCTGCCCGTTTCCCTGAACATTGGTATTGGCCACAAAATCAGAACCACCCTCTGCTTTTCGCTTACCATTGTAACCCGTTCCTACCGGATTAGCTTGCGCTAGTTTAACAGCCTTGTTCACCTTTTCGGACTTGTCTCCGTCTGCCTCTGAGTACTTGGTGTTATCGGAATCCCCATATTTCACCAGAGCGCTCAAGAGCGTGCCCATGTCATTGCAATCGCGTTTGAGCCGTCCTAACTTCAGTTTGACAGACTCAAACCGGCAATTGTTTTCCAATGTTACTATTGTCATACTAGGGTTGATACTATTGGAAGAGTGCATGATTTCTGATACTCGCCGCACCCAGCTGCTCGTGGGTTCCTGCTCTCCTTGAACACATGCTGCTAAGTCTACCACTGACACTGGCTGTTTGCATGTGTCTTTGAAATTTTTGATAAACTGGCGACGTAACTCACCCCATGATCCGATGGAGTTAGGTGGTAGGCCCTTTAACCATGACGGGCTGTACCCTCAAGCATCATGGTAAAGTACTTGGCACATGCTGCTTCATCCACATCAAGCATCTCCATAGCCATCTCATAACTTTCAACCCACGCCTCGGGAGCCAGATCCGCTGTGTAGTTGGGTACCTTGCGCGAGCCTTTGAAGTCCTTGGGCAATTTCACGCTTCATAAAGCGGAGATGAGACACTGTACTCCAAAGGAACTTGCCGTGGCCCCCGTTTCTGCTATGGCTGTGTGAACCGGCGCCGCTTGACGGGTGTCCTCGCGGGCATCATGCCTAGCCCGGTTTACCGCCTCTTGGGCGTGTGCTTCTGCTCCTGCCGGATTATCCTGCCTGTGACGGTGACGTCTCCGCTCGCTGCTCGACACGGCCGGTTCATCCCAGTGCCTAGAGTAAATCCGGCTTGGGCGGGGGGTTGAATGAATCCTCTCCCTACTATACGAGTACGCCTGCTACTGTGTCAACGCCGTGTCCAGCAATTCCTTAGCCCGGCGTGCTTCCATCGCCACGGGGGATGTCCCCTCAATGGGTAAAGCGGCCAGTCGTGAAGCGGCGGCGACAATGTTGTCCAACGGGTTAGAATAATGGCCGAGAGGGGTGGGGATGTGCGGCGTTGGAACAACTTGGTGGTTTCGCTCTGCGGCCGGCGGCTGAACCGGCTCGCCAGTCCCCGCCCCCTGGTTTACCTCTGCGTAATTGCTGGCTCCCGCTCCTGGTGTGCCAAAGAGATTCCTCGCCTGGTAGACCGACGGTAGACGAGTTTGCTGTCTTCTGTACATTACCTCCTGCGCTGAGGTCTGATCCACCCTGAGCCGGAAAGCTTGGGAGTCTAGCTCTGCTTGCCTCGTAGCCATCCTGGCTTTCTCTGCGTCCAGATCCCGTTTAGCCTGCTCAATCCGGCCCTTCAACTGAAGGATCTCTGCATCATGTTGTGCCTTGTTGGCAGGGGCCACTTCCGCTGTTGCTAGTGCCGTGAATTCTCCAACCAAGGTCGATAGAGCGTTAGAAGGCGACGGGGTTTGGTTGCCTGCCCCAGCACCCGCTACCTCTGAGGTGAATGCCCCGGTCATCGAGGGCTGCTGCGCGGGTTGTGATCCGACCATGAAAACAGCCACCCAGTTTGGCGGATCAAAGGGGCCTGGAATACTATCACCATCGGACACACCCTCAGATCGGCTGTCCTGCAACAGATACAAAGATTCGGTCTCTCCGGATGAAGATTCATCGTCAGAGTAGACAACTGTCTCGCCACCAGAATCCGATCCGTCCTCGGCTTGGACTCCATGTATCGCTCCAACGAAAACACGCTTTGTGGCGGGCTGAATCCGGGCCGATCTCGCACGCTGAGCCGGCTCGACGATGTTGGGGAAGATGTCCTGCTCAGGTCCCGGTTCGCCAATCTTGCCGATGAAAACGTGGATGCCGCCGAAGGGGACCCGGTACCCGTATTCGATTGAATCGGCCTCGGGGCCCCAGCCTGCGTCGTCGATGTAGATCCGGCCACGGCGACTCTTGGTCATCCGGCCAACCGCGTAACCCTTGAGTCCTTCAAAGCTGCCCTTCAAGAACTCGAAACCATCGTGCGATAGCCCCACGGTGGGCGCCAACTGTTGTGGAATTAGCACGGCAGATGTCCGGTTTAGAGGACTTAGGTGTGAGGCCATCGCGCGGGTTAGCTTGAAGAGGTTAAAAGCACACAAAGGACACAGAGGGTTTATACTAGTTCGGCCCCATCGATGAAGGTAAAAGCCTACGTCTAGTTTGGTGTGGTATTGCTTGGGCGTCGATGAACAGGGAGCGAATCGCTTGCTTGTGTCTCGAGCTGTTGTTTCCCGTCCTTGAACCGTCGCCGGGTCGTCCCTTTATATAGGAGGCTATGCCCGGTCCGGTTTATAGAGTACCGAGGCCGGCTCATAAACATGTCCGCATCGGTCTCTGCTCTTTCTATCTTACATCCCAAGTTACATGTTATGACGGTTTACAAACCGCAGGCCTTACACATGGGCCCTAAGCCTCTATGGGCTGTAACCTCTGGTACATATTCTACTGGGCTTGCGATAATACAACTATGTCAGTGTAATCCGGATCTTCCTGGCCGGTTTATACCTGCTAGTAATATCCCTGACAGTAAGCACGAAGGGAAATTAAACAATGTATGAGTTGAAGAGTTACTCTCATTAGAAGGTGGGCACGGGTAGCTAATCCTCCTTTCGTTCTTCGCTCTCCTCGTCATCTTTTTCATCTAATGAGCTCACAATGTCACCAGTTTCTTCTTCCACAGTTTCCTGCAAAATATTAGTCTCTTCTTGGACATCAGAGACTTTCTCAATAAACGCATCAATATTGGAGTTATATTCATAATTCAAATAGCAATATTTCAATATAGCAAGATTTTCAGGCCTAGAAACATCATCATCAAAAGCATCAATCTTTTTAAACAGAGATTCAATTTCATAAGCAGCCTTAAAAGCAACGGATTCTCCTATTTGTTCCACATCATAGTAATCATATATACCATTAGCATAAGAAGCTAAGGTTTCATTATCATTAAATTTGTATGAAAAGGGAAGTTGTGGAGCCTTCATCCTAGAGCAACAAGTATAATCATATCTCAAGCATAGTTACCGAGCATACCAATGCAACAAATGAATTTGATCCCATAACAGTTTCCCTTTATGAGTCAAGCGATAATCTCTAAAGTAGTCACATTGATCCAACGTTACTCCCATTACATAGTTAAATGGGGTTTTCTCAGGATTATCAAAGTAGTACATAATATCTTTCACATAATGAGCATCGAGGGTTTTAGGAGGTTCCCCATCTCCATGAGTAGACAGTACACCTAAGTTTTTTGGTATTTCTTGTTCCATATCCATAACTAAACATAGAGAACAACTTAGAACAGCAAATAAAATCTACTTAGTGATAAAGCAAACAAGCACACACGAGAATATTCACCCCACGCTATTGCTCCTCGGCAACGGCGCCAGAAAAGGACTTGATAACCCACAAGTGTAGGGGATCAGTTGTAGCCTCTTTCGATAAGTAAGAGTGTCGAACCCAACGAGGAGCTAAAGGCAGAACAAATATCCCCTCAAGTTCTATCGACCACCGATACAACTCTACGCACGCTTGACGTTTACTTTACCTAGAACAAGTATGAAACTAGAGGTACTTTGTAGTTTTTGTGGGATAGATTTGCAAGAATATAAAGAGCACGTAAATAAAACTAGGGGCTGTTAAGATAAAGAAACAATAAAGTTAATGATAGCGAGTGTGGAAAAGTGGTGGTAGGAGTTGCGAAATTGCCCCTAAGCAATTGACTACGTTACTAGACCGATAGCAAGTTTTATGTGGGAGAGGCCACTGCTAGCATGTCATCCCTTACTTGGAATTCTATGCACTTATGATTGGAACTATTAGCAAGCATCCGCAACTACTAATGTTAATTAAGGTAAAACCCAACCATAGCATTAAGATATATTGGTCCCCTTCAATCCCGTATGCATCAATTTCTACGCTAGGTTGAAGCTTCTGTCACTCTAGCCCTCCAATACGTAGTCCTATCAACATACAACTAACCCTATGGTGTGATCCACGCGTGCGCTCATATGATGGGCACCAAAGGACAGCAACATAACCACAAGCAAATTAAATCAATCATAGCAATCCACCAATTACCGATAGGACAACGATAATCTACTCAGACATCATATGATGGATATTGGAAATATGCCCTAGAGGCAATAATAAAATTGTTATTATTATATTTTCATGTTCATGACAATTGTCTATTGTTCATGCTTTAATTGTATTATCCGAAAACAGTAATACATGTGTGAATACATAGACCACAACATGTCCCTAGTAAGCCTATTGTTGACTAGCTCGTTGATCAACAGATGGTTACGGTTTCCTGACCATGGACATTGGATGTCATTGATAACGGGATCACATCTTTAGGAGAATGATGTGATGGACAAGACCCAATCCTAAGCCTAGCACAAGGTTGTGTAGTTCATATGCTAAAGCTTTTCCAATGTCAAGTATCCTTTCCTTAGACCATGAGGTTGTGCAACTCCCGGATGCCGTAGGAATGCTTTGGGTGTGCCAAACGTCACAACGTAACTGGGTGGCTATAAAGGTACACTACGGGTATCTCCGAAAGTATATATTGGGTTGGCACGAACCGAGACTGGGATTTGTCACTCCTTATGACGGAGAGGTATCTCTGGGCCCACTCGGTAAGACATCATCATAATGAGCACTATGTGACTAAGGGGTTGGTCACAGGATGATGTGTTATGAAACGAGTAAATAGACTTGCCATAAGGAGATTGAACAAGGTATCGGCATACCGATGATCGAATCTCGGGCAAGTGCTATACCGATAGACAAAGGGAATCGTATACGGGATTGATTGAATCCTTGACATCGTGGTTCATCCGATGAGATCTTCGTGGAACATGTGGGAACCAACATGGGTATCTAGATCCCGCTGTTGGTTATTGGCCGGAGAGATGTCTCGGTCATGTCTGCATGGTTTCCCGAACTCGTAGGGTCTACACACTTAAGGTTTGATGACACTAGGGTTATAGGGAATGTAGTACGCGGTTACCGAATGTTGTTCGGAGTCCCGGATGAGATCTCGGATGTCACGAGGAGTTCCGGAATGGTCTGGAGGTAAAGATTTATATATGGGAAGTCCCGTTTTGGTCACCAGAATGATTTCGGGGGTCACCGATATTGTACCGGGGCCACCGGAAGGTGTCCGGGGGTCCACCGGGTGGGGCCACCTGCTCGGTGGGCCAAGTGGACCATGTGAGGGGGGGGAACCAGCCCCTGGTGGGCTAGTGCGCCCCCCCAAGGGCCCAAGGCGCCTAGGGTTTGGGGGGAACCCTAGGGGGGCACCCCCTTGCCTTGGGGGGCAAGGCACCCCCCTCTGGCCGCCGCCCCCTCTCCCTGCCCCCTATATATATGTGGGGGGAGGGAGGGCAGCCACACCCAAGTCCTGATGCAGCCCTCCCCCTCTCCCTACTACTCCTCCTCTCCCGCGGTGCTTGGCGAAGCCCTGCAGGATTGTCACGCTCCTCCATCACCACCACGCCGTCGTGCTGTTGCTGGACGGAGTCTTCCCCAACATCTCCCTCTCTCCTTGCTAGATCAAGGCGTGGGAGAACGTCACCGGGCTGCTCGTGAGTTGAACGCGGAGGCACCGTTGTTCGATGATTAGAACGGATTCGGCCGCGATCTGAATCGCTTCGTGTACGACTCCACTGACCGCGTTCTTGTAACGCTTCCACATTGCGATCTTCAAAGGTATGAATATGCACTCCCCTCTCGTTTCTAGTAGACTCCATAGATAGATCTTGGTGATGCGTAGGAATTTTTTTGATTTTCTACAACGATCCCCAACAGTGGCATCATGAGCTAGGTCTATGCGTAGTTACTATGCACGAGTAGAACACAAGTTGTTGTGGGCGTAGATCATGTCAATTTACTTGCCGCTACTAGTCTTATCTTGATTCGGCGGCATCTTGGGATGAAGCGGCCCGGACCGACCTTACACGTACGCTTACGTGAGACAGGTTCCACCGACTGACATGCACTAGTTGCATAAGGTGGCTAGCGGGTGTCTATCTCTCCCACTTTAGTTGGATCGGATTCGATGAAAATGGTCCTTATGAAGGGTAAATAGTAATTGGCATATCACGTTGTGTTTTTTGCGTAGGTAAGAAACGTTCTTTCTAGAAACCTATAGCAGCCACGTAAAAACTTGCAATAACAATTAGAGGTCGTCTAACTTGTTCTTGCAGCATGTGCCGTGTGATGTGATATGGTCAAAAGGATGTGATGTATGAGATTGATCATGTTCTTGTAATAGGAATCACGACTTGCATGTCGATGAGTATGACAACCGGCAGGAGTCATAGGAGTTGTCTTATTTTATTGTATGACCTGCGTGTCATTGAAAACACCTTGTAATTACTTTACTTTATTGCTAACCATTAGCCATAGTAGTAGAAGTAATGTTTGTCAAGACAAGTCCATGAAGACACGACGATGGAGATCATGATGATAGAGATCATGGTGTCATGCCGGTGATGATGATGATCATGGAGCCCGAAGATGAAGATCAGAAGGAGCAAAATGATATTGGCCATATCATGTCACTATTTGATTGCATGTGATGTTTATCATGTTTTACATCTTATTTGCTTAAAACGACGGTAGTAAATAAGATGATCTCTCACTAAAATTTCAATAATTGTGTTCCCCCTAACTGTGCACCGTTCCTAAGGTTCGTTGTTCCGAAGCACCACGTGATGATTGGGTGTGATAGGCTCTAACGTTCGCATACAATGGGTGTAAGCCAGATTTACACACGCAATACACTTAGGGTTCACTTGACGAGCCTAGCATGTACAGACATGTCTCGGAACATGGAAGACCGAAAGGTCAAACATGAGTCGTATAGAAGATACGATCAACATAAAGATGTTCACCGTTGATGACTAGTCCGTCTCACGTGATGATCGGACACGGCTTAGTCGATTCAGATCATGTATCACTTATATGACTAGAGAGATGTCTATCTGAGTGGGAGTTCATTAAATTTGTATAGATGAACTTAATTGTCATGAACATAGTCTAAAATATTTACAATATGTCTTGTAGGTCCAATGGCCCATGCTAAAGTTGCCCTCAACTTCAACGTGTTCCTAGAGAAACCAAGCTGAAAGACGATGGTAGCAACTATACGGATTGGGTCCGTAACCTGAGGATTATCCTCATAGCTGCCAAGAGATCATATGTCCTTGAAGCGCCGCTAGGTGATGTACCCGTCCTCCCGGCGACTCAAGACGTTATGAATGTCTGGCAGTCGCGTAGTGATGATTACTCCCTGGTTCAGTGCGGCATGCTTTGCAGCTTAGAATCGGGGCTCAAAAAGCGTTTTGAGCAGCACGGAGCATATGAGATGTTCCAATAGCTGAAAATGGTTTTCAAAGCTCATGCCCGAGTCGAGAGATATGAAGTCTCCAACAAGTTCTACAGTTGTAAGATGGAGGAGAATAGTTCTGTCAGCGAGCACATACTCAAAATGTCTGGGTTACACAATCGCTTGTCTCAGTTGGGAATTAATCTCCCAGATGACTCGGTCGTTGACATAATCCGCCAGTCGCTCCCACCTAGCTACAAGAGCTCCGTGATGAACTTCAATATGCAGGGGATGGAGAAGTCCATTCCCGAGGTGTATTCAATGCTGAAATCTGCGGTGGTGGAGATCAAGAAAGAACATCAAGTGTTGATGGTGAATAAAACCACTAAGTTCAAGAAAGGCAACGGTAAGAAGAACTTCAAGAAGGACGGCAAAGGAGTTGCCGCGCCCGGTAAGCCAGTTGCCGGGAAGAAGCCAAAGAATGGACCCAAGCCTGAGACTGAGTGCTTTTATTGCTAGGGAACGGGTCACTGGAAGCGGAACTGTCCCAAATACTTAGCGGATAAGAAGGCTGGCAACGTCAAAGGTATATGTGATATACATGTTATTGATGTGTACCTTACCAGCGCTCGTAGTAGCTCCTGGGTATTTGATACCGGTGCAGTAGCTCACATTTGTTACTCAAAGCAGGAGCAGCGGAATAAGCGGAGACTGGCAAAGGACGAGGTGACGATGCGCGTCGGGAATGGTTCCAATGTCGATGTGATCGCCGCCGGCATGCTACCTCTGCATCTACCTTCGGGGTTAGTTTTAAACCTCAATAATTGTTATTTAGTACCAGCTTTGAGCATGAACATTGTATCTGGATTCTCGTTTAATGTGAGATGGCTACTCATTTAAATATGAGAATAATGGTTGTTCTATTTATATGAGAGAAATGTTTTATGGTCATGCCCCGCTGGTCAATGGTTTATTCTTATTGAATCTCGAGCGTTATGTTAGACATATTCATTGTGTGAATGCCAAAAGATGTAAGGTTGATAATGATAGTCCCACATACTTGTGGCACTGCCGCCTTGGTCATATTGGTGTCAAACGTATGAAGAAGCTCCTTGCAGATGGACTTTTGGAGTCTCTTGATTATGAATCATTTGACACGTGCGAACCATGCCTCTTAGGAAAGATGACCAACACTCCGTTCTCCAGAACAATGGAGCGAGCAACCAACTTGTTGGAAATCATGCATACCTATGTGTGCGGTCCAATGAGTGTTGAAGCTCGCGGTGGCTATCGTTATGTTCTCACCCTCACAGATGACTTAAGTAGATATGGGTATGTCTACTTGATGAAACACAAGTCAGAGACCTTTGAAAAGTTCAAGGAATTTCAGAATGAGGTTGAGAATCAACGTGACAGAAAAATAAAGTTCTTACGATCAGAACGTGGAGGAGAATATTTAAGTCACGAATTTGGCATGCACCTGAGGAACTGTGGAATTGTTTCACAATTGACGCCACCTGGAACACCTCAGCGTAATGGTGTGTCTGAACGTCATAATCGTACTTTGTTGGACATGGTGCGATCTATGATGTCTCTTACCGACTTACCGCTATCATTTTGGGGTTATGCTTTAGAGACTGCCGCATTCACTTTTAATAGGGCATCGTCTAAATCCGTTCAGACGACATCGTATGAACTATGGTTTGGCAAGAAACCTAAGTAGTCGTTTCTAAGAGTTTGGGGATGCGATTCTTATGTCAAGAAACCTCAACCTAAAAAGCTCGAAGCCAAATCCGAAAAATGCGTCTTCACAGGATACCCTAAGGAAACTATTGGGTATACCTTCTACCTCAGATCCGAAGGCAAGATCTTTGTTGCCAAGAATGGATCCTTTCTGGAGAAAGAGTTTCTCTCGAATGAAGTAAGTGGGAGGAAATTGGAACTTGATGAGGTGATTGTCACCCCTTCCGAACCGGAAAGTAGCGCAGCGCAGAAAGATGTTTCTGTGGTGCCTGCACCGACTAGGGAGGAAGTTAATGATAATGATCATGAAGCTTCAGATCAAGTTACTGCTGAACTTCGTAGGTCCACAAGGACACGTTCCACACCAGAGTGGTACGGCAACCCTGTCATGGAAATCATGTTGTTAGACAACGGTGAACCTTCGAACTATGAAGATGCGATGGCAGGCCCGGACTCCAACAAATGGCTTGAAGCCATGAAATCCGAGATAGGATCCATGTATGATAACAACGTATGGACTTTGGTGGACTTGCCCGATGATCGGCAAGCCATAGAAAATAAATGGATCTTTAAGAAGAAGACTAACTCGGATGGTAATGTGACCATCTATAAGGCTCGGCTTGTCGCTAAAGGTTATCGACAAGTTCAAGGGATTGACTACGATGAGACTTTTTCTCCCGTAGCGATGCTGAAGTCCGTCCGAATCATGTTAGCAATTGCCGCGTTTTATGATTATGAGATACGGCAAATGGACGTCAAAACGACATTCCTTAATGGCTTCCTTAAGGAAGAACTGTATATGATGCAGCCAGAAGGTTTTGTCGATCCTGAGAATGCTAACAAGGTATGCAAGCTCCAGCGCTCCATCTATGGGCTGGTGCAAGCATCTCGGAGTTGGAGCATTCGCTTTGATGAGGTGATCAAAGTGTTTGGGTTTATACAGACTTGGGGAGAAGCCTCTATTTACAAGAAAGTGAGTGGGAGCTCTGTGGCATTTCTCATATTATATGTGGATGAGATATTCTGATGGGAAATGATGTAGAACTCTTGGAAAGCATAAAGGCCAACTTGAAAAAATGTTTTTGAATGAAGGACCTTGGAGAAGCTGCTTACATATTAGGCATCAAGATCCATAGAGATAGATCGAGATGCCTCATTGGTCTTTCACAAGGCACATACCTTGACAAGATATTGAAGAAGTTCAATATGGATCAGTCCAAGAAAGGGTTCTTGCCTGTATTGCAAGGTATGAGATTGAGCACAGCTCAATGCCCGACCTTGGCAGAAGATAGAGAAAAGATGAGTGTCATCCCATGTATGCCATGCTGTGTACCAGACCTGATGTGAACCTTGCCATAAGTTTGGTGGGGAGGTACCAAAGTGATCCCGGTACGGAACACTGGACAACGGTCAAGAACATCCTGAAGTACCTGAAAAGGGCTAAGGATATGTTTCTCGTTTATGGAGGTGACGAAGAGCTCGTCGTAAAGGGTTACGTCGATGCTAGCTTCGACAGAGATCTGGATGACTCCAAGTCACAAACCGGATACATGTATATTTTGAATGGAGGGGCAGTCAGCTTGTGCAGTTGCAAGCAAAGCATCGTGGCGGCATCTACATGTGAAGCGGAGTACATAGATGCTTCCGAAGGAGTGTAGGAAGGAGTCTGGATGAAGGAGTTCATCACTGACCTAGGAGTTATTCCAAGCGCGTCGGGCCCGATGACTCTCTTCTGTGACAACACTGGAGCTATTGCCATTGCCAAGGAGCCCAGGTTTCACAAGAAGACCAAGCACAACAAGCGCCGTTTCAACTCCATCCGGAATTATATTCAAGATGGGGACATAGATATTTGTAAAGTGCATACAGATCTGAATGTCGCAGATCCGTTGACTAAACCTCTTCCACGAGCAAAACATGATCAACACCAGAACTCTATGGGTGTTCGATTCATCACAATGTAACTAGATTATTGACTCTAGTGCAAGTGGGAGACTGCTGGAAATATGCCCTAGAGGCAATAATAAAATGGTTATTATTATATTTCCTTGTTCATGATAATTGTCTATTGTTCATGCTTTAATTTTATTATCCGGAAACAGTAATACATGTGTGAAGACATAGACCACGACATGTCCCTAGTAAGCCTCTAGTTGACTAGCTCGTTGATCAACAGATGGTTACGGTTTCCTGACCATGGACATTGGATGTCATTGATAACGGGATCACATCATTAGGAGAATGATGTGATGGACAAGACCCAATCCTAAACCTAGCACAAGGTCGTGTAGTTCATATGCTAAAGCTTTTCCAATGTCAAGTATCCTTTCCTTAGACAGTGAGGTTGTGCAACTCCCGGATGCCGTAGGAATGCTTTGGGTGTGCCAAACGTCACAACATAACTGGGTGGCTATAAAGGTACACTACGGGTATCTCCGAAAGTATTTGTTGGGTTGGCACGAACTGAGACTGGGATTTGTCACTCCGTATGACGGAGAGGTATCTCTGGGCCCACTCGGTAAGACATCATCATAATGAGCTCAATATGACTAAGGGGTTGGTCACGGGATGATGTGTTACGGAACGAGTAAAGGGACTTGCCATAACGAGATTGAACAAGGTATCGGTATACCGACGATCGAATCTCGTGCAAGTGCTATACCGATAGATAAAGGGAATCATATACGGGATTGATTGAATCCTTGACATCGTGGTTCATCCGATGAGATCATCATGGAACATGTGGGAACCAACATGGGTATCCAGATCCCGCAGTTGGTTATTGGCCGGAGAGATGTCTCGGTCATGTGTGCATGGTTCCCGAACCCGTAGGGTCTACACACTTAAGGTTCGATGACGCTAGGGTTATAGGGAATGTAGTACGTGGTTACCGAATGTTGTTCGGAGTCCCGGATGAGATCCCGGACGTCACGAGGAGTTCCGAAATGGTCTGGAGGTAAAGATTTATATATGGGAAGTCCTGTTTTGGTCACCGGAATGATTTCGGGGGTCACCGGTATTGTACCGGGGCCACCGAAAGGTGTCTGGGGGTCCACCGGGTGGGGCCACCTGCTCGGTGGGCCAAGTGGACCAAGTGAAGGGGGGGGGGAACCAGCCCCTGGTGGGCTGGTGCGCCCCCCAAGGGCCCAAGGCGCCTAGGGTTTGGGGGGAACCCTAAGGGGGGCGCCCCCTTGCCTTGGGGGGCAAGGCACCCCCCTTTGGCCGCTGCCCCCTCCTCAGATCTCATCTGAGGGGGCCGGC
This sequence comes from Secale cereale, assembly GCA_902687465.1. Taxonomy (NCBI): domain Eukaryota; kingdom Viridiplantae; phylum Streptophyta; class Magnoliopsida; order Poales; family Poaceae; genus Secale; species Secale cereale. Next base: position 644,651,212 of record LR738709.1, on the reverse strand, counting down.
CCCCACTCCCTGTCCCCTATATATATGTGGGGGGAGGGAGGGCAGCTGCACCCAAGTCCTGGCGCAACCCTCCCCCTCTCCCTACTACTCCTCCTCTCCCGCGGTTCTTGGCGAAGCCCTGCAGGATTGCCACGCTCCTCCATCACCACCACGCCGTCGTGCTGCTGCTGGACGGAGTCTTCCCCAACCTCTCCCTCTCTCCTTGCTGGATCAAGGCACGGGAGAACTTCACCGGGCTGCACGTGTGTTGAACGCGGAGGCACCGTTGTTTGGTGCTTAGATCGGATTCGGCCGCAATGTGAATCGCTTCGTGTACGACTCCACCGCCCGCTTTCTTGTAACGCTTCCGCATCGCAATCTTCAAAGGTATGAAGATGCACTCCCCTCTCGTTGCTAGTAGACTCCATTGATAGATCTTGGTGATGCGTAGGAAATTTTTTGATTTTCTGCAATGATCCCCAACAATGGCAACACATCATTGGATGATAATATGAAGCATAAAGCACCATGTTCAAGTAGAGGGTACATCGGGTTGCGCTAGAGTGGACCGCTGTAGATAGATGGGGGAAGGTGATGGAGATGTTGGTGAAGATGACGGAGGTGTTGGTGTAGATCACCGTCACACGATGATGGCCCCGGTGGCACTCCGGTGCCACCGGAAGCGAGGGGGAGAGAGCCCCCTCCTTCTTCTTCTTCTTCCTTGACCTTCTCCCTAGGTGGGAGAAGGGTTTCCCCTCTGGTCCATGGCCTCCATGGCGGCGGAGGGGCGAGAGCCCCTCCGAGATTGGACCTGTCTCTCTGTCTCTCTTTGTTTCTGCGTTCCCAAATTCTGGCCCTTCACCGTTTCTTAAACTCCCGGAGATCCGTAACTCCGATTGGGCTGATTTTTTGACACGATTTTTATCCGGATATTAGCTTTCTTGCGGCGAAAGAAGGGCATCAACCGCCTTACGGTGTGGCAACGAGGGCCCAGGGCGCGCCCCCTACCTCGTGGCCCACTCGGGAATCGTCTCGTGTTGGTTCCGCTTCCCAAATTTCAATATATTCCAAAAAAATCTCCGTCCGTTTTTTTTCCGTTTGGACTCCGTTTGATATGGATATTCCGCGAAACAAAAAACATGCAATAAACAAGAACTGGCACTGGGCACTGGATCAATATGTTAGTCCCAAAAAATAGTATAAAAAGTTGCCAAAAGTATATGAAAGTTGTAGAATATTGGCCTGGAACAATAAAAAATTATAGATACGACGGAGACGTATCAAGGAGCAGGAGGAGGAGGAGGAGGAGGAGGAGGAGGCCACATATGAAGAAGGGGCGTAGGAGGATGTGGATGATGAGGGCAACGGGGAGGAGGAGTACGATGAAGATTATGGACCTCCACCAACCCAATCATGTCAACCACCTGAAGAGATGCCGGAGAGGAATTCAAAGAAGAAGAACTTGCTGAGTCCGGACCCTTTCCAGACACCGCTCCCTCGATGGCCCAAGAAGAAGACCGAGACTCGTTCAAAGAGTAACGAGGACTGTACCTCCAAGAGGGGAAGGAGAAAATGATTATTCTCTCCGGTAGTTGGTTGAACTTGTCTAGTGGTTGTGGAACTACGGGGAACTATGAGTTCGCTATTTGTTGATCTATGTGTTTGCTATTTGTGAACCTATGTGCAACTCCAATTACTAATTAGTTGAAGTTCGTTTGAAATGATCTATGCACTTGAAGTTTTGTAAATGTGTATGTGGTGCCCAAGTTTAATTGTTTAAGATCTGTGATATTGCTGTCATATTTTGTGAAACATGTTGTGATATTGCTGTCATATTGAATTTGAAAAGAAGCAAGTAAATGAACTTAAAAAAATAAAACACATGACCCTACAGCCAAGGTCCCTGGCGGTAGGATCACACAGCCTACCGCCAGCCCTCCTGGCGGTAGGATGAACCTACCGCCAGGGCCCCTGCATATTTCGTTACAGAACGGTTTACGGCAAAACCCAGCCACACCCTACCGCCATTGGCTCTAGCGGTAGGGTTAGACAGCCTACCACGAGGAGATGCGGCGGTAGGGTGCTTATCCACGTCAGCATAGGCAAACGGCGCCGTCCCCCTCCGTCGCACCCTACCGCCAAGACCCGTGGCGGTTGGCTGTCTAACCCTACCGCCAGAACCAGTGGCGGTATGAAAAGGGTCAAATCCTGATTTTTTTTCAAATAGGGGTCAGATCCTGAATTTGTATGCAAAAGGGTCAAAACAAGAAAATTTGCCGCCTATGTAGACAACATCTTTCATTTGAGATGTACCGATTGAGTCGATGGGACAGTTGGGGCAGAGGTCCAGCATGTAGCGTTGGCCATTCTCTAAGGCCAACTCCACCGCGCATCCCTATCCTGTCTGCCCCCGTCCGTTTGGGGTAAAATGGACAAACCAGACGGCCCAGCGTGCGGGCGCAAATGGACTTTTGTCCGCTTTGTGTCCGCTTTCGACCCATCAGCGGCCCAAGTTTGCGCCGGTTTTGGGGTGAAACGGATAGCTCGTGGACGGGAGGGACACACGCGCTTGTCCTCCCCTGGCTCGCTTGTCAGTGGGAGAAACCAACCCCCCCTCCCCCCCGCATGCCCCATTTGGCGCCATTACCACAAACTCTCCCATGTCCCTCCCGCCCGCCCCTCTCTCCCCGTCCATGGCCGACGCCTCGTCGAATTCCGGCGGCCTGGCCGACGACCCGCCCACAAAGGTGAAGAAGAAGGCAGCCAAGGCGCCAAGGAAGCCGCGGCCGGAGTGCAGGCCGGAGGAGATCACCAAGTTGGACGCGGAATCGGCGAAGAGGAGGGAGCGGAGAGCGGTCGTCAAGGTCAATGCCGCCGCGGCCAAGTTCGCCGCCCATCGTGATGAGATGGAGGCTGCGTGGCACAAGGCCGCGGTCGGCGAGAAGGAGGACCTCGTCAACAAAGCGCACGCCCTCCTCATGCTTGGCATGGGCCGTCCGGCCGGGTTCCCTGCAGCGGCCGTCGGCCCCGCGAGCACAGGCTCGTCGGTTGCCTGGCCTCCGCACTGCCAGTCGCCGACGTCGCGGACCGCGCCCATGTCGCCCGGCTTTCCTCCGCCAAGGCACGACGGCCAGACCCGTTTCTCGCGGTCACCGGACGTGGGCTTGTTCGCGCCGTCCACACTGCATCCCGCGGCCGTCGTCGGCCTCAACGTCACGCCTGGGTCCAGCAGCGACAGCCAGGCGTCCGTCGAGATGCAAAGAAAGCAAGCACGGGCACCGTTCACTAGCACCATGCCGGCCCCCCGCGTCTTGTTTGACGAAATGCCAACACCAACGCCAACGGTCGACGACCACTTCTACAACTAGTACATGGAGGACGTGATCTTCGAGGGTGGGCATGGCCATGGCTACGACCCCGAGGAGACCCAAAGTCAGGATGGCCGCGCCCAGTACATGCCCGATGAAGAGGCCGACGACCGTGCTGACTACGACCATGGTGACTCGTGGCATAAAGAGGATGACATCTATGTCGAAGGTGATAGTGATGAAGAATAAGTCAATGAGGTTGATATTATTGGCGAGCCATTGTTCATCAACGAGCTCACCCAAAGAGCGTAAGCACAAAAGAAGAGGAAGATCATTCACACGGGTTCATATACACAAGATGAGGACAAGTTGATTTGCCAAGCTTGGATGGAGACTAGCCAAGATCCGAGGACCGGCGCACCCTACGTCAGCATAGGCAAACGAGGGTCCACAAAACATTCCATGAAAGCAAGATGTTCGAGCCCTACCAATTTACAAGCAACCATGGCATCGGCTCGATTCAAAAGAGGTGGTTGTTCATCCAACAAGAGTGCAACAAGTATCAAGCCGCATTTGAGAGCGTTGAAGCACGGCCTATGAGTGGTCTCGGTGTTGGGGACATGGTATGCTCTCCTCTTCCTAGCCCTTTCCTTGCTACGGCCATGAGACTTCGACCTTATATATGTTTGCATGTTCACTTGTTGTTCATCATGTGGTGCATGCGTTTCAGTATTTGGAGGCATTCAAGGGCCGACACAATGACAAGCCATTCACTCTTATGCATTGTTGGACGATCATCAACAATTTCCCTAAGTTCAAGGACCAATACCATGAACTACAAAGGAAGAGAGGACTGAAGACGGCCAAGTTCGTCGGAGGTGGAGATGGCAAGGCTCGCCTGAACTAGGGCTTGGCATTTGAAACGTCGGTTTTTGTTTTTTAAATAGACGCGGACAGGATGGGGCAAATGGATGAGGCCGCGCGCTGGGCGCGCGGCCACCGCGTCCCCGGACACGACCCCAAATCCCTACTCAAACGGATAGAATCCGGACAAAACGGACGTCCGTTTGGGGTCGCGCAGTGGAGTTGGCCTAAAAAGCTAGGGTAGCGGGCTATTGTAGGATCGAAAGTATGTCTAGAGGGGGGGGGGGGATTAGACTACTTGACAATATAAAAAATCTGCCTTTTGATCATGCAATGTTTTTGGCAGTTTCACAATTAAGATCAATTCAAGTAACACCCTACACATGCAATTCTAGAGTATAAGCAGCGGAAAGTAAATTGCACATGTAGTAAAGAGAGGTGGAGAAGATCAAACGCAGTTTGGAGACATGAAGATTTTTGTCGTGGTTCCGATAGGTGGTGCTATCGTACATCCACGTTGATGGAGACTTCAACCCACAGAGGGTAACGGCTACGCGAGTCCACGGAGGGCTCCACCCACGAAGGGTCCACGAAGAAGCAACCTTGTCTATTCCATCATGGCCTACGCCCACGGAGGACTAGCCTTACTCGGGGTAGATCTTCACGAAGTAGGCGATCTCCTTGCCCTTACAAACTTCTTGGTTCAACTACACATCTCAAAGACGGAGGCTCCCAAGCGACACCTAACCAATCTAGGAGGCACCACCCTCCAAAAGGTAATAGATGTTGTTGTTGATGATGAACTCCTTGCTCTTGTGCTTCAAATGATAATCTCCCCAACACTCAACTCTCCTCACTGATATGGCTGTGGTGGAAGAAAGGATTGAGTGGAAAGCAACTTGGGAAGGCTAGAAATCAAGTTTCATATGGTAGGAATGGAATGACTTGATCTCAACACAAGGGTAGGTGATTCTCTTCTCAGAAAGTGTATGGTAGGAGTGGTAGACTTTCTGATGGCTCTCCTCACGAATGAAGAGGGGGTGGAGGGGTATATATAGCCTCCACACAAAATCCAACCGTTACACACATATTTGAGCAATCTCGGTGAGACCGAAGTGAAAACTCGGTCAGACCGAAAGTTCAAATATAGTGAACGTTGGGATTTTCGGTGGGACCGAAAATACCATCTCGGTGTGTCCGATGTGAGTCAAAGGTGGGAGCTTGCCATTCTCGGTGGGACCGAAATTAACAACTCGGATATTCCGAAGTGATGTCAATTGGTTACAGAAGGTTGGCAGTCCAGTTTCGGTGAGACCGAACTCAAAATCGGATGGACCGAAAAATTAGGGTTTGGAAGAATAACTGAGGTGGTTCATCTCGGTGGGACTGAGTTTGCAGAATCGGTTTGTCCGAGATTACTTATGAGTGTGTTAAGTAGTGAAAGTTGCTGATAGTTAAGGGAGCTAGATCACTAAGCACTTGAGCAACCAGATCATCAACACAACCTCATCCCCTTTTAATAGTATTGGCTTTTCCTATGGACTCAATGTGATCTTTGATCACTGAACCAAAAATAGAGTCTTGAGCTTTTGCCAATGCTTGTCTTAGCATTTTGAGGGGTCCACTTCTTCAGACATTTCCATACCCATATCATCGAACTTCTCTGAAATGATTCTCAAGTAAATATTAGTTCAATGATATATATGTTGTTATTAATTACCAAAACCACCCGGGGATTAGTTGCACTTTCAATCTCCTCCTTTTTGGTAATTGATGACAACATATAGATCAAAGCTTCGACAAAAGATATAATCAATGAATAATATCGTCGCTTTGAGAAGTATGTGATAAACAAGAGCTCCCCCTAAATTTGTGCATTAATTAAAATTTGCGTTTGAATGCAAATGCACAATCGATTAGGATTATGGGTCACTCTTCCATGTCACATATATCTTGGTGGAGCGCACAAAATGATAAGAATGAATAACATGCACTCAATCACCAAGACAAGAGTAAATAGCCATACAATAAGGAATAGCATATGATAAGCATTAAGCACACATTAAAGCATAGTATGACCAAGCACTCATTAAGGTAGCATCAAACGTAGTAGCAAGCACACTGAAAGTTTCGAAAGACCAAAAGAAACCAATGTATCTCAAAGAAACTGGCAAAAGAACGAAAGAGCACTCTCTCTCTCGAAGCCCTATGATCTATACAATTTCTCCCCCTTTGGCAACAAGTTACCAAAAAGTTCGAAAAGGTATAGAGCTAAGCGTCACTGCGGGCTCTGCTGGCGGCTCCCGTCTGGGTAGATGTCGGTGTAGAGATGACTGCATCGGCGAAGACTTCTGCTGATGTCTGCGCTGGAGGAGTGGATGCTGGAGCTGGAGTAACTGCTGGAGCTGTAGCTGGTGCTGAAGTGGTAGCCCTGGAGTCAGTCACTGGAATAGCTGCAGATCGGGATCCTCTGGGAACCGGAGCAGTCTGGCGATGAGAGTCCTGGACTAGATCATCCTGCATGAGTTCTGCTCTCTCCTGCCTTGCTTCCTCCATGTCTGCCTCAAGCTTGTTGACGGACACCTGAATCTCAGTCAGCTTCACGTCCAGAGCGTGGATCTTGTCCTCAACAATCCTCTCTAGGCTTTCCTGAGATTGCTCAATGCTGGCCAGGCGTTGTTCAATCCTCTGGGTAGCTTCAAGAATCTGCTCTCCGAAGCTCTTTGGCTTAGCTGCTGCTGCTGCTGCTGCCTCTTTGTCAGCTTTAGATTTCTTTGCAGCTTCGATTTTGGCTTGTCCTTCAACTGAGGTTGGATCCTCCTCATCCATCACAACTACGTTGTCCTCATGCTCTGGCTGCAGTGGCAAGTGCTTCCTATCCAACATGAATTTGCCCGTGCCAAACTTGGCATTGATGAGCATCTGAATCTGCGGGGCAAACCCACACGACCTCTTCTGGTCAGCTGCAGTCCTCTTAATGGTCTCTACCATTAAGTCCATCACCTTGAAAGGTGCCTTCTCATCAAGAATGTGCAGCATGTTGATAGAATAGCCTCGAATCATGCGGTGGTCTCCAGACTTGGGCATCAAGGTATGCCTCAAAATAGTGTTAGTGGTGGTCAGACCTGCCTGGAGATAGTACACTGAGCCAAGCTTCCACCCTTCCAAGTCAGCAGCGGAGATCTCCTTGTACATGTTCTTCATGGAATCATGACTCTTCTTAGGAATCCCATAGACATCAATGTCATCCTCTCTCTGCACTGGAGCATTCAGAAGTTCTGCCCATTCTTCAACAGACGAAGAAAACCTTTGACCTTCAGTCATCCAGGTGATCTTGCCATCAGGATAGAAGTGGGCTGTGGCGTAGAACTGCATGATCATCTCGTCATTCCAAGCTGTCAGCTCTTGACCCACAAAATCAGCAACTCCACATGCAGTAAAGCTCTCATGCACATGGGGAAAGAAGTCTCGGTGCTCTTCACTGTCAATGTACTTCCAGTCAACATACCTGGTGTCAGCAACAATGGGCTTCTTATCCATCAGCACGGTCTCATAGAAATCCTGCTGCTCTCTGGTGTGGAATCTGGGGTCCACAACAGTCCTTCTCCTCACAGCATATGGATCAGACTGTCTCCATAGCCTGAGACCTTTATCCTTCCTTGCCTTCATGTCCTCAGCTTGAGGATGAGCATCATTGTGGAGTGGCAACTTAGGACGGAGCTTAAGCAACACATGCTCTTCATCTGATTCAGACGGTGGCATCTCACCTTTGTTCTTCTCAGAAGCTGGAATGCTCCTGGTTGTTCTCTTGGGCTTGGCTGGAGCTGCCTTGGCTTGAGCAGGCTTCTTGGGCTTAGAGGAGGCTTGAGCCCGAATAGCATCACCCATGAACTTAGCTTTCTGAGGAGGAGGCTGGGGTGCATCTTCTTCTTCTTCTTCTTCTTCTTCAGCAGCTGCATCAACTTGAGGTTCAGCATATACTACCCTCTTCCTCTTGGAAGTTTTCTTCACCTTACTTGGAGCTGGCTCTTCCAAGTTGAGCTTCTTTGCAACAGCTGACTGCTCTACCTTGCTTGTGCCTTTCCTTGACTGCTGCCCTTGGTGCTCTTTGGCAACCACATTCCTCTTTGGCTTGGAGGTAACTTCCTCAGCAACGAAGTCAGAGTCCTCATCATCATAATTTCTCTTCTTCCTGGTTCTGGTGGCTGCAGGAGGCAAACCACTAGGGGTGCTCCTCTCACCATCATCACTGGAACTGCTAGCCTCAGGACTTGTATCTGCCTCTGGAATCTCAGCAAAAGGTGACTCAGACCTGTTCTGGCTGTCACTGACATCTGACATGGCTGACAACCTGTGAAAAGATAAGGTATAGGCAGAGTAGAAGAGTTATCACAACTGCAGAGGTTTTTGCAAAAAAAAATGAGTTCAAAACTTAGTTTTGAGTTTTCACAGAATGCATTTCGGTCAAACCGATTTTAAGTTTCGGTGAATCCGAAGTGTATACAGAGGCCTACACACCACTTTCGGTCAGACCGAAATGGGTTTCGGTCCTGCCGATAACCTATGGTTTCACTGAAACTAAGTTTCGGTCACACCGATTTGCACAACTCGGTTAGACCGAATGATGCAGTGCAATGGCCAGAGGCCAAATCGGTCATTCCGAGTTTCAAAATCGGCTTCACCGAGATGCGTTCCGTGGAAACCTAAACCTAAGAATTTCGCTCGAAACTAGAGGATCTGATCTGATGTTTAGGGAATATCTCAAACGTGGATAGATTCATGGCGAACCATTCGTGCAAGAGTCAGATGGGGAGCACGAAAGGGATCGGGACTCACCCTAACTTGGTGGAGTCCCTCTACGGCGGCAACGGCGCGGAGAGGATTACCGTTGACGGCGGCGGAGACCTGCGGCGAGGGCGCACAGGCGACGACGGCGACGATCCGTAGACCAGGGCGACGGCAGCAGGGGACTTGGGGGCGAACGGTTTGAAGAGTTAAATCGCGCGCAGAACTCAGGTATATATATCCCCATGCTGTCGGTGGGACCGAGTTGAAAAACTCGGTGTCACCGAAATGTATAACTGCTGTGCAGTTACGCATATCGGTCAGACCGAGATTTTGAACTCGGTTTCACCGAGATGAAACCTAGATCAGTCTAAGCGTTTCGGTTGGACCGAGATGGAAAAGCCGGTCAGACCGAAATGGACTTAGAAGGTTTTGGAAGTCAGCCTTAGACGGATCGGTGGCTCCGAGTGCTCCTCACTCGGAGAGTCCGAAAATGACTTGTTCAAAGTTGTGATATGAGCATGAATAGAATTTGAGACAAGAAAGCATAGATAGCTAGGGAAAGTGCTTAGGCATTCTTGTCCATCCATTTGGCCAGAAAAATCAAAACAATCAAAACAACAAATGGATGTCCTTGAATGAATAAAATCATGCATTCAACATGCTCACACAATAAGATAGCAACTGAAATATGTGTCAAACATGCACAACCAACATTCTAGCTACTAGCACACAATTTGTCGATGACTAGGTCATCTATATATGAGTATTTTGACTTAGGAGCCAAATGAGAGCATTTGATCATAGGTCATACTCATCGTTTAAGCACAAGTGGGGTTACCACTTTTACATAAAGCATTTATGTGTTCACATCATTTGGAGATGCTTTAGCTCAATTTTTAGAGCAAAGCTCCCCCTAGATGTGAGAACCCCTTTTAAAGGGTCAAACAAACCTTGGGTTGTCGTAGAAGACTTCATGTAGATGTTGAAGATGTGGATGCTCAATGTTGATGTAGATCATCAAGAGTTGGGAGCTATCCTTTGGATTAGGGCACTTTCAATACCTACATGGGTTAGTCCCACAAGGAACAAACAAGAATATCCATAGACATAGATTGAAGTTCACAAAAGATGATGTCCATGAAAGCAATGATTACCTTGTCCCTTGACTTACCAACAAGAGGGTTTGTGACTCCATGAACTAGTGCATGATGTGGAAGTTGATTGCACAAGTTCTTGCCAAAATGAATATGAGTGAAGTATGTTGGCGGAGTCACCCTCAAGAACCTTCTAGTTCTTCTTCTTTGGGATCCACATCATCTTGATGGGAATCCTTGGGGTTGTAGTTGAGCTTGACAAAGTAGAACTTGATGTGTCCTTGGGAACCCACTTGACCATGGCTTGAGGTGCTTCAATGAATGCATCAATCTCCTCTTGAAGCTTGTCCTTGGCCTTTAGCTTGTGGTCTTGTGGTGGAAGGTCATCTTGAGCTTGTTCCACATCGGAAGAAGTAGGATCATACTTCTCCTTTTGTGAAACAAACTGTGGAGTAGGGTATTGACCTTCTTCCCACTCAACTCCTTCGGCGTTGAACTTTCGCTCAAAACCAATCCCTTGATTCTTCCGGTGTCTTCCTTGTTTGCGAACAATCTCCTCAAAGTTCTTGCTTCCGGCAAGACTCTTGTAGACACCTTTCTCTATGATTTCCTTCAATAAGCTATTTTCTTGCTCAAGTGTAACTTGGCTTGAAACATTGTTAGTGGAATCAAGAGAACTACTAGAAGCAACAATATTGGATTTAACATTGTTATTGTTACTACTAGAGGAAGAATTTTTCTTATGCTTGTCATGCTTAGTCTTAATAGGTGGCAAGAAATTAGACAAGATAAGTCGTTTTGCAAGATATGAAGAACTCTTCTTTCGAAGATCGTCATTGATCGCTTTTAGAAACTCATGTTCTTGCTCTAGAGTGAGCTTCTCGAAGCGTAGCTTCTCATGAGATCTTAGGAGCTCTCTATGATCTTCTTGAGTTGTTTCATGAGCTAACTTAAGAGTGTTTAGTTCTTTAGTTAGACGCTCAATCTCCTTCATAGCATTGTCATTCGACTCTTCTCGACTATAAAGACTACTAGCATTTTCATCATTACTAAGCTCACTAGATTTATCATGCAAGAGCTCATCTTCACCAAGCAAGTCATCCTCATCACTATCAAAGTCAATGAATTCAGGGTGTGTTACCTTGGGGCCTTTAGCCATGAAGCATCTTCCAATTCCCTCATTTGGTGAATCAAATAAGTCGTAGGAGTTGGAGTTGGAGGATACGAGTGCAAGTCCGGCAACACCTTCATCTTGACTATAGTCGGAGTCGGAGTGATAGCTTCCATCGGATTGATTGTCGGAGTCGGAGCCGGAGACCCATTCACCTACATGAGCTTGATGTCTTCTTCTTGTGTAGCTCCTTGATGACTTGTCTTTCCTCTCCGAATCCTTGCTTCTCCGAGAGGGTCTTCTTTCATAATGATCATCTCTACTCCTTCTCTCTCTCCGAGGTGACTCATCTCTTGCTCTTCTTCTTGGAGATTCTTCTCTTCTCTTGTGGGGAGCCGTACACTCATTTGAGAAGTGTCCGGGTCTTCCACAATTGTAGCAGTTTCGATCACGACTAGAAGATCTCTTTTCATCATATGATCTAGACTTTGAGCTTCTTTCTTTGCCTCTATTCTTGTAGAACTTGTTGAAGTTCTTGACCATTAGGCTTATCTCTTCATTGGAAATTAGCTTGTCACTTGAGGTAGTAGGAGCATCACTTGTAGCTTTGTAAGCACCACTTGACTTATTGTGAAGCTCTTCCTTATCCTTAAGTGTCATCTCATGAGCAACAATTCTTCCAATGACTTCAGTTGGCTTGAGAGTCTTGTAGTTTGGCATCATTTGGATCAAAGTGCACACGGTGTCATACTTTCCATCCAAAGCTCTGAGAATCTTCTTAATGATGAATCGGTCGGTCATTTCTTCGCTTCCTAAGCCGGCAATCTCATTTGTGATGAGAGCAAGCCTAGAGTACATTTCAGCGACTCCTTCACCATCCTTCATCTTGAACTTGTCAAGTTGTCCTTGAAGAATATCTAGCTTTGATTCCTTCACAGATGCAGTACCTTCGTGCATTTCAACCAAAGTATCCCAAATCTCTTTAGCATTCTCAAGACGGCTGATTTTATTGAACTCCTCGGGACACAAAGCATTGAAGAGAATGTCACAAGCTTGAGCATTGTTTTGCAACATCCGCAACTCTTCCGGTGTAGCTTCGCGATCCGGAACTTTTCCTTCCTCGAAGAAATCACCTTGCATACCAACACAAATAATGCCCCATGAGGCTGGGTTATGACCAAGAATATGCATTTTCATTTTATGCTTCCAACTAGCAAAATTTGTACCATCAAAGTAAGGACCTCTACGATAATTACCCTCACTAGACGCCATACTCTCCTAGGTTGTGAAACCAAGCTTATGGAGTCCAATGCAATGGAAACCAAAACAATGGAGACCAAAGCTCTGATACCACTTGTAGGATCGAAAGTATGTCTAGAGGGGGGGGCATTAGACTACTTGACAATATAAAAAATCTGCCATTTGATCATGCAATGTTTTTGGCAGTTTCACAATTAAGATCAATTCAAGTAACACCCTACACATGCAATTCTAGAGTATAAGCAGCGGAAAGTAAATTGCACATGTAGTAAAGAGAGGTGGAGAAGATCAAACGCAGTTTGGAGACATGAAGATTTTTGTCGTGGTTCCGATAGGTGGTGCTATCGTACATCCACGTTGATGGAGACTTCAACCCACGGAGGGTAACGGCTGCGCGAGTCCACGGAGGGCTCCACCCACGAAGGGTCCACGAAGAAGCAACCTTGTCTATTCCATCATGGCCTACGCCCACGGAGGACTAGCCTTACTCGGGGTAGATCTTCACGAAGTAGGCGATCTCCTTGCCCTTACAAACTTCTTGGTTCAACTCCACATCTCAAAGACGGAGGCTCCCAAGCGACACCTAACCAATCTAGGAGGCACCACCCTCCAAAAGGTAATAGATGTTGTTGATGATGATGAACTCCTTGCTCTTGTGCTTCAAATGATAATCTCCCCAACACTCAACTCTCCTCACTGATATTGCTGTGGTGGAAGAAAGGATTGAGTGGAAAGCAACTTGGGAAGGCTAGAAATCAAGTTTCATATGGTAGGAATGGAATGACTTGATCTCAACACAAGGGTAGGTGGTTCTCTTCTCAGAAAGTGTATGGTAGGAGTGGTAGACTTTCTGATGGCTCTCCTCACGAATGAAGAGGGGGTGGAGGGGTATATATAGCCTCCACACAAAATCCAACCGTTACACACATATTTGAGCAATCTCGGTGAGACCGAAGTGAAAACTCGGTCAGACCGAAAGTTCAAATATAGTGAACGTTGGGATTTTCGGTGGGACCGAAAATACCATCTCGGTGTGTCCGATGTGAGTCAAAGGTGGGAGCTTGCCATTCTCGGTGGGACCGAAATTAACAACTCGGATATTCCGAAGTGATGTCAATTGGTTACAGAAGGTTGGCAGTCCAGTTTCGGTGAGACCGAACTCATAATCGGATGGACCGAAAAATTAGGGTTTGGAAGAATAACTGAGGTGGTTCATCTCGGTGGGACTGAGTTTGCAGAATCGGTTTGTCCGAGATTACTTATGAGTGTGTTAAGTAGTGAAAGTTGCTGATAGTTAAGGGAGCTAGATCACTAAGCACTTGAGCAACCAGATCATCAACACAACCTCATCCCCTTTTAATAGTATTAGCTTTTCCTATGGACTCAATGTGATCTTTGATCACTGAACCAAAAATAGAGTCTTGAGCTTTTGCCAATGCTTGTCTTAGCATTTTGAGGGGTCCACTTCTTCAGACATTTCCATACCCATATCATCGAACTTCTCTGAAATGATTCTCAAGTAAATATTAGTTCAATGATATATATGTTGTTATTAATTACCAAAACCACCCGAGGATTAGTTGCACTTTCAGCTATGCCTCTATCTAACGTTAAATCATAACTAGAGGATGCTCTAGTACATAACATCCAGCTAGCATAACACCCATCCATAGCAAATTAAGTACATAACTTGCACCCAACAAGAAGCAAACTTGCAAAGTACGTAACTGGAGATGATCCGGTCTAGTACATGACTTAGACAACAAAGGTACATAACTTGGACATATTCCAGTCTAGCAATGGGTAGGACTAAAGGCACACCTGCACACAAGAACAATAGGATTACAAACTACATACAAACAACCTTATAGTTGCACAGTGCAATGCAAACATTGAATCGGTCTGAATCGGCAGAGGCCGAGTGAGACTCATCTTGGAATAGCTTGATTATCTTCTGATTTCGAATACAAAGAACTGAAAGAAGTAGAAAGCATGGGGTCTCCTTCGATGCTATTAAGAATAGAGTGCATGCTCTTTTCCTTTTATTCCTAGATGGTGCAAACATCTTCCTTCTTCTTGTGTGTGCTTCTGATGCTGATATCTCTTGTTGAGCTTGAGCTTCATTACCAAAATGTTTGCAGACATTATCATTGAGAACAATCCCAATAATTAACTAATTGTCTTCATCCTCCAGAACATCATCGATGGTCTTCTCTCTGGGGTCTCTATTCTTCTTGTGTCTCCGATGATTCATGCTAGAGTTGAATTCCATGAAGACAAGAACCCTTAACTTATCCTATACTTTGTTAGACTACCCACAATGGGAGTAACATAGGTAGTAACATCACACATATCTAGATAAAATAGATGATGTGGCAAGCAATAAATGAAGAAAGAGAGGCATGTGGTAACATAGCTAGTTACTACTAGTATGAGTAACATCACACATATCAAGGTAAGATGAGTCTATAGCCTAATAAATGAAGTCTCCCATGTTACCACACATATGTTACTCCCCACTATAGAGGTAGTAACATAGAGTAGTAATATGGGCATGTTACTACTCTATGTTACTACCCATTGTGGCTAGTCTTATGATTTTTATTCGTGAACGTATTTTAGTGTAGGGTAGGAAAATCAAGTGTAGGTAACAAAAAACAAGGAACACATGGTCACATATGAGAACAGAAATCAACCATATTTTCTAGACTTGTAGAGTTATAGTTCCCTTCTTGTCTATGTTCAAATGCCGACTAATTTCTCCCGCAAGCTGAAGAGTTGCATGTCAATTTGATGTGCTTATACTATGTCACCGTCCTGAGTAGTCTACTCATCTCACCTCTTCATGTCGTCTCTAGTATATCTCTTTTTAAGTATTTTCGCATGTGCTCAAATTATGCACACTAGAAGAGAGGCACCGTGGAGGAACTATACCTTATCCTTATTTTCTAGTGTCCCCAAAATGCATTATTTGTTCCAAAATAAATAATTTATTAGAAAGTTATGATTTATAATTAAAACATGAGTATGAATGTATGATTGAACTAAATGAAGCTTGCTTAGAATAATTATACCTCCCAAGACCTATTGTTGGCAATGTCTTCATCTTCAGTACCAATGTGCCTCTGAATAAGAAGTTAAAAAGACAACAACACATAACCAGTATTTAAAAGGAAGGTGCAATTATGAATCCTGAAGACAAGAATTTTCATCTCGAATAGCCGGTGTCTCCTCTTGACCCTTCCTCTTCTTTACAAAATTTTTTGTCGACTGCACCTAATACATAATGTCATTATTGCCATGACATTTTGGTGACACTATACAAAACACTCTTTATGAAAAAAGCGGCATGTGTAATGCACCAAACATTATAATGGTGATGAGACCTAGTATATCCGCCCTCCGATATCCCTGTTGACAATATGGAAAACTTATTGATGATTGTACTTACAACATGGTAATATGATTTTTAATTCTAGAAAAGTGTAATCAACAAAAAAATCAAGTTGGGAAAAACTTCTAAGTTATAATTTTGTAAGGATTCATCGAAATAAAGCACCTACAAGAAAAACATTTCATTTAGACATAGAATAGTTTCTTTAGACATGTATAGGTAGGTCAACACCATTTACTGAACTATCTTTAAAACTTTGTTCTCTCCATGCTTGCATTAGACATGGTCTCTGTATAGATATGGTGAAGAAGTCTAAGATAAGAGTGGGATAAATAATGTTCGACAAAAGTGTGTAATTAATGTTTGACTTTATTACATCAAGTGAGATATATAATCTAGTGACAGGAGAGGAGAAGATACATACCTTCCATAATATAATGAATCATAGTTTTCAACATAAAATGTATAACTTTTCTAGTAGCATGAGCTAAAGAATTTTAGTTATTATTTAGCACATAGATACAAAAGCTAGCCACACCTTTAATATGTATAAATGTTACAAGTCTCAACAACGAGCTATAGACTAGCACAACACCATTAGAATAGTTTGATATATCATTCTAAAGTCTAAGGCCTAAACTATAAACCCAAAACTTTGATTTTTGATTCTAATTAAATACGACAATTAGCCTAAAAAATATACTAGCATAAAAAAGGCTAAACCTATAAAACTCCATCAAAGGAGAGGGTGCTAACACCCGAAATCTTACCGTGCCGGATCCTGGACAATGTTGTCGTAAGGGTTCCTCTCGGGTGATGTATTCCGTGGGTGGAAGCCTCACCGGAGTTAAGCAGCACTGACATTCTCCTCCCGACAGCCGCCACCCCTCCTGCCCGCCCAGTTGCCTTGGTCAATGGCGTAGCCCGTCGGATCTGCGATGGTGGCACCCCGTTTGAGGTAGGCCTGGTTCCATGGCATGGTGATACGTCTCCAACGTATTTATAATTTATGAAGTATTCATGCCATGTTTACAATGATTTTATATGGTTTTGGTGCACCTTTATATGTTTTGTGGGAACTAACCTATTAGCCTAGTCCCCTGTGCCAATTTCTGTTTTTGGCTATTTCTTCGTTTGGCAAAAAACTTACCAAATGAAGTCCAAATGCAAGAAAATTTACGGTGATTTTCTATGGACAGGAAGAGACCCAGGAGGCTTTGGGGAAGGACCAGACGTTGTCCAAGGAGCCACGAGTCTGGGTGGCGTGCCGCCCTAGGGCACACCAGCTGAGCTTGTGGGTCCCTTGGGAACCCCCTGACATGAATCCAACGTTGCAAAATCATATAAATCCAGAAACGCCCGAAAGTTAACCTAGATGAGTTTTTCCGCCACCGCAAGAGCCTCTGTTCGGAAGCAATCTCATCCAGAGCTCCATTCCCGTCTCCTTGTCGTAAGGGGGAAGTCAATACCGGAGGCCATCTTCATCACCCCCATTGCTTCCATGATGAGGCAGGAGTAGTTCACCCCCGGGGTTGAGGGTATGTACTAGTAGCTATGTGTTTGATCTCCCTCTCTCTCTCTCTCTCTCTCTCTCTCTCTCTCTCTCTCGCAATCTTGATAGGGCACGATACTGATGTACCATGAGCTTTGTTAATATGGTGGAACAATATGGTGTTTTTCCCTCTCTATCTTTGTTGTGATGAATTGAGTCTTGCTCTTTGAGGTTTCATTATTTTGGATTTGAGATCACTTGATGTATGTCTTGCATGTGGACAGCCCTGGTGACAATGGGTTATTCTATTGAGTCACTTGATATATGTTTTGGTAATTAACTTGCAGATTCTCGTGGTGACGTTGGGATAATCTAGGCACATAGATTGATTGCTACTTCTGAGCTGCGTTGGGATTTCCTCGAAGATGAGAGGATGATGCAGTACAATAGAGATAAGTATTTCCCTCAGTTAAGAACAAAGGTTATCAATCCAGTAGAAGAACCACACAATACCTCGTGAACAACACCTACACAAAAAATAACAAATATATGCACCCGACGCAAAGAAGGGGTTGTCAATCCCTAGGTGGTTGATTTTCAAGGATCAAATCTCATAGTGATAGATAGATAAACAAAAAACAAAAAATAAAATAACGCTATATAGCAATAAGGTATTTTTGGATTTTAATACATGATAAAGATAGACCCTGGGGACATAGTTTTCACTAGAGACTTCTCTCTCGAACAAAAAGCATACGGTGGGTAAACAAATTACTGTTGGGCAATTGACAAAAAACGCATAGTTATTACGATATCCAAGGCAATGATCATGTATATATGCATCACATCCGAGACAATTAGATCGACCCCGCCTGCATCTACCACTATTACTCCATACATCAACCGCTCTCCAGCATGCACCTAGAGTATTAAGTCCATACAGAACGGAGTAACGCGTTAAGCAAGATGACATGATGTAGACAAAGTAAACTCAATCAATATGAATAAACCGCATCGTTTTATCTTTAATGGCAACAAGACAAATACGTGTATTCTCCGTCTCTGTCACTAGGATATAGAGCACCACAAGTTGAACCCATCACGAGAGTTAAATATCTATAATGGCACCTCTCTTATTGCAAGATAAATCAATCTAGTTAGCCAAACCAAACAGATAGATCGGAGGGAACTACAAAGCTATAAAAATCATGCATAAAAGAGTTCAGAGAAGACTAACATAATATTTATAGATAATCTGATCATAAACCCACAATTCATCGGATCCCAACAAACACACCGCAAAAGAAGATTACATCGAATAGATCTCCAAGAACATTGACGAGAACATTGTATTGAAGATCAAAGTGAGAGAAGAGGTAATCTAGCTACTAGCTATGGACAAGTAGGTCTGTGGTAAACTACTCACACATCTTCTGAAGGACATCAAGGTTGATGTAGAAGCCCTTCGTGGTAGATTCCCTCTCTAGCAGAGTTTCGGAAAAGGCCTCCAAATGGGATCTCTCAAGAACAGAAATTTGCGGCGGCGGAAAAAGTATTTTGGGTGGACCCCTGTCGGTTTCCCGATTTTATAGAATTTATAGAGTTAGAATTAGGTCAAATGGAGGAACAAGGGGTCCACAAGTCACATGGGAGCACCGACCCCTGGGTGTGCCCATGTGCCATGTGGCTTACTCCTTTGCCTTCTGGCCTCCTCCCAAAGCTTCTATGGTCTCTTATGTCGAGAACACATCATCAAAAAGTTTCATGGCACTTGGACTTTGTTTGGTATAGAATTTCTGGAAACCAAAAACAGGCAAAAAACAACAACGCACACTTGGCACTAGGTTAATAGGTTAGTCCCAAAAAATGATATAATATTGCATATAAGACATCCAAGATTGATACTACAATAGCATGGAACAATTAAAAATTATAGATATGTTGGAGAAGTATCATTGCTACACGTTTTCGTCCTACTTTCTCCGATAGAACCTTTGGAGTGATTCCTTTTTGTACGTTGAGGGATTGTTGTATGATTCAATTATGTTAGCATTGTTGAGAGATTATAAAAATGTATTTCTACCATCCGTAATACACTTTTATCGCCATGTCTTCGCCAAACTAGTGCAGCTATATAATTGAGAACTGTATTGGGTGTGTTGGGGACATAAAAGATTTATTGTATTTGATTGCAGGGTTGTTTGAGAGATACCATCTTCATCCTACACCTCCCATGGAATTATAAACCTTTGGTTATCCACTTGAGGGAATTTGTTGTTGTCCTAAAAAACGCTGCGCTTGGAGGCCCAACCGAGTCTAGAAGTATAAAAGTTGCATAGTAGACATCACATGGTCTGGAGAATCTACCACAACGAAGTCTTGTGTCGATGTTGTGGCTAAGTGAATCTGCCATGGTGTCGGCTCAGTTCGTCGGAGGACTTGGTAGATGTAGTTCACTAGTAAAGACATAGTGAATGTCTGGCATGCTCGGGAAGGCGAACTTTGTGGCGATGGTGATAGGTTTTGGTCGTGGGTCGGGGAAGGGACATAAATGAAGAGGAATAAGAGAATCTGAATAATATGAGAAGGGAATTGCATGCGGCCATCGGTACTCACTAACTAGAAATGGTTTAGAGAAAACCATCTGCACTAGGGAGAAACTAGAGGTGATTTTGTTCTACTAACCGCCTCAATGTTTTCCTACAGGAGGTTTCAGAATTCTAACAACCTCAGACACTTTCTATAACAAGAATAATCACATCGAATGTAGGGATTACACGCCTCTTCAATATCTTGGGTCACAACCCCACCAGGGGACACTTCTAATGCTTGTTTCTACACTAGCAACTAACCAGATGCAATGATATATCACCATCTTTGTGTACAATTTCCAATACGTATGCATTTTCCCTCCCGAACCATTGACTGAACATGCTAGCCCTCTTTTCTTAAGACCATGGCTAATGTAAATCAGCCACCTTCGATGCCATTCCATCCCAACGGAGCATCACATGATTCTATTGTTCATTCCACCAAGAAATATTGAGAGCTTGGTGTATATGATGATCATAGTAGGAGAGCACATAGGTAAGTGGACGGGTGATACTCGGGTGAAGTAGCCAATTTGATATAGCATAAGGGATAAACTTGTAAATGCTGTAAATTTTGGTTTTCGACCGGTAGTTCCTGGTGTCTCCTATGCTTACGTCTACGAAATACAAATTTGTGTGCATGGACCAAACTCGTAGAAATAAGAGTATATATTTCAACCACATGGATGCAAGAAGCCTAGTGAAGGCCCACTCCTTAAAAAGACTTAAGTTAGTGACATGAAGTCACTTGTTCTCGCTTAGGTCAATACCTAATGGCCCCATTGGTTATGATATTGTACTCTGGTAGGTAAGATGTTGCAATATCTTTTAAAGATACGATGGAATTGTTGTGCTCGTTTGTCCTCGGGTAGGTCCAAAGCAATGCTATTTTATAACAATGGTGAATATTCCGAGCTTGTTTGTCCTTGGCTAGGCCTGCCTATAATTTAAGACATGAGAGGTTCAAAACAATGAGCTTCCAATGCTTTCAATATAAGTATTGACCTTCGTTCTTTACACCAATATGATGCGGCTACCTATTAGATGATGTTTTAGCAAGTGCACATAACCTCAAATTTGTCTTATGCCCATTTGAACAAATGACTGGTTTAAAAATTAACTTTAGCAAAAATGAGTTTTTTTTTGTTCGGTGAAGCTAACAATAAAGCTGACAAACATAACATGATAATTACTTGTCCAATGGGGAATTTACTCACTAGGTATCCAAAGATCCCAGTAAATGCACAAGGAATCAGAAATGTTCACTGGAAGATTTTTTTAAATAATAAGAAGAAAATGTGGAAGTTTCCAAAGTAGATTGCTAGGTATTAGTGAGAGGCTGATCATAATCCAACCTAGCTTATCCAAATATATCTGTTTTCCCGATGTCTTTCTATGGCCTTCAATATTTGAGTAAGAAGAAAGATCAATTTCTTTATAGCAAGGTTATTATGGCAAGAGTATGTTAATAAGAGGAAGTATCACTTGGTGAGATGGTTGGTGGTGTGCTTACCTAATAACTATGGTGGTCTAGGGGGTCAAGAATGTAAATTAAAAAATAGTGCCTTATTATCAAATTCCTTTTGGAACCTTAGTACTTAAGAGGGGGGGGGGGTATGGCAAGACATTCTTAGGAATAAGTATGTCAAAAAGAAGTGTTTGTCTATATTAAGTCCTAAATCATGTGATTCACAATTCTGGTATGGGTTTTTGAAACACACACAAAAACTCTTTGACAATTGCAGACACATATTGGGTAATGGTTGTAACACTAGATTCTGGGAGGACTTGTGGGTGGGAGATTAGACACTATCACATGCTTATGCAATGCTTTACAATGTATTTTGATAAAAATATTTCTATAGCCAACATCAGAGTGAGAGAGAGGCTCTAGGGACAAAAAGTTTAGAAGGACTTTTATGGTGAAACCTTGGTCTAATGGAATGGTCTTAATGAAACTTGTGAGATCATTTAACTGACTAGTCTACCTGATACAATATGGTGGATGGGTGTTAATAATGGGTTATTTATAGTAAAATCTATGTATGAATTGACGATGAGAGGTGATTGTAGATTTCCAAATAAATTCTTGTGGAAAATTTAAATTCCTATGAAGATTAAAATTTTCTTGTTGCTCATTTATAAATAGTATTTTAACCAAAGATAACTTGTTGAGGAGAGGATGTCAGGGAGATGCAAAGTGTTAGTTTTGTGGTTTGGATTAAACAATTGATCATCTTGTATTAATTTCTCTCCTGGTAAGCTTGTTTGGAATATATGTGGATTTTCCTTCACAAATATACCCGTGTCCATTCATGGCATGTTTAATTCCTGGATTAATGTTTCCCAAAACAAGACAAACATCACGTGTTACTTGGGGTTGCTTATGTTTTATGGACTATCTAGGAAGTTGGAAACACCACATGTTTTAAAATAAGAGGGTACATGATGCTTGTAGTGGGATTAATGGTTCATTTGATTCAAGAATTTCATAGATTTTGCAGGATTAGAATGCTTGGGAATTTTTCCTATGTTGGTTGTTTGACCATATATGGTTGAATCTGCACGATGGTTTGATTGGACATAACACTTCACTCTGCCCCCGCATAGCTCCACTCGGGGCAGCACAAAAGCGAATATCACCCTTGATGCCAGCCCATTCTTCCCCTGCCCCTCCTCGTTGCCACTCCGGAAGGCCTCCGACAAAGCTCGCGTAGTCACCAAGGACAGTGGCGACAAGGATGTGGCTACTTCACCCCGTACGGAAGGCTTTGGGCGATGAGGCCATGACTTTAGGTGCTATAGCGATGCCATCTCTACAGTGAGTAGTGTCACAAATGGTTCTCCACATCCTCGGTCGTGCGTGCGATGAGTGGTGGCGGGCATTGTCGCCGGTCGCAGCAGGTGGCTTGGTCTCTTTGCAAACATGTGGATCTGAAGGATCTGGCCTTTTGTGGCCACTTGTGGCTGGACCAATTGACGACAAGGCTACCTAGAGTTGCGGATATGAGAAATCCATCGCTAGTTCTCTAGCTACGACCATGCTGACGCTTGCTAATTTTGTTCCCCTCTTCAAAGGCGTGGTCGAGGTACACCCCCTCTTCCCTCAAAATCCCAGGTGAGAGACCTTGTCAGGTCAAGATTCAGTGATAGGAAGCGCGACGTTCGTCGTCACCTTCATGAAGGTGCCGTCTGGGGCCAGTTGGGTGTGCGTGGCTTTGCGAGGTGGCTGTTAGGTGTACAGTGGCTTTGCGAGGTGGTTGTAGGGTGTGCAACCTTATCGGAGAGGAAGGTTATGCTGGTGCTTCGTCTCTAGATCAGCGCTCTTCCGCATTTCCTTAGAACTGTTTGAAGCCCGGTCTCTGTGTGCTCGCTCATCGGTTGGTTGACGACATCGTCTTGGGCTTGGAGGGGATATGGTTCCTTGATACGTCTCAAACGTATCTACTTTTCCAAACACTTTTGATATTGTTTTGACCTCATTCTTGCATGATTTGGACTAAACTAACCCGGACTGACGCTGTTTTCAGCAGAGCTGCCTGTATGGTTTATTTGTGTGCAGGAAAACGGATTTTTAAGCATCTCAGAAAAATCCACGAAAAATCATGAAAAATCCACGCACCCGAAGAAACAACATACCAGAAGTGGGGCCAGAGGGGGGCCAGGGGGTGCCCAGGCGCCCTGTGGGCGCGCCCCCCCTGGGCCGCGCCGGGGGGCGCCTGGGTGGGGCCCACACCCCCTGGTGCCCTACTTTAGCCCGTATTTTTTCCTCCGAGGCAGAAACCCCAGATCGGAAGTCCTTTTCGCTCTTTCGCGTCGCGGAGCCGCCGCCACCCTCTGTTCTTCTTGGGGAGGGCTAATCTGGAGGCTGAATTGGCCTCCGGAGAGGGGAGATCGTCGCCATCGTCATCATCATCACCACTCCATCATCCCTCCATGACTTCCCCCTTCATGTGTAAGTAATTCCCTTGCTGTAGGCGAAGGGGATGGTAGGGATTGGATGAGTTAGATCATGTAATAGTTCGTCAGATTGTTGGGGGCATGTTGCCTATCATCTAGTATAGTGTTTATCATCTTTGCTACAACTTGTTATTCTTAATGCTTGACACTAGGGCCCCAGTGCCATGATTTCAGATCTGAACCTTATGTGTTTGTATGAATATATTTGTGTTCTTGATCCTATCTATGAGTTGTATGCACCTGTTACGGTTCGGAACCGGCGATCCCAAAGGTGACAGCTTGGGACACCAAAGGGGAAGGTCCGTAGTTTGAGGATTACATGTATCCATTGAGTTCACTGCTTTGTTCCGGTGCTCTTTGACATGAGCACCTTAATATCCATTAGTTCCTTTTGGCCCCGTTCGTAGCGGGATGGTAGGACAAAAGATGTTGTGCAAGTTCTTATTGCAAGCACGTACAACTACCTACGGGATGCATGCCTAATGTTTGATATTTGCCTAGATGATCATTACTTTTCCGTGTGCCATGCCCCAAGTTAGAAACTATCTCATCCATGCAACGCCCAACCATCCATCTCCCTAGCCTACAGTATTTTAAACCTTGCTTGTCACTAGTTGCCACTTTTGCCATTTACTACTGCTATTTACTTTTGCTATTTAATTTTACTATTACTATCATCACTATCATATCACTGTTACCGCTTATCTTTTGTTGCAAGTTAGTATATTTCAGGTGCGGTTGAATTGACAACTCAACTGTTAAAGATTATAAATACTATTTGGCTCCCCGTGTGTCGAATCAATAAATTGGGTTATTCTTACCCGCGAAGACTATCTCGATCCCTTACGGTTGAGGGTAATCAAGTACCGTTTTCTGGCGCCGTTGCCGGGGAGCATAACAATATTTGCAAGTCTACTTGAGATATCCTACCTGTTGCACTTTATTCACTATGGGTAAGAAAGGTGACCCCAAGGTTCCGATCTTACGATCCACTACAAGAAGAGGTACTGCTCTGAGCACTAGTGCTACGCTTGATTCACCTTCTGTTATGAGTAAGTTTGCCTCACCACCACCACATGATGCTCCTACTGAATCTGTTACTATGTCTGATACACTTGATGATGCTTCTACTACTTTTGATGATGATATTAGTTCACTTGGTTATGCTCTTGAGAAACAAATTACTGCTGCTGCTGAAAAATATGGAATTGAACTTCCTGTTACTCGCTACCCTATTGGTGAAACTTATGATTTTCCTGAATTGAGTAAACTCCAGGAGAGGCTCCTTGATGATGATTACTATATACTTGATGAAGATTTATGCAAGGAACTGACAGAGTTTGCCGGCTCCGACCCTGAAACTATTAAGAAAATATTTGAAAAACACTCTTTGAAAAACAAAACCGTTCCTAATCCCGAGTTTGCTACATCTCCTATATGCATTGATGATCCTGATTTTGATTTCTCTGTTGATCTTTCACTTATACCTATGGTTGAAGCTGACCCCTTTTATGGCAGAGAAAATGATGATGCTATTGCACACCTAACTAAACTTGGTGAACTAGGTAGCCTGTTTACCACAGATGAGAAGATACACTACTTTTATGTGACCAAGCTTCTTCCTTTCTCGTTGAAGGAAGGTGCTAAAGCATGGTATGATTCACTCCCATGCGGTTCTATTAAGAGTCCTCAGGACTTAGCTCACTCTTTTGTTGATAAGTACTTTCCTGCTCATATGCAACATGCTGCTTTACAAAGAATTTATAACTTTAAACAGTTGCAGGATGAATCCCTCCCTAAAGCTTGGGGGAGGTACTGTAGTTTGATCCAGGCTAGACCAGGACATGGAGTGCCTAAGAATGAATTAATTGATATATTCTATGCTGGTTTAACTGATGAATCTAGGTCCTATTTGGACAGTTGTGCTGGTTGTGTTTTCAGGAAAAGAACACCGGACGACGCGGAAGATCTAATGGGCAGGATTGCCAAAAACTATGAAGATTGGTCCGTCCCTGAACCACCTCCACCAACAAAGAAGAGGGGCATGTTTGTTCTAAGCCCCGAGGATATGCGAGAAGCAAAGAAGTCTATCAAAGAGAAAGGTATTAAAGCTGAAGACGTGAAGAATCTACCCCCTATTGAGAAGCTGTGTGAGCCTACCACTCACCCTCCTATGGTAGAGGTACACTCTCTTTTAGATTTCAACGAAAGTGACATCCCTCATGGTAAGCCTCCTGATCAATGTTTAGATGAGTTTGATAATTTTATTATGAAACAGAATCATTTTAATGAGAGGATAGAAAGTCAGTTGCATGATAATTCCCTTGCTATCAAAAAGTTGCTTGGTGTTTTAGATAGAACAGTTAATGATGTTCAATGTCTTGTGAAGCATTTTCATATGGTTCAAACTCAGCTTGATCAAATTTCTAATGTGCAAAGAGATTTGCTTGCTAACAATGCCAGACAAGATAAATTGCAGGCTTTTGGGATTAAAACCCGAGGAGGAACTAGTACTCAAGATCCTCTTTATCCAGAGGGACATCCGAAGAGAATCGAGCAAGATTCTCAAATGCAGGAAGAAGAAATTGTTGTCTCTCCAAATAAGAAAAAGAAACATAAAGAGACTGACAATTCTAATGATCCTATTGCAGATGAAGAGCCAGCTATTGATCCCAACAGTGTATCTATCTCTGATGCTGAGACCGAAGACGGTGCTGAACCTGAAGGTAATAATAATGAGAAGAATGATCCACCTGAAGTTCGAGAAGAAGAAGCACCTGACAAACGTAAGAGGTACACTAGAGAAGACTTCATCGCAAGAAAACATGGGAAGGAGAAAGAACCATGGGTACAGAAACCCATGCCCTTTCCAGGTAAGTCCATCAAATCTAAAGAAGAAGAGCATTATAATAAGTTTTGTGAATGGATTAAACCTCTTTTTCTTCAAATCCCTTTGACTGATGCTATTAAGTTACTTCCGTATTCAAAATATATGAAAGATATTGTCACTAACAAAAGAAAAGTTCCTAATGATGCAATATCTACTATGCTTGCTAACTATTCTTTCAGTGAAAAGATTCCTGAGAAGCTCGGTGATCCAGGTATACCCACCATCCCTTGCTCCATAAAGAATATTTATGTCAAAACTGCTTTATGTGATCTTGGAGCGGGGGTGAGTGTTATGCCTCTCTCTCTTTACGAGAGGCTTTGTTTAGAGAAACTAATTCCTACAGATATCTCCCTTCAGATGGCTGACAAGTCAACCGCTGTTCCGATAGGTATTTGTGAGGATGTTCCAGTTGAAGTTGCTAATTGTTTAATTCTTACTGATTTTGTTGTGCTTGACATGCCCGAGGATGGGAGCATGTCCATTATTCTTGGTAGACCTTTCCTTAACACCGCATGTGCTATTATTGATTGCAACAAAGGGAAGGTTACCTTTCATGTGAATGATAAAGAACACACGGTATATTTTCCGAAGAAGACCGACAGGAGGCATGCCCTCAACTCTATAGAGAATATCGAGACCGTGAAAATTGGAGAATGGGATTGTCCACTACATGTGCCTCACAAATACAAAACCATCATGGTAGGGACAATGTCCATCAAGGTAAAAGTTCAGTGATTACTTCGTAGAAGGTGAGGCTTTTTGTTCTATATACCACTTGTTTGTTGGTAAGACTTGATCAACCTTACTAGTGAACGTGTTATATACGGATAAAAAGTTGAGCTTTCTATGTATTTATTTGTTTTTAGTGTTGTCATACTTGCTGTACCAAGTATCTATGTTTTTGAAGCTTTACAATACTACTAACTACTTCAAGTTTTCAGAGAGTTTCGCAGCTTTTTGAAGTTCGAAAAAAATTCAACAGTGAAGTTTTCAGAAAAATTCCAGAAAAATTATATTAAAAATTTCCACAACGGGAGAGACCCGAAAAGTCCTGGGGCCAGCCAGGGGGGGCCACCAGTGGCCCAGGCGGCCAGCTGGCGCGGCCCAGCCCCTGGCCGCGCCCACAGGGCGCCTGGGGCCCACAAGGCCCCCCTCCAGGTACCTCTTCCTCCTCTCTCTCTCTCTTTTTCCAGAAACCCGAGTTCTGGTCGTGTTCTTCTTGTTCTTGCTGTTCTTGGGGGCGATTCTTCGATCTCTCTCTACAGCCCATCATCTGAGCTGAAATTTTGAGCAAATACTCCCTGGTATGTGACTCCTCCACCCCTCCAATTAGATTTTTGATTGGTGGCCTCATTTGTGAGTATTTAGTAGTTCTTGGTGCTGTAGAGATGAGCTTGCATGCATGTGTAGAAAGTTATTTTCCAAGTTTTGATGCAAGTTTATGCCTTGGGCAAGTGAGTTGAGTAGTTTGCCTTAGCTCACTTTGTTTTAATCCTCGTTTTTGTGAATTGTATTTTTTTTTCAGAAATGAGTTTATTAGGAAGGGCAAAAGGATGGCTTGAGAAGAGGAGACCTGCACACTCCGATCGAGTCACTAGAGCCGCAGCTTCACCATCGACTGCCAGGGTGAGCTATAATGAAGATCATGTACCCCCGGAGTTATTGGAAGATACAAGTCCAGCACGTGCGATGACATGTCCATGTGACGTATTCATGGAAGCTGCGGGAATCAAGGATGAGTTTTATAATCTTTGTGCTAATGCAGGTTTGACACGACTCGTCACGAGCCGTGTTACTCAGTATCAGAAACTCACCTCCGGTTTCATTAACAGTTTTAGATATAATCCTGATTCAGGTGCTATTGAGTTTAAAATTTATAATGATCTTATCACCATGACTCTGGGAAATTTTTGTGAAGTAATAGGTGTGCCGAACATTGGGAGGATGGCAAGGATGGGCACGCAGCCCTCCGAGCTGAAAACCGTCATCAACTCTCTGTGCAGCATGGGTACGAGGGATATTCATCGGTCGAAGATCTCCAGTATCTTGTTTCCTCACCTCAGGTATTTTGCATATTATATTGCTAGAGGGGTATTAGCTCGTGACAACACGAGCAACATTTCTGCTCCGGATATTGCTATCCTGGCAGCAGCCCTCTCAGGGAGGTCTGATTATAATATTGGTACCTTAATTGCTCGACGCCTTGCTATGAACGGTAACAAGGGGGACTTATATGGTGGCGTTTATGCCACACTTATCTTAGAACATCTTGGAGGCACCGCACACCCTGATGATAATCCTTTTACTTATTTAAGCTTTGATCTTGCTGCTATGAAAAGGCATAAATTTGTCACCATGGGTTCTGAGCTTGATAATCTTGTTTATATCTTGCGTTTCGGAATTACCGCGGAACGCGAGATCCGTCTACCTGCACCTCTTTTGTTTGATTTTTCTCGCGGGAACGGATGGTCCTTTGATGTTGTCCAGTTCGATGAGTTCGTGGTCCAGCATCAGTTCCATAACCCCATGGAGGGGGTTGTGCCCGACGAGGAGAGGCACGGTGAGATACCACATTTTCAGGAGGAGACCGCCACCGAGTTTGGTGAAGGGTCTTTCTCTGTTTGGCGCTCGGAACCTTCCTCGTGGGAGACCCCGAGGAGTTCGGTGTACGCGCCATCATCCTTCTACGACCCTTGGTCTCACCACCATACCCCTGGAGCAGGAGGCTCCTGGGGGCAGTAGCTGCTACCAACTTAGGCCAAAAGCCTAAGCTTGGGGGAGTACGTGCCCTTCTCAATTTTCCATTGTATTATCCGTTTTATTCACTTTGATCTTTTCGAAGTTTTTACCCGTTCTTCTTTATTCCTCTATTTGCAAAAGCAACAAAAAGATTTTCTCTTTCTTTTGCTTTTTATTCAACCTTTGAAAAACCCAAAAAGATTTTCTTTCTCTCTTTAGTTTTCTTTGTTTTCAGAGATCAGCTCGAGTCCGTGATGGCATTTGATTATATTTCCTACGTTCGATCGTGCAAGTGACAAGCAGTAATGATGAAGATCGACTGAAAGGAAGCAACAAGGAAGACCGGTATGAACTCTTATTGTTTCTACTTTTGTACATATGCCTGTACTTATGATCTAGAGACCAGCTTGTAGCGACATAGTGCTATGTTTACAATGCTCTTCCAGTGGTTCATGCTTTCCTTGCGGCTAGTCTCGAATAATTAGAGTATATAATGTGTTATTGAAATGATCTACATGTATTGCACTGTTCCTAGTCTGGCATACTATGGTGGTATTTCCCTTTAGAGAAATTTTGGATTGACTTGGCACATGCTTACACATGTTTAAGACTAAAAAGTCTACTTTTGTCTTGATGATCTTTGAGTTTTAGAATAGTTGTATCACTTTCATGCCCGATTCAATGTTGCTTTGTCGCTCTGCATGATTATGACCGTTATTGCTCTCTAGTTGGTCGCTTCCCAGTCTTTTGCTAAACCTCCACCCGTACTAAGCGGAATGACTGCTTGTGCATCCAAAACCTTTAAACCTGTTATGCCATATGAGTCCACTATACCTTCCTATACATGGTATTTACCTGCCATTCCTAACGAAGACTTTCATGTACCATCTCGAAATTAATCAAAAGCATTTCCTCTTTTGTGCCTATGTTTTAGCTCATGAGGAAGTAGTAGTTAATTCATGATCTCTTTAAGTTGGACAAGTTTCACCCCTGGATTGCATGCATAATGTGCAAACCCCTAATATGAAAAGGAACTGGCATTGAGTGCGCCCGGCTCAAAAAGATAATACAACAAACAAACCCTCCTTCACGCTTTGTTCATGAGAAATCAGAAAACTTTGGCAGTGATAAACAAAGGAGATTAAGAGGATGTGATCGTCCTCATGCGGGAGCCGTTCCTCGAGACTTGTCTAGCTTAAAAAGTGATTGAGTTATCTGCTAGCATTCAATGACGAAATATGCACCTCTCAAAAACATATTTACTTCTGTTTTTAAAACCAAAAGCTCTGGTACATGTTTAGCTTTTGTTTCCGATCACGGGTTTTCAACTTTGCCAATAAAAGCCACGGTTCGAGAGTTTCATCTTCTTTCTTCAAAGCACTGACTAGGAGAGCATAATTGTCATTCTGGGTGTAATGTGCATTGTCCCAAAGTATTACATTGTCTTCTGCATACTTGTGATATGATTTATTCTGAAATTCTTAGTTCTAGTCTCCTTTAAAACTCTGGAGGAGTCTCCGCATTTATGTTTTGCTTCACTCATGGAGGCTAGCGAGATACCACCTTAGTATGCTCAAGCTATGTGCAATGTGATCTTGTCTTGATTTTCAATAATATATTGTTTACTCTTGATTATTTGTGACTGGTCAGTTGAAAGAAGGATTGCTCCTTGCATTGTTCTCATAAGTACTGTTTCAATACTGGCTAAACTCTTTTCATAGTACATGCTTATATACATCTAATGAAGCAAAAGAGTTTGTCAAAGTTTTCTTTGTCGCGTTCAGTTCGTTGAACTGAATTGCTTGAGGACAAGCAATATGCTAAGCTTGGGGGAGTTGATACGTCTCAAACGTATCTACTTTTCCAAACACTTTTGATATTGTTTTGACCTCATTCTTGCATGATTTGGACTAAACTAACCCGGACTGACGCTGTTTTCAGCAGAGCTGCCTGTATGGTTTATTTGTGTGCAGGAAAACGGATTTTTAAGCATCTCAGAAAAATCCACGAAAAATCCACGCACCCGAAGAAACAACATACCAGAAGTGGGGCCAGAGGGGGGCCAGGGGGTGCCCAGGCGCCCTGTGGGCGCGCCCCCCCTGGGCCGCGCCGGGGGGGCGCCTGGGTGGGGCCCACGCCCCCTGGTGCCCTACTTTAGCCCGTATTTTTTCCTCCGAGGCAGAAACCCCAGATCGGAAGTCCTTTTCGCTGTTTCGCGTCGCGGAGCCGCCGCCACCCTCTGTTCTTCTTCGGGAGGGCTAATCTAGAGGCTGATTTGGCCTCCGGAGAGGGGAGATCGTCGCCATCGTCATCATCATCACCACTCCATCATCCCTCCATGACTTCCCCCTTCATGTGTGAGTAATTCCCTTGCTGTAGGCGAAGGGGATGGTAGGGATTGGATGAGTTAGATCATGTAATAGTTCGTCCGATTGTTGGGGGCATGTTGCCTATCATCTAGTATAGTGTTTATCATCTTTGCTACAACTTGTTATTCTTAATGCTTGACACTAGGGCCCGAGTGCCATGATTTCAGATCTGAACCTTATGTGT
The DNA here is from genome assembly GCA_902687465.1 of Secale cereale. NCBI lineage: Eukaryota > Viridiplantae > Streptophyta > Magnoliopsida > Poales > Poaceae > Secale > Secale cereale. The sequence continues at coordinate 644,619,189 of LR738709.1, read as the reverse complement.
TTGCATGAATATATTTGTGTTCTTGATCCTATCTATGAGTTGTATGCACCTGTTATGGTTCGGAACCGGCGATCCCAAAGGTGACAGCTTGGGACACCAAAGGGGATGGTCCGTAGTTTGAGGATTACATGTATCCATTGAGTTCACTGCTTTGTTCCGGTGCTCTTTGACAGGAGCACCTTAATATCCATTAGTTCCTTTTGGCCCCGTTCGTAGCGGGATGGTAGGACAAAAGATGTTGTGCAAGTTCTTATTGCAAGCACGTACAACTACCTACGGGATACATGCCTAATATTTGATATTTGCCTAGATGATCATTACTTTTCCGTGTGCCGTCCCCAAGTTAGAAACTAACTCATCCATGCAACACCCAACCATCCATCTCCCTAGCCTACAGTATTTTAAACCTTGCTTGTCACTAGTTGCCACTTTTGCCATTTACTACTGCTATTTACTTTTGCTATTTACTTTTACTATTACTATCATCACTATCATATCACTTTTACCGCTTATCTTTTGTTGCAAGTTAGTATATTTCAGGTGCGGTTGAATTGACAACTCAACTGTTAAAGCTTATAAATACTCTTTGGCTCCCCGTGTGTTGAATCAATAAATTGGGTTATTCTTACCCGCGAAGACTATCTCGATCCCTTACGGTTGAGGGTTATCATTCCTCTCTCTCTCGCTAGTAGCACCACGACGTGGTGGCATGGACTCGGTGCTGAAGCATGCGTGCCTAATCTACTACCAGTAATAGTTGTTCCATCTCCTCGTGAGTATATTTTCTCAGTGACCTCACCCTTGTATAGCTTTCCTCTATGTATATGAACCAGTGAGCCTCATTGTGGATATTAGTCTGGTAGTCTTCGTGCATCGCTATGTCGGGCTGAGAATCTCCTATGGCTTGTAGTCAATGACAAAAGGACGAGTTAGATACAACCAATTTCGTCTTGTTGTGTCCCCTTTTTGACTCAAATACACAGAGAAAATGTTCTTCTTAAACCGACTGGTATTTTGGCTGCGTCAGCCGCCTCGCGAGGCGTCCGATCGAGCTCGATCATACGACACTTGTCTCGCGCGCAGACTCATCATAGCAACCACGTTTCCATGGGCCCAACCTACCTCACAACCTTATCTCCTTTTTCTTTCGGTGATCGTGATCCACACTTTTCTCCTTCTTTCCAAACCGTATCCGCTCTCTTCATCCCTATCCTCTCACAAGCTCCCTTCACCTTGAGAGCAATGCCCAACACCAGTGCTTATGTGCAGCACCCATCGACGTTGCCGGTGATGCGATGTCAACACCCATCGGTGCTACAACAGTCGTCGTTGCTACTAGGAAGTGGGGCATCCATACCGGCGTTGTCTGCTGCAAAGCAACATGGTGCCCGAGCTGCTACAAGGCGACCAGTGATGCGATGGATCGGCGACCACCGGTGCCAGGCCACGATGCTGCAGTGGAGCATCGTCGGTGGTGCTGGAGCTGCAATGAAGCGCCATCGGAGTTGCATCTAGGCCGTTGAAGCTTCATTGGGGTTACATTGAAGCGCTGTCGGTGTTGTGATACTGTCATGGACTGTTGCGTGGTGCTACTGTGGGAGCTACCTGTTCCTGCGGCTGGGAGCGTCTGAATCAGACGTCTCGAGGGGGGGTGGTGGTGGGCCTAAATTCAGCCAGCTGACTGGTAGGAGCCGCCAATACACAATGCTTCCAACTCGAATCGACGGTGTACACATCTGGCTGCAAATTCGAACTATAATTTGGCAGCTTGTGCCTCATTATTTTTTTGAGCCGACTGGGGTTCAGTTTGAACGAGTACTCTCTCTCTCTCTCTCCGTTCCTAAATGTCATTTTAGAGATTCCAATATGAACTACATAGGGAGCAAAATGAGTGAACCTACATTCTAAAATATATCTATACGTGATTTATATTTTTTTGTTCTGAATTTTCATTTGGGGGGGGGGGGGGGG
>LR738709.1:644578098-644617118 GCA_902687465.1 Secale cereale | reverse complement strand
GGGGGGGAGAACTCCCCCACCTGAATCTTTGTATTACCAAACTCGGCGTATAGCAACAAGGGGCCTGGAAGGTAGGGCATTACAAACAGGAGAAGAGCAGGGCTAGAGGCACCTCCTTGGGGAGTGAGCCTAGCTCAACTGGTTGGGGGAGTGGATGTACAAACCCAACACCTGGGTTTGAATCCTCACGGAGGCGAATTTAGGTTCCTATTTATTCTTGAGGACCAGGCTTTCCTGGTACTCACGCATTCATTGAGGACTAGGCTCGGTGCACAACCGAGATTAAAAATCCTAGTACTCATACCTAAAAGGCCGTATGCATCCCTAGTTGGTACAGAGGCCGGGGAAGTGAAATTCTCCCCCAATTTAAAGGTCCTCCCGTCCTCGCGTCCCTCGCGTCGCCCTAGGGCGACTCGGGGGATTCTAGGGTTTCCAGCCGCCGCCTCCCCCACCTCCCCCACCCTCCTCGCCGCCACCGGAGACGACCGCCGGGAAAGCCTGCGCGGGCGTCGGGGAAGGTGGCGGCGGGGTCTTCGGCGCTTCTTCTTCGCGGAGGCCATCGGATCCAGGGGCGGCGGCCCCTGCTGGCGTGGCGTGCGGCATGCCTGAGGGTTCGGCCGTGAGGATGGCGAGCCGCAGGTGTGCCAGATCTGGAAGTATTGCCCCCTTCCCTTCCATGCATCCCTTCCCGGTCCCCGGTTTGGTTTGGATCTTGCCGGATCCACCTCCGGTGTGTTCTGGTGGAGCAGATCGGTGTCCGGGGGAAACCTTGGCCGCCTTGGTTGGCCGGCAGCGGCGACGCCGCTTTTTGGCGCCGCTTTCCTCCTTGGGGGCGCTGCTGAGGGCACCATCTCTCCACTCCGACCCATGTCCGGGTGAAAGCCAAAGATTCGATGCGGATCGGGCGTCGGCGGCGCCCCGTGCACCGTAACCTTCCTGGAGGCGACGTCAAGGACATTAGGATCGGATGGAAGGGTCTGCAGGTGAGGGGTGGGGTGTGCTGCCTCCTTTTTGGTGGAGCGGTGTTTCTTTCTACATATTCTTGGCGGCGGCTCTTGGCGGCATGGAGCAGTGGAGGCTTGGCGTCAGATGTGTAGTACGGCTGCCACACATCCATCTTCAGAGCAGTGGAGGCTTGGCGTCGGCGGCAGCGAGACCAGGCAAGGCCAATGCAACAGTACGGCTCTGAAGATGGATGTGTGGCAGGTGGCTGTGGCGGCCTCATACCCGGCAGGCGTCCTGGTTGAGGAGCACGCCGGACTGGTGGGTGCCCATACGCGGCAGGCGTCCTGGTTGGGACCTCAGGTCTTAGATGTTAGGTTTGGCTGCGAGGTCTGTTTGGTATTAGGCCCCAGACCATCAGCGCCCCTTCATTAGTTAGATAGGAGTAGCGACATATGTTGCGAAGATGGTGGCTTTGGTCTTACTGTTGTACGACTTTGTAAGGTCTTTTGTTAATAATTAATAAATTGACCGTATGCATCTTCCAGATGCAGAGGCCGGGGGTACTCCTCCTATTCTAAAAAAAAAATGAGGCACCTCCTTAGCTAAGCGGCATAGCAAGTTTCTGGAGCCACACATCTATGTGTCCACGCTCGTCGACGGCCAGCCTGTGTCTCCACAGCACCGCGTCATCTTTGCAGCATTTCAACGTATCTGGTTTATATATCTTTACCTAATAATAAAGCACGGAACGAGTTTGTCGGGTTCACCGTCACAATACGCTTCTTCCCATAAGTTTACGCTTTCACTTTGAATTTAAAACATATACGCGAGGTGGTACTAATTCTCTTCCTCCTAAAATTTCGTCCGTTTTGTACATGCAAAAAAGTCCAAGTTGTTTTCGCTATTCAACCCGCAGTCCCCGTAGTAAGTCAAACACGAACCGGTACGTGCGAGAGAAAAAAAACCTACCCACCCGCATAACCGTGCCTCCCGATCCCACCTCCAACCCGCCGCCCGTCCTGCCATGGCCTGCCCCATCCCGCTCCGCCGGCCGCCGCCACGCGCCGCCACCGCCTACCATGCCGGCGCGTCTACCCCTATCTCTGGATCGAGGCGGGTCAACGTGCGTGTGGGGCGGCAGGCGACTCTTCGGTCCAATCCGATCGAGTGAGCTCTGCAAAGGGCGGCGGCGGACGGGCTGGACGCGCGGAACGACAGCGGCGTCCGGATCCAGTTGGGCGGCGGGGCGAGAAGGCGTCGAAGTTTTCCGGGGCGGGGCCATGGTTGCTCCGCCGTGCTCCTTGGACGAAAACGAGGAAGGAATAAGGATGAGGGGAAGAGGGAGAGAGAAAACCAAGAAGAAGGAGAGAAACGAGGGGAGGCACGGCATGGCGAGCATAGCGGCGAGCATGGCAGAGGCCGAGAACCCTAGCTGCTCCCTACAGCGCGCCCCCTCCATGGCTCGTCATCGCCCAGTCGCCAGATCCAGCTGCAGGCAAGCCCTGTGGACATCATCTCTCCTCCCTCTCCCTCTATCTCTATTTGTCTGCTAGCCTACTACAAAAATTCTAGAAGTATCTGGTTCCGAAGGCTTCTGATGAAAAGTAGTGTGATTTCAAAAGCTTCTGCTGAAAAGTAGTTTTAATCTTCGGTAGAATTAGCCTTAGTTATCCATGGTCTGAACTTTCATAAAAGAATTATCCATGGTCTCTCGTCCTGACTTTTAAAAAGCAGTTCAACAATGTCTATTGGGATGTCATCTCTCATGGCAAGTTTTTCATGAATCAATTTTTGCTTCTGTTTATTTATTTCTCTTCTTCCGTAGTTTCCGCTCAAAGGCAGTGCTTACCTGGAGAAACCAGAGGATATAAATGAGGCAGTACAATTAATCTCTCACAGTATTTAGCATAGAAGCACTATTGTGCAAACACTAATATTGGTTTCCCTTCTCTTCGATTATAGTGCCAAAAAAATAATGGTGCCGAACTGCACATAGATACCTGTGGTGGACACTGTCCTGTGGCATGATGCTCTTGCTTCCCTGCTGTTTGCCATGGATTTAACATATTTGTCTTTTTTGTTGGGAATCCGAGCAGCTGTTGCAGAAGTACGTCAACCTCCTTAATCTGTTGGCTGAGCTAGAGAAGCAATCACAAGAAGAAGCATCTCGTGCAGTCAACATGTGAGCATCAGATCATGTATGGTCCAGAGGAAATATTCCTTTCTCTTTCAATTGAGTTGTCTCCTGGCCCTTTTGTCTTTGTTTTCTATATCTGTAGGATGTCAAGTGCGAGGACCGCTTCAACATGTGAGAATGATCCTTTCCAAGCTTTAGTCATGTGTTGCTAGCTAAACACAATAACATTAATACCATGTATTTTGTAATATTAACTTGGGAAATTGATTTAAATTGCTATAGGTGGTTATAATAGTTTGTTATACTTTTAGTAGATTATTTTATGCAAGTTAGACATAGAGTTGTTGTTCGACAAAGTATGTAGATTTAGGAAGTAGGAACAAGCCCATCCTGTACTACTGTTGTGTTTTGCTGATGTGCTCCTGTCGCATGTGCTAATGTTTGGGCTCCTGTCGCAAAATCTGAATTATTGTTTGAAAAAAGGGAGGTTTAATTTAATGTTATTTGTTGTTATTACCGAAAATGGACCACAATGTCGAATCAACCAATGTTATGCACTTTTAGTAGTATTGTGTGGGATACTTTGTCTTTTTTGGGGACAATCAACCGACAGTCCAGGTTGAAATGACTAAAAAATGATCCGCTTCTGAATTGGGAGCTCCACCCCATCTCTCTGCCCCGACACCAAGCAAAGCCTGTCCTTCTCTGACTTTTGGCACTGCCAGGCCTCCTCTCCGACTTCCGGCCTTTCCCCGAGCTCCGGCCGACACTGTACCACGTCCACGATACCTGGGGCCACCCCTGCGTCGTTGCAGTTTCCATCTAGGATGATCATAGCTTTCTTGAGCTCCGTCAGCCGTTTGCATGCCAACTATTCGGTCAATTAACCCAACAGATCGGAGGCAATTTTCTGTTTTTTTTACTTTGGTGTTCCATTTAGTACTAATGTTATCACGACCACCACCACTGGACAAGACTAATCTTATGAGGAAGGCATCAATATCGATCTCATCAAATGGCTTGTGCCGCTCGGTTTTGACATGTATTTTGAGGGCTCCAGCATGCTAAGCCTAGAAGGTATGCAACTGGTTATCCTACCTCCCTTCTTTCAAAGAAATTGGTTATCCTACCTCTATCCATGACAATCCATTTTCTTTTGGTAGTGATGATCTGCATCATGTAGTTTGTGGCAATGCTAATAAATGTTTTCAATTTTCAAGTTATGTAAATTACAGCCAAAATTTTGAGACCTTGTGATTGCAGTGAATACTGAAAGAATATGTGAGGTACAGTAAGTATGTTATGGAGCCAAAGTGCAGCCCTGTATCTGTTACTTAGAAGATTTTCTTGTGACCTATGTTACATTATGTTTTGTTGACTTAGTTATTTCTTCTGCTTGATGTGCACTTGCGTTTCCATAAATTGAACAATTGTCACTTTTTTTTCTGCAGCTGTCATGGATACAATTCAAGGACTTCTAGACATCATTTTATATTTTCTTAACTTGCTTTTATGCTGAGTATGTTTTGCTGGCTTGTCCGCTGTTAGAGAGGATCGCAGTGTCTATGATGAAGAATAAGAATTTGAATTTGGAAGGAGCCTTTGTAATCTCTTGCTAACAAGACTGCAACATCTGTTTACGGTTCATTAAGAATGGTATTAACAATACACTGGCGCCATATACCTTCTGTACTTATAAGTTCTATGTGCTATCTCTATCCCTCGAATTTATGTATCAATTCTGCAATTTCTTGGCATTTCAGGTTTGAGAATATTTGACTCGGAGCTTTTGCTGAATGGTATTGTCGTCCAGAAGCTAGAGTTTGAAAGGTACGTCCTGGTGCTCCTCACTTTCTTGGATGATCAATCTCCTATCATACATGGCGACGTACACAGGACAAGCCCAAGCAAGCATCATGATTGATTGCATGAGGAAGCTAGCTAGCTGATCAAAAGGCACACAATCTGTGTACGCACGCAAGAGTTGTTGGCGGCTAAATCATGAAGCAACGGACTGACAAATTATTGCCAGCATACACGCAGGCGAAGATAGCCAATGTATTTGCATGTTTTCTAGACTTAGACTACAATGCAGTTAGTTTCCATGAAATAAATTATTTTGCCATCTGGTCTTTAGATACAGACATACAATAGATTAAGTGTATAGACGTTGACACAAATTTCAAAGTTTGTGACGTAACTAAAATAGTTGGCACAACTTTGGGAGACAAAGAGAATAATAGTTGTACTTGTGTACAACGAGAAACTCCCTTTCTTTTGAAATCATAGTCTGAAATCATACTATGTAAGAGGGTACGTTTGCAATGTGTGCATTTTCTTACTTTCGAAATCATACTATACATTATTTACAAAATGTCGTGCACACGACGTTGCTTGGCCGATATGCACACGACACTAATTGAGCGGGGTAGAAGTGCTGGCCAACTGCATCCGAATATCCGATGGTGGCCACAGCGTGTCGGCTATAAATCAGACACAATTTTGTGGTTCGCATGCCACTGTTCTATAGTTTTCTCCCTTCCCCTCTCATCTTCTTGATTTTTTAATAGTTTATATATTAATTCAAGCTCAGCCGTACCTTCTAGCCTTAAAATTATTGTTCTGCCAGGTTTAGAGAGAGCTGGTGGACAGGAAGCCAATGTGCTACATTTTAGCTCTTTAATTTGTTCGTGCTTGTCTTATGCTGATAAGTTTTTTTTCCTTTGTTTCCTAGGAAAAAGTAATAAAACGATCCCACTCACTACTGCGACATAGTAATAGTTACACACGAACGCTCATCCCCTCTTGAAAATTCCCAATTAGTTTAGTACTACCTTTTTATGCAGGTAAAAAATCTGTTGATTGTGTGTAGGATAAGTTGTGACGTGTGTTGGGTGTTGTGTTGAAATAGAGGACATGGACGTGTTGTTGTGTGTGGGAGATGAGGGTGTGTGTGTTTGGTGTAGAGGCATATGATATATTTTATTTTTCCTGTTGTAACGCACGGGCATATTTACTATAATGTGTATAAAAACTTATTCGAGCTTATTCATAACTGTAATCATTCTGATGATCCTATTTTATAATGTGTGTGTGCAAGTAATACCAAATTTTATGGCTCAAAGAAATGCCTTACTTCTAACACTTGCAAAAATTGGACTAAAAAATGTTGTATAACGGCACATCAAGCAAATTATGCCCGGTGCAACGCACGGGCATTTGTACTAGTTGAAATAAAGTATCTAAAAAGACTTATATTTAAAAATGAAGGGAGTAGTATCTTGGAAATTTTGTCCTTCCCTGCATTGTTCAAAGTCGAACGACTATGTTAACCAAGACAATTCCGTTTCTAGATGTAGCAAAAGCATCCGCATGGGCTCTTTCCCTTTTTCGCTAGCCAGAGAGCGTGAGGTCGACGAAAGTCACGGAACAATCAACCACGATCCGATCGGGCCACCACGGTGGACTTTTTCACTGTTTTGACCCATTATTAAAAGTCTAACACAATTTGACCCTAGTTTGATATTTTTTTCGGATCTGACCCATTCCAAAACGCCAGCAATCCCGGCGTCCAGAATGCACGGGAGACGCCAAAATTTGTGGCGTCCTGCCCTGATCCACAGCCTAGTCAGCTGTCCTATGTGGCAAAGTGCTAAACGCCACAGTTCGTGGCGTTTACTCTGTGGCGTTTACTCATGTGATGCTAGCTATCTAGTATCATATCCGATTTGTCTTTTTTGTCAAGAGCTTCTCAGATGTTCAAATATGTTGAAATTTGAAGGGGACCTCACGCATCAAATTATCTACCACAAAAAAAGTTTGGATATTTTCGTTTTTTTTAGTATTTGATTTGATTTTTTTTCTGACCGGGAGCAGATGAGCCTGAGCACCGAGTTGGATTTTTCGTACTACTCCCTCTGTTATAACAGTCACTAAGTATTACTTCACTTATACATCCATCGTAAATTAGTTAATTTAGATTTCTCTACATTAATGTATACACCTTTCTGAAGAAAAAACTGTATACACGTAGATACATTACTATCTATAATTTTTTTTTCTTTTTTTGGAAAACTTCCAACCTATTCATATTCAATTATGATAGTACAGTGAATATCAAAAATAATAAAATACGTTCATATTTATAGATCACCTAGCGACGACTACAAACACTGAAGCGGTCCAAGGTGGACACGGGGGTAGCTCTGGATCTACCCGTCGCCGCTCCCATGCCGACGCATCGTACGCTGGAGCTGGCCCCTCCCGACCCATGCACAGCTCCACGAGGATTGCAAATTCCACACCTCCCCCAAGTTGCGCCCTTCCCCAGTCGTCCGCTGCTCCGCAAGGGTAGCGATGGGTGCTAGCGTGTGCCCTCGCCGGCCCGGACGCGCACGTCGCCTGCCACAAGAGGTGGCGGGCAAAGGAGAAGGACGCGGCGGAGCAATCCATGCGCTGCCACCGCGGGTTGCCGGTGTAGCCCAACAAGGACGAGCGGCTCCTTGCTTGGGTGTACAGTCGGTCGCTGACTACTTGGATGGCTAAGCTCAAGCGATAGCAGGACATGGCCTTCCCGTGGATGAAAGGGCTCATCATACTCTCCGACTCCTCGCCCGACGACGGCAACACCCATGGTCTAACTTCGATGATCCGACAATCCAGCATCTGCCGCGGACGCCTACAACTGAGCCGACAACTGGAAGGGCAAAGGCCCAGCGAGGAAGTGGTGAAATTCCACCGCCTCCGTCGTTAATTTCTAGTTCTTTAGTACTCTAGTTAGAACATGTCCGTCGTGTATGTGAATTATGTGAACTTTAACTAGCTTTTAGAGATCCGTTGGTGATCTTTTCGTGATTGAAAAATGCATATTTATGTTTGTGTGATAATCTACGTACTTATTATTCTCTTTGCATATTTAGTATGAATATAGGCATTCGTATATGAGATATACGGATGTGGAGGGCACAAATTAAGGAGTGCCCGGACAGTCCCCGCGGGCACACCCGGGCACGTCCGCGGGCGTTTGAGAGGTTAGATTTGTTGACTGCGCGTGTAGATGCTCTTAGCAGAGTATTAGCTACCATTTTTTAAGCAAATATACTTATAATTAGGAGTTGACACAAAAGAATATTGAAAAAGAAAAGGGTAATATTGTAGCTAGTAGTACTTAGGTAGGTCGATGCATACTGTTAGGAATAAAATATTTTTAGATTTAGGCTAATTAGGCAATTAGCATATTTCTTAGAATATTCTATCTAGCAGTTAGAATATTGGCTTTACGTCGTGCCTTTTTCTTAACGACGCAATTATTGTAACCGACATGTACTTGCGACTGTTCAGGTCATATAAAAGCCTACAGTCATTATCAATGAAAGCACTCTTTCATTTCAATCTCACTCTTTTCTCTTCACATATGATAGTATATAGTACTCAGAATCCAAAAGAAGAAAATAAAACGATCAAAGGGCGTGTGCACAGCAGGTTTGAACAACGGGGCATACATAGTAGCTGGCTTGCAAAAGTTTGAGGCACGGCAAACTCTACAAGGGTAAACGCCATGACGTGTGGCGTTTAGCTTTTTGCCACATCGGATGGCCGACTAGGCCGTGGATCAGGGCTAGACGCCGCAAATTTTGGCGTCTCCCTTACATTCTAAACGCCGGGGCTGCTGGCGTTTTGAAATGGGCTAGATCTGAAAGAAGTTTCAAACTAGGGTCAAATTGTGTTAAACTTTCGATAATGGGTCAAAACAGGGAAAAAGTCCACCACGGTGCGCACCACACGCATGAGAGAGCAGATGCAGTGCGAGACCGGGGAGACCGGGAGTGCATGCGCGCGTCTGTGCGCTGGCCCCGCGGCCGACTTTGACGTGAAACGAGATGCCCTGGCGCGGCGGCAGCTCACGTGGTGCCGGGCGGTGGAGGAGCAAGAAAGGAAAGCCCGCACAGCGCCGCACTGTTGCCCCTGGCTTGTCCGCCTCCAGTTTACTGCTGCCCCGCACGGCTGCGGGCGCGTCCGTCGTGGCGGAGTCAGCTGCCCCTAGCTCGGCATCACGACACAGCGCGTCGCACGGGCGTGACGATGAGCGGCACGGTGACTGCGACACGGTGCGCGCACGGGACGCGGGAAGGCGATGGGGGCGGGCACTGGCAGGCCGGGGTATGCGCCAAGAGGCACGGGCTGTGGCTCGTGCTCATGTGGGGGGTAGGGGAATGGCGCTCGCAGTGCGTTGGGGCAGTGGCGCAGGGCGCTGGATGGAGGAGACGGCGAGGTGATGGGTGCATGTCTTGTTTGGTTTGGGGACCTTTTGCAGGGAGATGGATGGATCGATGGCACCTGAGACATCAGCCCGTCCCTGCTAGGGTTTGGGGCTGTTTCTCTGTTTCCACTTTCCAGGTCGCTCACATTCCTGGCGCTGAGCAACAACGGGCTGAGCGGACGCCTGCCCGGGGGCCTCGCCGACCTCCGGGATCTCCAGTGGTCCAGTGCCCATCCGATTGGCGTGGCCTTGCCGGCCGAGCTAGGCGGCCGCGGGAGCTCCGCCTGGCCAACTCCGGCTATTCAGGATCCACACCGCCGGTGTTCTACTGCTTTGTAGAGCTTTAACGTCAATCTGTACAAGAATTCCAAGTGGAATTAGGAGTTGTGATGGTGTGGCATAGGGTTTTGTCTCGTCGCCTGTTAGGCTGGGCCACAGCGGTCAAACGAGAGCCTCCGGGGACTTGAGTGCTAATCATGCTGTCCTCCCACCTTCAGATTCTGCTTGTGTCCTGTCCTGTGGCCTACCTGTTCTCTGTGTGTGGTGTGGTGGAGCCGATCGACGAACGAGCCTCGCTGCATTTTGCATCAGTTATCATCTTCCTGTAGCATTGTACTCGCTCTGGCATTGTGAAAACGGCCGGAAATACGGCTATTTGCGACTCCATGGACTGCATGTCATCAATTCAAAGGGGGGCTATTAAAACTCTTGTTACTCGGTGAAATAATTTTAGAAGAACAGAAAATTGCAATCTTACAACTTGAAGCAAAAAATCTCGACTTCTACTCTTTGGCCATAAGAGGATTGCGCTACGGAAAATATACAATTTCGAGTAAACCAAAAAAAAGCTCTAACCTCATGGAAAAAAAATGCATGTGAACGCTTCAGTTAACTTTTTTTTTTTTGCGGGGAAACGCTTCAGTTAACTTGTACTCCCTTCGTTTCTAAATATAATTCTTTGTAGAGATTTCGCTATAAACTACATACGGATGTATATAGACATATTTTAGAGTGTAGATTCACTCATTTTGCTCCGTATGTAGTTCGTAGTGTAATCTCTAGAATGACTTATATTTAGGAACCGAGGGAGTACTTCCGTAGTTTGTAGGCCAATAGCTAAAATTCATTAGTAGTGTTTTTTTTCTCCCTATTTCCAATTTTCAGTAGGACTCTGAAGGCCGTGGCATTCAATCCTCTGTTTTTTTGTTCTTAAATTTTCTGAATTCTATGTTCGAAAAAGGCCCTACAGCTGTTCATTTTAAAAATTGTGCACAATTTTAAAAGAAAATGCAAAATTCCTCTAAATAGCGGACTATAGCGGGAATGATGGGCCTATGGGATTAATAAGAGTTAAACAAATGTTTTTTAACGGAAGTTAAACAGATGTTGCCGCTAATTGCGCAGCTATTCCAGAAATAGCCCTAAGTTTCTTCATAGTTTTTTTGTAGGTAGCTTACCAAGAGAAATTTCAGGTCTTTGAATCCCTATCCTACCGCAATCCTCAATCCTCTTCAGAGAGAAACAAAACATGCGACAACGGCGGCTATGACCATCAGCTGCTTCGGTTGTTGTGGCACTCGACCCAGAGAAAGGCAAGCAACGACCGGCTACCACTTCGAACCTTCATGGATGTGACCGCCGTGAGTAAGGTAACTGGCAATGAATCGGCGACTGGCGGAGCTCCCATGTAAAAACGACGATGGTTTCTTTGGTTACTTCGACACCAACAATGACCCAGTCGTGGGAAACTCAGCTCCACCGCGAGGCAAGGTTCGTCTCTCATGTCTTCTCTCTTTTCCAAATATTGTAGGTAATTATGTTATGAGCTAGAGCCACAACCAATCATTCATTTATGTATGTATGATTCTATGTTCCATGAATGATGATGCTTTGATATGTGATATAAGATGCCTAATTATTGGTTACTTGAATGTATATATGTGATATATGATGCCTAATAGAGTGATAATTTTTTTTGGTAAAATATTAGCAAACGGCTAATTTGTCTTAGTTGTGCTATAGACAGTCCTTGAGCATAGCTTTCATTATAATTTATATTAATTTGACCATTCCACAAAGTAGACGGGGATGCGATATTTTTTGATGTGATTTATTGACCAATGTCTACACCCACTGGGCATGACTTCGGGGTTGCTCCTTCCCATGTTCTAAATCGACATGTACAAGCAACGACAAATCACACTGATAACATTGGGTGTATCTCCAACTACAGCGCCATGGTTGATCCGGCCACCCCTTCTAGTGGTGTGTGGACTGCCACTCTTGAGATCTCATGTCTAGACTACTAGATTTGTCTAATCTATTTTAGTTACTTGTCGCCGCCTTTAAACATGATGTCCAAATTACACATGTTCGACTCCAACATATAACCTCCACATATTCAAAGTTCAATTATATCCCAAAACAACTAGTTTCATGACATCAAAAGTAGTTTGAGCAGTTCCCCCAAAAAATATCGTGTGTGTTCTTATGCGGTCAATTCCAACGTGATTGATCATCAGAGCTTCCATTAATGGCCTACTCGGTACCACATGTAGTTTCATCGGTTCCGTGTGTGTGTTTTAGTGAGCAGACGGTTCCAATGTGAGCGATCACCGGATCTTCCGTGAATACCCTACTCGGTACCACAAGTAGTTTGAGCGGTTCCAAAAAATACCGCATGTGTTCATATGCGGTCAGTTCCAATGTGAGCGGTTGGTTCCAGTGTGAGCGATCACCGGATCTATCGTGAATACCCTACTCGGTACCATAAGTAGTTTGAGCGGTTCCAAAAAATACCGCATGTGTTCATATGCGGTCAGTTCCAACATGAGCGGTCGGTTCTAATATGAGCGGTCAGCGGATCTTCCGTGAATACCCTACTCGTGAAGGAAATATGCCCTAGAGGCAATAATAAATATGTTATTTGTATTTCCTTATATCATGATAAATGTCTTTTATTCATGCTAGAATTGTATTAACCGGAAACTTAGTACATGTGTGAATACATAGACAAAACAGAGTGTCCCTAGTATGCCTCTACTAGACTAGCTCATTGATCAAAGATGGTTATGTTTCCTAGCCATAGACATGAGTTGTCATTTGATCAACGGGATCACATCATTAGGAGAATGATGTGATGGACAAGACCCATTCGTTAGCATAGCACTATGATCGTTTAGTTTTACTGCTATTGCTTTCTTCATGACTTATACATGTTCCTATGACTATGAGATTATGCAACTCCCGAATACCGTAGGAACACCTTGTGTGCTATCAAACGTCACAACGTAACTGGGTGATCATAAAGATGCTCTACAGGTGTCTCCGAAAGTATTCGTGGTGTTGGCATAGATCAAGATTAGGATTTGTCACTCTGAGTGTCGGAGAGGTATCTCTGGGCCCTCTCGGTAACACACATCACAATAAGCCTTGCAAGCAAAAGACTAATGAGTTAGTCACGAGATGATGTGTTACGGAACGAGTAAAGAGACTTGTCGGTAACGAGATTGAACTAGGTATAGAGATACCGACGATCGAATCTCGGGCAAGTAACATACCGTTTGACAAAAGGAACAACGTATGTTGTTATGCGGTTCTGACCGATAAAAGATCTTCGTAGAATATGTAGGAGCCAATATGAACATCCAGGTTCCGCTATTGGTTATTGACCAGAGATGAGTCTCGGTCATGTCTACATAGTTCTCGAACCCGTAGGGTCCGCACGCTTAACGTTTGATGACGATCGGTATTATGAGTTTTGAGTATTGATGTACCGAAGGTAGTTCGGAGTCCCAGATGAGATCACGGACATGACGAGGAGTCTCTGAATGTCCGAGACATAAAGATTGATATATTGGACGGCTATATTCGGACACCGGAAGTATACCGGAAAAGTTTCGGATTTATCGGGAATGCCGGAGGGGGTTACTGGAACCCCCTACGAGAGGGGATGGTCCATAGTGGGCCTAAAGGGTGAGAGAGAGGCAGCCCATAGGGCTGGCCGGCGCCCCCACCTAGGAATCCTAGTTGGACTAGGATTGGGGGGGGGGGGCGCCACCTCTCCTATTCCTTTCCCCCTTCTTCCTTTTGGTGAATCCTACTAGGAATAGGATTGCAATCCTATTCCTAGTAGGAATCCACTCCTAGCCGCACCAGGAAGGGCCGGCCGGCCTCCCTCCCTTGCTCCTTTATATACGGGGGCAGGGGGGCACCCAAAGACACACAAGTTGAATTGTTTTAGCCGTGTGCGGTGCCCCCCTCCACAGAATCACACCTCGGTCATACCGTCGCGGAGCTTAGGCGAAGCCCTGCGTCGATGAACACATCATATCCGTCACCACACCGTCGTGCTGACGAAACTCTCCCGTGAAGCTCAACTGGATCAAGAGCTCGTGGGACGTCATCAAGCTGAACGTGTGCTGAACGCGGAGGTGCCGTACGTTCGGTGCTTGATCGGTTGGATCGCGAAGAAGTTCGACAACATCAACCGCGTCACTTGACGCTTCCGCTCCCGGTCTACGAGGGTACGTAGACATACTCTCACCTCTCGTTGCTATGCATCTGGTAGATAGATCTTGCGTGATCGTAGGAAAATTTTAAAATACTACGTTCCCCAACAGTGGCATCATGAGCCAGGTCTATGCGTAGATGATATGCACGAGTAGAACACAATGAGTTGTGGGCGATACTAGTCATACTGCTTACCAGCATGTCATACTTTGCTTCGGCGGTATTGTGAGATGAAGCGGCCCGGACCGACATTACGCGTACGCTTATGCGAGACTGGTTTCACCGTTACGAGCACTCGTTGCTTAAAGGTGACTGGCGGGTGTCTGTCTCTCTCACTTTAGCTGAATCAAGTGTGGCTACGCCCGGTCCTTGTGAAGGTTAAAACAGCACATACTTGACGAAACATCGTTGTGGTTTTGTATGCGTAGGTAAGAACGGTTCTTGCTAAAAGCCCGTAGCAGCCACGTAAAACTTGCAACAACAAAGTAGAGGACGTCTAACTTGTTTTTGCAGGGCATGTTGTGATGTGATATGGTCAAGACATGATGAGTTATACGATTTTTGTATGAGATGATCATGTTTTGTGAGGGTGATCATGACGGTGCTTTGGAGATGGAGATCAAAAGCACAAGATGATGATGGCCATATCATGTCACATATTTTGATTGCATGTGATGTTTATCTTATTATGCTTCTTATTTTGCTTAGAACGACGGTAGCATTATAAGATGATCCCTTACTAAATTTCAAGGTATAAGTGTTCTCCCTGAGTATGCACCGTTGCGAAAGTTCGTCGTGCCGAGACACCACGTGATGATCGGGTGTGATAAGCTCTACGTTCAAATACAACGGGTGTAAGCCAGTTTTGCACACGCAGAATACTCGGGTTAAACTTGACGAGCCTAGCATATACAGATATGGCCTCGGAACACTGGAGACCGAAAGGTCGAGCGTGAATCATATAGTAGATATGATCAACATAAGATGTTCACCATTGAAAACTACTCCATCTCACGTGATGATCGGACATGGTTTAGTTGATTTGGATCACGTGATCATTTAGATGACCAGAGGGATGTCTATCTAAGTGGGAGTTCTTTATATTAATATGATTAAATTGAACTTTAATTTATCATGAACTTAGTCCTGATAGTTTTGCATATCTACGTCGTTGTAGATCAATGGCCCGTGCTACCGTTCCTTTGAATTTTAATGCATTCCTAGAGAAAGCTAAGTTGAAAGATGATGGTAGCAATTACACGGACTGGGTCCGTAACCTGAGGATTATCCTCATTGCTGCACAGAAGAATTATGTCCTTGATGCACCGCTAGGTGACAGACCTATTGCAGGAGCAGATGTAGACGTTATGAACGTTTTGACAAAAGCTCGACATGATGACTACTTGATAGTGTAAGTGCACCATGCTTTACGGCTTAGAACCGGGACTTCAAAAACGTTTTGAACGCCACGGAGCATATAAGATGTTCCAAGAGTTGAAATTAGTATTTCATACTCATGCCCGTGTCGAGAGGTATAAGACCTCTGACAGTACTTTGCCTACAAGATGGAGGAGAATAGCTCAACCAGTGAGCATGTGCTCAGATTGTCTGGGTACTACAATTACTTGAATCAAGTGGGAGTTATTCTTCCAGATAAAATAGTAATTGACAAAGTTCTCTAGTCACTATCACCAAGTTAGTAGAACTTCGTGATGAACTATAATATGCAAGGGATGACGAAGGTAATTCCCGAGCTCTTCGCGATCCTGAAATCGGCGAAGGTAGAAATCAAGAAAGAGCATCAAGTGTTGATGGTTAATAAGACCACTTGTTTCAAGTAAAGGGCAAAGGGATAGAAGGGGAACTTCAAAAGGAATGACAAGCAAGCTGTCACACCCGTGAAGAAACCCAAAGCTAAACTCAAGCCTGAAACAAGCGCTTCTACTGCAAAGGAAATGGTCACTAGAAGTGGAACTGCCCTAAATATTTGGCGGATAAGAAGGATGGCAAAGTGAACAAAGGTATATTTGATATACAGATTATTGATGTGTATTTTACTAGTGTTCATAGCAACCCCTCGGTATTTGATATTGGTTCAGTTGCTAAAGAGTAGTAACTCGAAGTAGGAGTTGCATAATGAACATAAACTAGTTAAAGGATGAAGTGACGATGTGTATTGGAAGCAGTTCCAAGATTGATATGATCATCATCGCACACTCCCTATACTTTCGGGATTAGTGTTGAACCTAAATAAGTGTTATTTGGTGTTTGTGTTGAGCATGAATGTGATTTGATCATGTTTATTGCAATACGGTTATTCATGTAAGTTAGAGAATAATTGTTGTTCTGTTTACATGAATAAAACCTTCTATGGTCATACACCCAATGAAAATAGTTTGTTGGATCTCGATCGTGTGATACACATATTCATAATACTGAAGCCAAAAGATGCAAGGTTAATAATGATAGTGCAACTTATTTGTGGCACTGCCGTTTAGGTCATATTGGTGTAAAACGCATGAAGAAACTCCATAATGATGGACTTTTGGAATCACTTGATTATGAATCACTTGGTGCTTGTGAACCATGCCTCATGGGCAAGATGACTAAAACTCCGTTCTCCGGAACTATGGAGCGAGCAACAGATTTGTTGGAAATCATACATACTGATGTATATGGACCAATGAGTGTTGATGCTCGCGGCGGGTATCGTTATTTTCTGACCTTCACTGATGATTTGAGCAGATATGGGTATATCTACTTAATGAAACACAAGTCTGAAACATTTGAAAAGTTCAAAGAATTTCAGAGTGAAGTAGAGAATCATCGTAACAAGAAAATAAAAGTTTCTATGATCTGATCGTGGAGGAGAATATTTGAGTTACGAGTTTGGTCTTCATTTGAAACAATGTGGAATAGTTTCACAACTCACGCCACCTGGAACACCACAGCGTAATCGTGTGTCCGAATGTCGTAACCGTACTTTATTAGATATGGTACGATCCATGAAGTCTCTTACCGATTTACTACTATCGTTTTGGGTCATGCATTAGAGACAACTGCATTCACGTTAAATAGGGCACCATCTAAATCTGTTGATACGACACCTTATGAACTTTGGTTTAGCAAGAAACCAAAGTTGTCGTTTCTTAGAGTTTGGGGCTGCGATGCTTATGTGAAAACACTTCAACCTGATAAGCTCGAACCCAAGTCGGAAAAATGTGTCTTCATAGGATACCCAAAAGAGACTGTTGGGTACACCTTCTATCACAGATCCGAAGGCAAAATATTCGTTGCTAAGAACGGATCCTTTCTATAAAAAGAGTTTCTCTCGATGGAAGTGAGTGGGAGGAAAGTAGAACTTGATGAAGTAATTGTACCTTCTCCCGGATTGGAAAGTAGTACATCACAGGAAATTGTTCCAATGATTCCTACACCAATTAGTGAGGAAGTTAATGATAATGATCATGAAACTTCGGATCAAGTTTCTGCTGAACGTCGTAGATCAACCAGAGTACGTTCCGCACCAGAGTGGTACGGCAACCCAGTTCTGGAAATCATGTTACTAGACCATGATGAACCTGCGAACTATGAGGAAGCGATGATGAGCCCAGATTCCGCAAAATGGCTTGAGGCCATGAAATCTGAGATGGGATCTGAAGGAAATATGCCCTAGAGGCAATAATAAAGTTGTTATTTATATTTCCTTATATCATGATAAATGTCTTTTATTCATGCTAGAATTGTATTAACTGGAAACTTAGTACATGTGTGAATACATAGACAAAACAGAGTGTCCCTAGTATGCCTCTACTAGACTAGCTCATTGATCAAAGATGGTTATGTTTCCTAACCATAGACATGAGTTGTCGTTTGATCAATGGGATCACATCATTAGGAGAATGATGTGATGGACAAGACCCATCCGTTAGCATAGCACTTTGATCGTTTAGTTTTGCTGCTATTGCTTTCTTCATGACTTATACATGTTCCTATGACTATGAGATTATGCAACTCCCGAATACCGTAGGAACACCTTGTGTGCTATCAAACGTCACAACGTAACTGGGTGATCATAAAGATGCTCTACAGGTGTCTCCCAAAGTATTCGTGGTGTTGGCATAGATCAAGATTAGGATTTGTCACTCCGAGTGTCGGAGAGGTATCTCTGGGCCCTCTCGGTAATGCACATCATAATAAGCCTTGCAAGCAAATGACTAATGAGTTAGTCACGAGATGATGTATTACGGAACGAGTAAAGAGACTTGCCGGTAACGAGATTGAACTAGGTATAGAGATACCGACGATCGAATCTCGGGCAAGTAACATACCGATGACAAAGGGAACAACGTATGTTGTTATGCGGTTCAACCGATAAAGATCTTCGTAGAATATGTAGGAGCCAATATGGGCATCCAGGTTCCGCTATTGGTTATTGACCGGAGAGGTGTCTCGGTCATGTCTACATAGTTCTCGAACCCGTAGGGTCCGCACGCTTAACGTTTCGTTGACGATATAGTATTTAATGAGTTATGAATGTTGATGACCGAATGTTGTTCGGAGTCCCGGATGTGATCACGGACATGACGAGGAACTCTGGAATGGTCCGGAGATAAAGATTAATATATGGGATAATAGTGTTTGACCTCCGGAAGGGTTCCGGAATTCACCGGAAGGGGTTCCGGATGTTTCCCGAAGTGTTTGGGTACGAGAACACGTTATTTGGGCCAAAAGGGAAAGCACACAAGGTTTTTGGAAAGCGCAAAAGGAAGTTTTGCGGAGTCCAGGGGCCAGACGCCAGGGTCCCTGGCGTCTGGGTCCAGACGCCGGGAACCCTGGCGTCTGGCCCTGGAGTCTGAGAAGGACTCTTGCCTTTCGGGTGAAACCGACTTTGTGAAGGCTTTTACTCCAAGTTTCGACCCCAAGGCTCAACATATAAATAGAGGGGTAGGGCTAGCACCCAAGACACATCAAGATACACCAAGCCGTGTGCCGGCTACCCCGACCCTCTAGTTTATCCTCCGTCTAGTTTCTGTAGTGCTTGGCGAAGCCCTGCAGAGATTGTTCTTCATCAACAACCGTCACCACGCCGTCGTGCTGCCGGAACTCATCTACTACTTCGCCCGTCTTGCTGGATCAAGAAGGCGAGGACGTCATCGAACTGAACGTGTGCTGAACGCGGAGGTGCCGTACGTTCGGTACTAGATCGGGACGGATCGTGAAGGTGCACGACTACATCAACCGCGTTGATAAACGCTTCCGCTTTCGGTCTACAAGGGTACGTAGACACACTCTCCCCTCTCGTTGCTATGCATCTAGTAGATAGATCTTGCGTGATCGTAGGAAAATTTTGAAAATACTACGTTCCCCAACAGTGGCATCATGAGCCAGGTCTATGCGTAGATGATATGCACGAGTAGAACACAATGAGATTGTGGACGATACTAGTCATACTGCTTACCAGCATGTCATACTTTGCTTCGGCGGTATTGTGAGATGAAGCGGCCCGGACCGACATTACGCGTACGCTTACGCGAGACTGGTTTCACCGTTACGAGCACTCGTTGCTTAAAGGTGACTGGCGGGTGTCTGTCTCTCTCACTTTAGCTGAATCAAGTGTGGCTACGCCCGGTCCTTGTGAAGGTTAAAACAGCACATACTTGACGAAACATCGTTGTGGTTTTGTATGCGTAGGTAAGAACAGTTCTTGCTAAGCCCGTAGCAGCCACGTAAAACTTGCAACAAACAAAGTAGAGGACGTCTAACTTGTTTTTGCAGGGCATGTTGTGATGTGATATGGTCAATACATGATGAGTTATACGGTTTTGTATGAGATGATCATGTTTTGTAAAGTTATCGGCAACTGGCAGGAGCCATATGGTTGTCGCTTTATTGTATGAAATGCAATCGCCATGTAATTGCTTTACTTTATCACTAAGCGGTAGCGATAGTCGTGGAAGCAATAGTTGGTGAGACGACAACGATGCTACGATGAAGATCAAGGTGTCAAGCCGGTGACGAAGGTGATCATGACGGTGCTTTGAAGATGGAGATCAAAAGCACAAGATGATGATGGCCATATCATGTCACATATTTTGATTGCATGTGATGTTTATCTTATTATGCTTCTTATTTTGCTTAGGACGACGGTAGCATTATAAGATGATCCCTTACTAAATTTCAAGGTATAAGTGTTCTCCCTGAGTATGCACCGTTGCGAAAGTTCGTCGTGCCGAGACACCACGTGATGATCGGGTGTGATAAGCTCTACGTTCAAATACAACGGGTGTAAGCCAGTTTTGCACACGCGGAATACTCGGGTTAAACTTGACGAGCCTAGCATATACAGATATGGCCTCGGAACACTGGAGACCGAAAGGTCGAGCGTGAATCATATAGTAGATATGATCAGCATAAGATGTTCACCATTGAAAACTACTCCATCTCACGTGATGATCGGACATGGTTTAGTTGATTTGGATCACGTGATCATTTAGATGACCAGAGGGATGTCTATCTAAGTGGGAGTTCTTTAAATTAATATGATTAAATTGAACTTTAATTTATCATGAACTTAGTACTGATAGTTTTGCATATCTATGTCGTTGTAGATCAATGGCCCGTGCTACCGTTCCTTTGAATTTTAATGCATTCCTAGAGAAAGCTAAGTTGAAAGATGATGGTAGCAATTACATGGACTGGGTCCGTAACCTGAGGATTATCCTCATTGCTGCACAGAAGAATTATGTCCTTGAAGCACCGCTAGGTGACAAGCCCCCTTCCGCTGATGCAGACGCTTTGAACGTCTGGCAGTCACGGTCTGATGACTACACGATAGTTCAGTGTGCCATGCTTTACGGCTTAGAACCGGGACTTCAACGACGTTGTGAACGTCATGGAGCATATGAGATGTTCCAGGAGTTGAAGTTAATATTTCAAGCAAATGCCCGAATTGAGAAATATGAGATTTCCAATAAGTTCTACAGCTGCAAAATGGAGGAGAATAGTTCTATCAGTGAACACTTGCTCAGAATGTCTGGGTACTACAATCATATGACTCAACTTGGTTGCAAAGTTGACGAGGATAGTGTTATTGATAGAGTTCTTCAATCACTGCCACCAAGCTATAAAGGCTTCGTGATGAACTATAACATGCAAGGGATGCAAAAGACAATTCCCGAGCTCTTCGCTATGCTCAAAGCTGCGGAGGTAGAAATCAAAAAGGAGCATCAAGTGTTGATGGTTAACAAGACCACTAGTTTCAAGAAAAAGGGCAAGGGAAAGAAAGGGAACTTCAAAAAGAATAGCAAGTCAGTTGCTACTTCAACGAAGAAACCCAAATCTGGAGCCAAGCCTGAAACTGAGTGCTTCTACTGCAAGGGGACTGGACACTGGAAGCGGAGCTGCCCCGAGTATTTGGCGGATAAGAAGGATGGCAAGGTGAACAAAGGTATATGTGATATACATGTTATTGATGTGTACCTTACTAATTCTCGTAGTAGTACCTGGGTATTTGATACCGGTTCGGTTGCTAATATTTGTAACTCGAAACAGGGACTACGGATTAAACGAAGATTAGCTAAGGACGAGGTGACGATGCGCGTGGGAAACGGTTCCAAAGTCGATGTGATCGCCGTCGGCACGCTACCTCTACATCTACCTTCGGGATTAGTTTTAGACCTAAATAATTGTTATTTGGTGCCAGCGTTAAGCATGAACATTATATCTGGATCTTGTTTATTGCGAGACGGTTATTAATTTAAATCAGAGAATAATGGTTGTTCCATTTTTATGAATAATATCTTTTATGGTCATGCACCCTTGAAGAGTGGTCTATTCTTATTGGATCTCGATTGTAGTGATACACATATTCATAATATTGAAACCAAAAGATGCAAGGTTAATAATGATAGTGCAACTTATTTGTGGCACTGCCGTTTAGGTCATATTGGTGTAAAACGCATGAAGAACTCCATAAAGATGGACTTTTGGAATCACTTGATTATGAATCACTTGGTGCTTGCGAACCATGCCTCATGGGCAAGATGACTAAAACTCCGTTCTCTGGAACCATGGAGCGAGCAACAGATTTGTTGGAAATCATACATACTGATGTATGTGGACCAATAAGTGTTGATGCTCGCGGCGGGTATCGTTATTTTCTGACCTTCATTGATGATTTGAGCAGATATGGGTATATCTACTTAATGAAACACAAGTCTGAAACATTTGAAAAGTTCAAAGAATTTCAGAGTGAAGTAGAGAATCATCGTAACAAGAAAATAAAGTTCCTACGATCTGATCGTGGAGGAGAATATTTGAGTTACGAGTTTGGTCTTCATTTGAAACAATGTGGAATAGTTTCACAACTCACGCCACCTGGAACACCACAGCGTAATGGTGTGTCCGAACGTCGTAACCGTACCTTATTGGATATGGTGCGATCTATGATGTCTCTTACCGATTTACCACTATCGTTTTGGGGTTATGCTTTAGAGACAGCTGCATTCACGTTAAATAGGGCACCATCTAAATCCGTTGATACGACACCTTATGAACTATGGTTTGGCAAGAAACCAAAGTTGTCGTTTCTTAAAATTTGGGGCTGCGATGCTTATGTGAAAACACTTCAACCTGATAAGCTCGATCCCAAGTCGGAAAAATGTGTCTTCATAGGATACCCAAAAGAGACTGTTGGGTACACCTTCTATCACAGATCCGAAGGCAAAATATTCGTTGCTAAGAACGGATCCTTTCTAGAAAAAGAGTTTCTCTCGAAAGAAGTGAGTGGGAGGAAAGTAGAACTTGATGAGGTAATTGTACCTTCTCCCATATTGGAAAGTAGTACATCACAGGAAATTGTTCCAGTGATTCCTACACCTATTAGTGAGGAAGTTGATGATAAAGATCATGAAACTTCGGATCAAGTTTCTGCTGAACGTCGTAGATCAACCAGAGTACGTTCTGCACCAGAGTGGTACGGCAACCCAGTTCTGGAAATCATGTTACTAGACCATGATGAACCTACGAACTATGAGGAAGCGATGATGAGCCCAGATTCCGCAAAATGGCTTGAAGCCATGAAATCTGAGATGGGATCCATGTATGAGAACAAAGTGTGGACTTTGGTTGACTTGCCCGATGATCGGCAAGCCATCGAAAATAAATGGATCTTCAAGAGGAAGACCGACGCAGACGGTAATATTACTGTTTACAAAGCTCGACTTGTTGCGAAAGGTTTTCGACAAGTTCAAGGAGTTGACTACGATGAGACTTTCTCACCTGTAGCGATGCTTAAGTCTGTCCGAATCATGTTAGCAATTGCCGCATTTTATGATTATGAAATCTGGCAAATGGATGTCAAAACTGCATTCCTAAATGGATATCTCAAAGAAGAGTTGTATATGATGCAACCAGAAGGTTTTGTCGATCCAAAAGGTGCTAACAAAGTATGCAAATTCCAGCGATCCATCTATGGACTGGTGCAAGCATCTCGGAGTTGGAATATACGCTTTGATGAGGTGATCAAAGCATATGGTTTTGTACAGACTTTTGGAGAAGCCTGTATTTACAAGAAAGTGAGTGGGAGCTCTGTAGCATTTCTAATATTATATGTAGATGACATATTGTTGATTGGAAATGATATAGAATTTCTGGATAGCATAAAAGGATACTTGAATAAAAGTTTTTCAATGAAAGACCTCGGAGAAGCTGCTTCCATATTAGGCATCAAAATCTATAGAGATAGATCAAGACGCTTAATTGGACTTTCACAAAGCACATACCTTGATAAGATTTTGAAGAAGTTCAAAATGGATCAGTCAAAGAAAGGATTCTTGCCTGTTTTACAAGGTATGAAGTTGAGTAAGACTCAATGCCCGACCACTGCAGAAGATAGAGAGAAAATGAAAGTCATTCCCTATGCCTCAGCCATAGGATCTATCATGTATGCAATGCTGTGTACCAGACCTGATGTGTGCCTTGCTATAAGTCTAGCAGGGAGGTACCAAAGTAATCCAGGAGTGGATCACTGGACAGCGGTCAAAAACATCCTAAAGTATCTGAAAAGAACAAAGGATATGTTTCTCGTATATGGAGGTGACAAAGAGCTCGTCGTAAACGGTTACGTCGATTCTAGCTTTGACACTGATCCGGATGACTCAAAGTCACAAACCGGATATGTATTTTTATTGAACGGTGGAGCTGTCAGCTGGTGCAGTTCCAAGCAGAGCGTCGTGGCGGGATCTACGTGTGAAGCGGAATACATAGCTGCTTCGGAAGCAGCAAATGAAGGAGTCTGGATGAAGGAGTTCATATCCGATCTAGGTGTAGTACTTAGTGCATCCCGTCCAATGAAAATCTTTTGTGACAACACTGGAGCCATAGCCTTGGCGAAGGAATCCAGGTTTCACAAGAGAACAAAGCACATCAAAAGACGCTTCAATTCCATCCGCGATCTAGTCAAGGAGGGAGACATAGAGATTTGCAAAATACATACGGATCTGAATGTTGCAGACCCGTTGACTAAGCCTCTTCCACGGGCAAAACATGATCAGCACCAAGACTCCATGGGTGTGAGGATCATCATTTTGTAATCTAGATTATTGACTCTAGTTCAAGTGGGAGACTGAAGGAAATATGCCCTAGAGGCAATAATAAAGATGTTATTTGTATTTCCTTATATCATGATAAATGTCTTTTATTCACGCTAGAATTGTATTAACCGGAAACTTAGTACATGTGTGGATACATAGACAAAACAGTGTGTCCCTAGTATGCCTCTACTAGACTAGCTCATTGATCAAAGATGGTTATGTTTCCTAGCCATAGACATGAGTTGTCATTTGATCAACGGGATCACATCATTAGGAGAATGATGTGATGGACAAGACCCATCCGTTAGCATAGCACTATGATCGTTTAGTTTAACTGCTATTGCTTTCTTCATGACTTATACATGTTCCTATGACTATGAGATTATGCAACTCCCGAATACCGTAGGAACACCTTGTGTGCTATCAAACGTCACAACGTAACTGGGTGATCATAAAGATGCTCTACAGGTGTCTCCGAAAGTATTCGTGGTGTTGGCATAGATCAAGATTAGGATTTGTCACTCCGAGTGTCGGAGAGGTATCTCTGGGCCCTCTCGGTAACACACATCATAATAAGCCTTGCAAGCAAAAGACTAATGAGTTAGTCACGAGATGATGTGTTACGGAACGAGTAAAGAGACTTGCCGGTAAATGAGATTGAACTAGGTATAAAGATACCGACGATCGAATCTCGGGCAAGTAACATACCGTTTGACAAAAGGAACAACGTATGTTGTTATGCGGTTCTGACCGATAAAAGATCTTCGTAGAATATGTAGGAGCCAATATGAACATCCAGGTTCCGCTATTGGTTATTGACCGGAGATGAGTCTCGGTCATGTCTACATAGTTCTCGAACCCGTAGGGTCCGCACGCTTAACGTTTGATGACGATCGGTATTATGAGTTTATGAGTATTGATGTACCGAAGGTAGTTCGGAGTCCCGGATGAGATCACGGACATGACGAGGAGTCTCGAAATGTCCGAGACATAAAGATTGATATATTGGACGGCTATATTCGAACACCGGAAGTATACCGGAAAAGTTTCGGATTTATCGGGAATGCCGGAGGGGGTTACCGGAACCCCCTACGAGAGGGGATGGTCCATAGTGGGCCTAAAGGGTGAGAGAGAGGCAGCCCATAGGGCTGGCCGGCGCCCCCACCTAGGAATCCTAGTTGGACTAGGATTGGGGAGGCGCCACCTCTCCTATTCCTTTCCCCCTTCTTCCTTTCGGTGAATCCTACTAGGAATAGGATTGCAATCCTATTCCTAGTAGGAGTCCCTTCCCTAGCCGCACCATAGAGAGTTGGCCGGCCCTCCTCCCTTGCTCCTTTATATACGGGGGCAGGGGGGCACCCAAAGAGACACAAGTTGAATTGTTTTAGCCGTGTGCGGTGCCCCCCTCCACAGAATCACACCTCGGTCGTACCGTCGCGGAGCTTAGGCGAAGCCCTGCGCCGGTGAACAAATCATATCCGTCACCACGCCGTCGTGCTGACGAAACTCTCCTGTGAAGCTCAACTGGATCAAGAGCTCGTGGGACGTCATCAAGCTGAACGTGTGCTGAACGCAGAGGTGCCGTACGTTCGGTGCTTGATCGGTTGGATCGCGAAGAAGTTCGACAACATCAACCGCGTCACTTGACGCTTCCGCTCCCGGTCTACGAGGGTACGTAGACACACTCTCCCCTCTCGTTGCTATGCATCTGGTAGATAGATCTTGCGTGATCGTAGGAAAATTTTAAAATACTACGTTCCCCAACAGTGGCATCATGAGCCAGGTCTATGCGTAGATGATATGCACGAGTAGAACACAATGAGATTGTGGACGATACTAGTCATACTGCTTACCAGCATGTCATACTTTGCTTCGGCGGTATTGTGAGATGAAGCGGCCCGGACCGACATTACGCGTACGCTTACGCGAGACTGGTTTCACCGTTACGAGCACTCGTTGCTTAAAGGTGACTGGCGGGTGTCTGTCTCTCTCACTTTAGCTGAATCAAGTGTGACTACGCCCGGTCCTTGTGAAGGTTAAAACAGCACATACTTGACGAAACATCGTTGTGGTTTTGTATGCGTAGGTAAGAACGGTTCTTGCTAAAGCCCATAGCAGCCACGTAAAACTTGCAACAAACAAAGTAGAGGACGTCTAACTTGTTTTTGCAGGGCATGTTGTGATGTGATATGGTCAAGACATGATGAGTTATACGTTTTTGTATGAGATGATCATGTTTTATAAAGTTATCGGCAACTGGCAGGAGCCATATGGTTGTCGCTTTATTGTATGAAATGCAATCGCCATGTAATTGCTTTACTTTATCACTAAGCGGTAGCGATAGTCGTGGAAGCAATAGTTGGCGAGACGACAACGATGCTACGATGAAGATCAAGGTGTCAAGCCGGTGACGAAGGTGATCATGACGGTGCTTTGAAGATGGAAATCAAAAGCACAAGATGATGATGGCCATATCATGTCACATATTTTGATTGCATGTGATGTTTATCTTATTATGCTTCTTATTTTGCTTAGAACGACGGTAGCATTATAAGATGATCCCTTACTAAATTTCAAGGTATAAGTGTTCACCCTGAGTATGCACCGTTGCGAAAGTTCGTCGTGCCGAGACACCACGTGATGATCGGGTGTGATAAGCTCTACGTTCAAATACAACGGGTGTAAGCCAGTTTTGCACACGCAGAATACTCGGGTTAAACTTGACGAGCCTAGCATATACAGATATGGCCTCGGAACACTGGAGACCGAAAGGTCGAGCGTGAATCATATAGTAGATATGATCAACATAAGATGTTCACCATTGAAACTACTCCATCTCACGTGATGATCGGACATGGTTTAGTTGATTTGGATCACGTGATCATTTAGATGACCAGAGGGATGTCTATCTAAGTGGGAGTTCTTAAGTAATATGATTAATTGAACTTTAATTTATCATGAACTTAGTCCTGGTAGTATTAGCATATCTATGTTGTAGATCAATAGCTCGCGATGTTGCTCCCCGTTTATTTTTTTCATATGTTCCTAGAGAAAACCAATTTGAAAGATGTTAGTAGCAATGATGCGGAATTGTTCCGTGATCTGAGGATTATCCTCATTGCTGCACAGAAGAATTATGTCCTTGATGCACCGCTAGGTGACAGACCTATTGCAGGAGCAGATGTAGACGTTATGAACGTTTTGACAAAAGCTCGATATGATGACTACTTGATAGTTTAGTGCACCATGCTTTACGGCTTATAACCGGGACTTCAAAAACGTTTTGAAACGCCACGGAGCATATGAGATGTTCCAAGAGTTGAAATTAGTATTTCATACTCATGCCCGTGTCAAGAGGTATAAGACCTCAGACAGTACTTTGCCTACAAGATGGAGGAGAATAGCTCAACCAGTGAGCATGTGCTCAGATTGTCTGGGTAGTACAATTGCTTGAATCAAGTGGGAGTTAATCTTCCAGAGAAGATAGTAATTGACAAAGTTCTCTAGACACTATCACCAAGTTAGTAGAACTTCGTGATGAACTATAATATGCAAGGGATGACGAAAGTAATTCCGAGCTCTTCACGATGCTGAAAATCGGCGAAGGTAGAAATCAAGAAAGAGCATCAAGTGTTGATGGTTAACCAGACCACTTGTTTCAAGTAAAGGGCAAAGGGATAGAACGGGAACTTCAAGAAGAATGACAAGCAAGTTGTCACTCCCATGAAGAAACCCAAAGCTAAACTCAAGCCTGAAACAAGTGCTTCTACTGCAAAGGAAATGGTCACTAGAAGTGGAACTGCCCTAGATATTTAGCGGATAAGAAGGATGGCAAAGTGAACAAAGGTATATTTGATATACAGATTATTGGTGTGTATTTTACTAATGTTCATAGCAACCCCTCGGTATTTGATATTGGTTCAGTTGCTAAAGAGTAGTAACTCGAAATAGGAGTTGCATAATGAACATAAACTAGTTAAAGGATGAAGTGACGATGTGTATTGGAAGTAGTTCCAAGATTGATATGATCACCATCGTACACTCCCTATACTTTCGGGATTAGTGTTGAACCTAAATAAGTGTTATTTGGTGTTTGTGTTGAGCATGAATATGATTTGATCATGTTTATTGCAATACGGTTATTCATGTAAGTTAGAGAATAATTGTTGTTCTGTTTACATGAATAAAACCTTCTATGGTCATACACCCAATGAAAATAGTTTGTTGGATCTCGATCGTGTGATACACATATTCATAATATTGAAGCCAAAAGATGCAAGGTTAATAATGATAGTGCAACTTATTTGTGGCACTGCCGTTTAGGTCATATTGGTGTAAAACGCATGAAGAAACTCCATAATGATGGACTTTTGGAATCACTTGATTATGAATCACTTGGTGCTTGCGAACCATGCCTCATGGGCAAGATGACTAAAACTCCGTTCTCCGGAACTGTGGAGCAAGCAACAGATTTGTTGGAAATCATACATGATGATGTATGCAGACCAATGAGTGTTGAAGCTCGCGGCGGGTATCGTTATTTTCTGACATTCACTGATGATTTGAGCAGATATGGGTATATCTACTTAATGAAGCACAAGTCTGAAACATTTGAAAAGTTCAAAGAATTTCAGAGTGAAGTGGAGAATCATCGTAACAAGAAAATAAGAGTTTTTATGATATGATCGTAGAGATAAAATATTTGAGTTATCGAGTTTGGCCTTCAGTAAAAACAATGTGAAATAGTTTCACTACTCACGCCACCTGGAACACCACAGTGTAATGGTGTGACCGAACGTCATAACCGTACTTTATTAGATATGGTGCGATCGATGATGTCTCTTACCGATCTACCACTATCGCTTTTGGGGTTATGCATTAGAGACAGCTACATTCACGTTAAATAGGGCACCATCTAAATCCGTGGAGATGACACCGTATGAACTGTGGTTTGACGATAAACCTAAGCTGTCATTTCTTTAAGTTTGGGACTGCGATGCTTATGTGAAAAAGTTTCAACATGATAAGATCGAACCCAAATCGGAGAAGTAAATCTTCATAGAATACCCAAAAAGAAAATGTTGGGTACACCTTCTATCACAGATCCGAAGGCAAGATATTCGTTGCTAAGAATGGATCCTTTCTAGAAAAGGAGTTTCTCTCGAAAGAAGTGAGTGGGAGGAAAGTAGAACTTGATGAGGTAATTGTACCTTCTCTTGAATTGGAAAGTAGTACATCACAGAAACTGGTTCTAGTGATTCCTACACCAATTAGTGAGGAAGCTAATGATGATGATCATGAAACTTCAGATCAAGTTTCTGCTGAATTTCGTAGATCAACCAGAGTTTGTTCCGCACCAGAGTGGTACGGCAACCCGGTTCTGGAAGTCATGTTACTGGAACATGATGAACCTACGAACTATGAGGAAGCGATGATGAGCCCAGATTCTGCAAAATGGCTTGAGGCCATGAAATCTGAGATGGGATCCATGTATGAGAACAAAGTGTGGACTTTGGTTGACTAGCCCGATGATCGGCAAGCCATCAAAAATAAATGGATCTTCAAGAGGAAGACTGACACTGACGGTAATGTTACTGTTTACAAAGCTCGACTTGTTGCGAAAGGTTTTCGACAAGTTCAAGGAGTTGACTACGATGAGACTTTCTCACCCGTAGCGATGCTTAAGTCTGTCCGAATCATGTTAGCAATTGCCACATTTTATGAAATCTGGCAAATGGATAACAAAACTGCATTCTTTAATGGATTTATTAAAGAAGAGTTGTATATGATGCAACCAGAAGGTTTTGTCGATCCAAAAGGTGCTAACAAAGTATGCAAGCTCCAGCGATCCATCTATGGACTGGTGCAAGCATCTCGGAGTTGGAATATACGCTTTGATGAGGTGATCAAAGCATATGGTTTTATACAGACTTTTGGAGAAGCCTGTATTTACAAGAAGTGAGTGGGAGCACTACAACCTTTCTGATAAGTATATGTGAATGACATATTGTCGATCAGAAATGATGTAGAATTTTCTGGAAAGCATAAAGGAGTTTTTCAAAGAAAAACCTCGGTGAAGCTGCTTACATATTGAGCATCAAGATCTATATAGATAGATCAAGACGCTTGATAAGACTTTCGATGAGTACATACCTTGATAAGATTTTGAAGTAGTTCAAAATAGATCAGTCAAAGAAGAAGTTCTTGCCTGACTTGTAAGGTGTGAAGTTGAGTAAGACTCAAAGCCAGACCACGGCAGAAAAATATAGAGAGAATGAAAGTCATTCCCTATACCTCAGCCATAGGTTCTATAAAGTATGCCATGCTGTGTACAAAACACGTTGTGTACCTTGCCAAGAGTTTGACAGGGAGGTACAATAGTGATCCAGGAGTAGATCACTGTGCAGCGGTCAAAATTATCCTTAGTAATTGGATGACTAAGGAAATATTTCTCGATTATGAAGGTGATAAAGAGTTTGTCGTAAAGGGTTACGCCGATGCAAGCTTTGACACTAAATCCAGATGACTCTAAGTATCAATCTGGATGCGTATTGAAAGTGGGAGCAATTAGCTAGAGTAGCTCCATGCAGAGCATTGTAGACATAGAAATTTGCGAAATACATAGGGATCTGTATATGACAGACCCGTTGACTAAACTTCTCTCACAAGCAAAACATGATCACACCTTATTACTCTTGGGTATTAATCACATAACAATGTGAACTAGATTATTGACTCTAGTAAACCCTTTGGGTGTTGGTCACATAACGATGTGAACTATCGGTATTAAATCACATGGCGATGTGAGCTAGATTATTGACTCTAGTGCAAGTGGGAGACTGAAGGAAATATGCCCTAGAGGCAATAATAAAGTTATTATTTATTTCCTTATATCATGATAAATGTTTATTATTCATGCTAGAATTGTATTAACCGGAAACTTAATACATGTGTGAATACATAGACAAAACAGTATGTCCCTAGTATGCCTCTACTAGACTAGCTCATTGATCAAAGATGGTTATGTTTCCTAGCCATAGACATGAGTTGTCATTTGATCAACGGGATCACATCATTAGGAGAATGATGTGATGGACAAGACCCATCCGTTAGCATAGCATTATGATCGTTTAGTTTAACTGCTATTGCTTTCTTCATGACTTATACATGTTCCTATGACTATGAGATTATGCAACTCCCGAATACCATAGGAACACCTTGTGTGCTATCAAACGTCACAACGTAACTGGGTGATCATAAAGATGCTCTACAGGTGTCTCCGAAAGTATTCGTGGTGTTGGCATAGATCAAGATTGGGATTTGTCACTCCGAGTGTCGGAGAGGTATCTCTGGGCCCTCTCGGTAACACACATCACAATAAGCCTTGCAAGCAAAAGACTAATGAGTTAGTCACGAGATGATGTGTTACGGAACGAGTAAAGAGACTTGCCAGCAACGAGATTGAACTAGGTATAAAGATACCGACGATCGAATCTCGGGCAAGTAACATACCGTTTGACAAAAGGAACAACGTATGTTGTTATGCGGTTCGACCGATAAAGATCTTCGTAGAATATGTAGGAGCCAATATGGGCATCCAGGTTCCGCTATTGGTTATTGACCGGAGAGATGTCTCGGTCATGTCTACATAGTTCTCGAACCCGTAGGGTCCGCACGCTTAAACGTTCGTTGACGATATAGTATTTAATGAGTTATGTATGTTGGTGACCGAATGTTATTCGGAGTCCAGGATGTGATCACGGACATGACGAGGAACTCCGGAATGGTCCGGAGATAAAGATTAATATATGAGATAATAGTGTTTGACCTCCGGAAGGGTTCCGGAATTCACCGGAAGAGGTTCCGGATGTTTCCCGAAGTGTTTGGGTACGAGAACACTTTATTTGGGCCAAAGGGGAAAGCCCACGAGGCTTTAGGAAAGTGCAAAAGGAAGTTTTGCGGAGACCAGAGGCTAGACGCCAGGAACCCTGGCGTCTAGGGGGTAGACGCCGGGAACCCTGGCGTCTAGCCCTGGAGTCCGAGTGGGACTCTTTCCTTTCGGGCAAAACCGACTTTGAGGAGGCTTTTGCTCCAAGTTTCAACCCCAGGGCTCAACATATAAATAGAGGGGTAGGGCTAGCACCCAAGACACATCAAGATACACCAAGCCGTGTGCCGGCTACCCCGACCCTCTAGTTTATCCTCCGTCTAGTTTCTGTAGTGCTTGGCGAAGCCCTGCAGAGATTGTTCTTCATCAACAACCGTCACCACGCCGTCGTGCTGCCGGAACTCATCTACTACTTCGCCCGTCTTGCTGGATCAAGAAGGCGAGGACGTCATCGAGCTGAACGTGTGCTGAACGCGGAGGTGCCGTACGTTCGGTACTAGATCGGGACGGATCGTGAAGGTGCACGACTACATCAACCGCGTTGATAAACGCTTCCGCTTTCGGTCTACGAGGGTACGTAGACACACTCTCCCCTCTCGTTGCTATGCATCTAGTAGATAGATCTTGCGTGATCGTAGGAAAATTTTGAAAATACTACGTTCCCCAACAGGATCCATGTATGAGAACAAAGTGTGGACTTTGGTTGACTTGCCCGATGATCGGCAAGCCATCGAAAATAAATGGATCTTCAAGAGGAAGACCGACGCTGACGGTAATGTTACTGTTTACAAAGCTCGACTTATTACGAAAGGTTTTCGACAAGTTCAAGGAGTTGACTATGATGAGACTTTCTCACCCGTAGCGATGCTTAAGTCTGTCCGAATCATGTTAGCAATTGCCGCATTTTATGAAATCTGGCAAATGGATAACAAAACTGCATTCTTTAATGGATTTATTAAAGAAGACTTGTATATGATGCAACCAGAAGGTTTTGTCAATCCTAAAGGTGCTAACAAAATGTGCAAGCTCCAGCGATCCATCTATGGACTGGTACAAGCATCTCGGAGTTGGAATATACGCTTTGATGAGGTGATCAAAGCATATGGTTTTATACAGACTTTTGGAGAAGCCTGTATTTACAAGAAAGTGAGTGGGAGCTCTGTAGCATTTCTAATATTATATGTGGATGACATATTGTTGATTGGAAATGATATAGAATTTCTGGACAGCATAAAAGGATACTTAAATAAGAGTTTTTCAATGTAAGACCTCGGTGAAGCTGCTTATATATTAGGCATCAAGATCTATAGAGATAGATCAAGACGCTTAATTGGACTTTCACAAAGCACATACCTTGATAAGATTTTGAAGAAGTTCAAAATGGATCAGTCAAAGAAAGGGTTCTTGCCTGTATTACAAGGTATGAAGTTGAGTAAGACTCAATGCCAGACCACGGCAGAAAAATATAGAGAAAATGAAAGTCATTCCCTATGCCTCAGCCATAGGTTCTATAAAGTATGCCATGCTGTGTACCAAACATGTTGTGTACCTTGCCATGAGTTTGTCAAGGGGGTATAATAGTGATCCAGGAGTAAATCACTGTACAGCGGTCAAAAACATCCTAAAGTATCTGAAAAGAACAAAGGATATGTTTCTCGATTATGGAGGTGATAAAGAGTTCGTCGTAAAGGGTTACGCCGATGCAAGCTTTGACACTAAAATCCAGATGACTCTAAGTATCAATCTGGATGCGTATTGAAAGTGGGAGCAATTAGCTAGAGTAGCTCTATGCAGAGCATTGTAGACATAGAAATTTGCAAAATACATACGGATCTGAATGTGACAGGCCCGTTGACTAAACTTCTCTCACAAGCAAAACATGATCACACCTTATTACTCTTGGGTATTAATCACATAGCGATGTGAACTAGATTATTGACTCTAGTAAACCCTTTGGGTGTTGGTCACATGGCGATGTGAACTATGGGTGTTATTCACATAACGATGTGAACTATCGGTATTAAATCACATGGCGATGTGAGCTAGATTATTGACTCTAGTGCAAGTGGGAGACTGAAGGAAATATGCCCTAGAGGCAATAATAAATATGTTATTTGTATTTCCTTATATCATGATAAATGTCTTTTATTCATGCTAGAATTGTATTAACCGGAAACTTAGTACATGTGTGGATACATAGACAAAACAGTATGTCCCTAGTATGCCTCTACTAGACTAGCTCATTGATCAAAGATGGTTATGTTTCCTAACCATAGACATGAGTTGTCATTTGATCAACGGGATCACATCATTAGGAGAATGATGTGATGGACAAGACCCATTCGTTAGCATAGCACTATGATCGTTTAGTTTTACTGCTATTGCTTTCTTCATGACTTATACATGTTCCTATGACTATGAGATTATGCAACTCCCGAATACCGTAGGAACACCTTGTGTGCTATCAAACGTCACAACGTAACTGGGTGATCATAAAGATGCTCTACAGGTGTCTCCGAAAGTATTCGTGGTGTTGGCATAGATCAAGATTAGGATTTGTCACTCCGAGTGTCGGAGAGGTATCTCTGGGCCCTCTCGGTAACACACATCACAATAAGCCTTGCAAGCAAAAGACTAATGAGTTAGTCACGAGATGATGTGTTACGGAACGAGTAAAGAGACTTGCCGGTAACGAGATTGAACTAGGTATAGAGATAC
Source organism: Secale cereale (assembly GCA_902687465.1). Taxonomy (NCBI): domain Eukaryota; kingdom Viridiplantae; phylum Streptophyta; class Magnoliopsida; order Poales; family Poaceae; genus Secale; species Secale cereale. Next base: position 644,582,064 of record LR738709.1, on the reverse strand, counting down.
CGACGATCGAATCTCGGGCAAGTAACATACCGTTTGACAAAAGGTACAACGTATGTTGTTATGCGGTTCTGACCGATAAAAGATCTTCGTAGAATATGTAGGAGCCAATATGAACATCCAGGTTCCGCTATTGGTTATTGACCAGAGATGAGTCTCGGTCATGTCTACATAGTTCTCGAACCCGTAGGGTCCGCATGCTTAACGTTTGATGACGATCGGTATTATGAGTTTTGAGTATTGATGTACCGAAGGTAGTTCGGAGTCCCAGATGAGATCACGGACATGACGAGGAGTCTCGGGATGTCCGAGACATAAAGATTGATATATTGGACGGCTATATTCGGACACCCGAAGTATACCGGAAAAGTTTCGGATTTATCGGGAATGCCGGAGGGGGTTACCGGAACCCCCTACGAGAGGGGATGGTCCATAGTGGGCCTAAAGGGTGAGAGAGAGGCAGCCCATAGGGCTGGCCGGCGCCCCCACCTAGGAATCCTAGTTGGACTAGGATTGGGGGGGCGCCACCTCTCCTATTCCTTTCCCCCTTCTTCCTTTCGGTGAATCCTACTAGGCTAGGAGGTGGACGCAGAATAAAATCGAGATCGTTTGTACAAGATCCGACGGTAACCCGTAGCAGTGATCCACAGGCTTTCGATTCTGCCCCCAGAGCAGCAGCCCAAGGACAGTCGGCCTAGGAGCAGCCCATGCGGGAGAAACAGCGTGCCTTGGACGGCTACGGACGAACGTGGCCCAGCAACCAGAAACCCGCGGGACAGATCTGACGGCCATGAACATGTAGATCGTCAAAACGGATGGCCGAACATGCTAATCGCTGAGAGGGCAGGGATTAGGTGCGGTTATACTGTCCTTAATTCCTAGTAGGAATCCACTCCTAGCCGCACCAGGAAGGGCCGGAAGGCCTCCCTCCCTTGCTCCTTTATATACGGGGGCAGGGGGAACCCAAAGACACACAAGTTGAATTGTTTTAGCCGTGTGCGGTGCCCCCCTCCACAGAATCACACCTCGGTTATACCGTCGCGGAGCTTAGGCGAAGCCCTGCGCCGGTGAACACATCATATCCGTCACCACGCCGTCGTGCTGACGAAACTCTCCCGTGAAGCTCAACTGGATCAAGAGCTCGTGGGATGTCATCAAGCTGAACGTGTGCTGATCGCGGAGGTGTCGTACGTTCGGTGCTTGATCGGTTGGATCGCGAAGAAGTTCGACAACATCAACCGCGTCACTTGACGCTTCCGCTCCCGGTCTACGAGGGTACGTAGACATACTCTCACCTCTCATTGCTATGCATCTGGTAGATAGATCTTGCGTGATCGTAGGAAAATTTTAAAATACTACGTTCCCCAACAACTCGGTACCACAAGAAGTTTGAGCAGTTCCTAAAAAAATACGGGAAAAATAACTAGCTAATGCCAGTGGCGGAGCCAGAAATTTGCTCCTTGGTATTCTTCCTTTTTTGCAATGTAATGTAAACACATACTAGATAGGACAACAAAGGTACAGTAAGCAACGTCAATGAGTCAACGACCATACTTCGATAATAGTAGTGAAATATCATCGTGGCAATATCTATAAAAATTAAGAAAGTTTTCAAAACAGCAAAGGAAATTACAATATAACTCTAGTAGTGGGTCGGTGCGTCGGTCTTATGTTGAACCAAGCGCAAGTTCGATATGAGAAGCAGTTACCAAACAATGTAATATTGTTCATGCTTTCTTGCATCAACCATTTAACGTTTTTTTTGCTGCGGGTACTCAACCAGAACAACTGAAAGCTCATATAGATTTTTACAATTTTAAAACCCTTTTATCCATTGCTAAGTAAGTCTTAACAGTTCATCATCTATATTACAAAATCAGATTATTTCTTGCATCAACTATGTATATCTAATTATTTTTGTGCCAAAATCTTGGGTATTCCATGGAATGCCAAGGAATCCCCCTGGCTCCGCCAGTGGCTAATACAGGAAATGAACTAGCTCTATACTCTAGCTGAAGTTAAATATCTAGTACATGAAGTTGCCAACTAGCTAATTTAACTAGCAAAATTAGGAAGCGAGGCACAACTAATAATGCGACGAAGGGCATATGCAAGTTGCTAGCTAACTTGGGATTGAAACACCTAAAACTTGCACTAAACAACTCATGTCTGATTTTTTTTTTTGAAACACAAGCAATGGATGGCCGGAGCTGCACATAGATGGTGTGTGCTTTGCATGCCTCCGCCCCCTCCTCGTGTATGGGCATGTACGATCACTACTACTACATGGTCGTTGGTCTCCATATTGGTTTCAAAATTGTTGCATGCATCATGCACATGGAGCCTTGGTCCCCCTCCTGTTGCTGACGTACAACAACATGGACTGCTGCATGTTGACCATGGAATAGCTTTTCTGCACATGGGCTGCAAACACACACCATAAGCACCTCTTTAGTTTGACCCTCACATGGTTAGCACGGATCACGACACATGTGTTGTGTGGCTATGATAGCTGTTTCCCTAGCAAGCTATGATAGACACAATATATATATATATATATATATATATATAAGATTAGATTATTGGTATTTGACATCCTAGCCCGACCATATCAAGTTGATTACCACCAATGTGTCAATGCATATGCCCACCTAAGAAAAACTATGTCGTAAACAAGCACCTCATTGAAATTTACCTATTAGTCTATGTGTGAAGAAGAGCAAACAGATAAAGTTGTGATCATTTAAGGACAAGAAGCTAAATGAGGAAGCCAAAGTTTAAGTATCGACAGTTTCAATGCAATTTTAATCACGCAGGAATAGATAAACACACGACTGTAGTGCCATCCAATTTCAATGCTACATCGTTAAACATTTGTTTGACTGTGCATAGGAAAAATATGGAATTATTTGTAAATGGTTGGAGTGGATGGATGTTTTGCTGTGAAACCTAGTATAAATAAATCCGATAATCCCTATGGATTTTAGTTTTATGAATCAACCATCCAAACGTAAGATAAATTCCTACAGATTGCAATCCAAACAAGCTTCTGAATCAAGGAGGACTTTAAAATGTCTGGCTCCTCTGCTTCCATTTGTTCAATTGTGTGTAAAATAAAGGTTCCCAATATAACTTTCATCTAGTGTTCAACTCCAAGATGAAGTCAAAGAAGACTGTTCAATGAAGACTTGTAATTTTCTCACAACTCAAACCTTTTGATCAATAAAGTATTTTAGAAATATAACATGGTGACTATATTTGGGGAGGGATATTGATGGTGCTACTGGTAGAGGATGATGCATCCGATGGTGACGAGATGGTGGTACAAGACTAGTCGAGAAGGGATGGATTGGGTTTATTTGAATTACTTTTGGATTTTTTTTGCAATAAAAGTCCTAAAGATGTTGATCAATGTCGCCAGTCTGGAACTAGCAATGTAGAAGACCATGATATAAAATGCTTTGAAATGCTATCAGGAAAGTCTTGTTGTTCATGTGCATTCTGGAGTCATGCATGAACTATTGACATGAAACATCAAAGGAAGCTGACAAGCTTAATGTACTATCCAACTAACTTACGCGAAGCTATAATCTAGAGGTATGTCACAAATTAGAGGTGACGTGCGATGGAAAGAAAATGTCTTCACTCAACACCCTGTACAATTGTGATACGTCTCCAACGTATCTATAATTTATGAAGTATTCATGCTATTATATTATCCATCTTGGATGTTTTATATGCATTTATATGCTATTTTATATGATTTTTGGAACTAACCTATTAACCTAGAGCCTAGTGCCAGTTTCTGTTTTTTCCTTGTTTTTGAGTTCTACAGAAAAGGAATACCAAACGGAGTCCAATTGATGTGCCAATTTTTGATGATTTTTTATGGACCAAAAGAAACCCCCGGAGTAAAAGAGTTGGGCCAGAAGAGTCCCGAGCCATCCATGAAGGTGGAGGGCGCGCCCT
>LR738709.1:644545358-644575959 GCA_902687465.1 Secale cereale | reverse complement strand
CCCCCAGGCTGCCCTTCGGAAGCAGTGTCGTTCCCGGATCGCTGATTTTTTATATAATTTTTCTGTATTTTTCTGGGCAGTTCTCGAAACGTGAAAACCTGAAATACAAAGACAGCCGAAAACAGAAACTGGCACTGGGGTGCACTGGATTAGTAAGTTAGTCCAAATATGATCAAAAGTGTATGGAAGTGTATGAATATCATAGCAATATCACCCAAAAGTGGCATGGAGCAAGCAGAAATTATAGATACGTTTTGGACGTATCAACATCCCCAAGCTTAATTCTTGCTCGTCCTCGAGTAGGTAAATGATAACAAGAATAATTTCTGTGGTGACATGCTATTAACCATATAAGACTTTCTCATAGTCACATGACAAAAGCTTACTGAGACAATGATTCTAAAGTAATTAAGTTGTCTCAAGAGAAAATCACAAATGACTGAAAGTTTTACAACATGAAACTAAAACATCGAAAAGATTTGCAATGAACATGATGTGCAAATATGATAAAGTGATATCTAGCTTGCCCCCTTTAGTGATGCAAAACATAAGTGCAGGGGCACCTTCAAGGTTTAAGTGATGACTAGATACAATCATTTCAGAATAAACGATATCACAATCATGCAAAAGACAATGCTACTTTGGGACAATGCACATTACACTCAGAATGACAATCATGCTCTCGGTAGTTGATGCTTGAAGTGCTAGAGCTTTTTATTTTGAAACATGGAAGCAATTGTGTCAACGGTAGTAGTACTTCATATGTGTCATGTATAAAACATCTTATAAGTTGCAAGCCTCATGCATCGAATACCAATAGTGCTCGCTCCTTGTCCTAATTAGCTCGGATCCCCATGGGTTATCATTGCATTGCATATGTTTTAACCAAGTGTCACAAAGGGGTACCTCTATGCCACCTGTACAAAGGTCCAAGGAGATAGATCGCATTTGATTTCTCGTTTTTGATAGATCTCAACTTGAGGACATCCATACCGGGACAACATTGAAAATAGATGATGGACTCCTCTTTAATGCATAAGCATATTCTCATGAGAGATTGAGGATTAAGGTCCAAGCTAAAACTTCCACCATGATGCATGGCTTTGGTTGGCGGCCCAATGTTCTTCTCTAACAATATGCATAGTTATTCAACCCACGGTAAATCACCCTTACTTCAGACAAGACGAACATGCATAGCAACTCACATGATATTCAACAAAAGTGTGACAGTTGATGGCGTCCCCAGAAACATGGTTACCGCTCAGCAAGCAACTCATAAGAAATAAGATACATAAGCAACATATTCTTTACCACAATAGTTTTTAGACCACTTTCCCATGAGCTATGTATTGCATGGTTGGTTTGCTTAGTGCAGGTGGAGGTTAGCAAAAGACTGGGAGCAACCAACTAAGAGAGCAATGACGGTCATAATCATGCAGAGTGACAAAGCAATATTGAATCAGGCATGGTAGTTATATCGCTGCTTAGAAATAAAAGATCATCAAGGCTTGACAGACTTTCTTTACAGTCTTGAATATGCGTGAGCATACGCCAAGTCAATCAAAATAAATTCTCAAAGGAAGATATTACTAAACCATACCACATCATAGGCAAACAAACCAAGTTGGTACTCCAATGACACATTGGGAACCTCCCAGCTATTCGAGATTAACCATAAGAAAACCTGAACTACTAAGCACCATCATGCAGGTAGCATATTTATCATAGACACATTAACCAATGCAACGGAAGCAAACTCTCTTAATAAGGTAAGCATGGTAATTAAAGAGAGTTCAAGCAACCAACTAAATAAAAGCTCTTGAAGAGATAAGCATGAATACTAAGAGCAAGGTATGATAGTAGCTATTAAAAGACAAAGAACACACACAGCATAGATAGACATGAAAATTCTATGTAATGTTCTAGGTAGAAGTGGAGCGTGTTTCTCTCCCACATAAAGGAATGCTGGGTTCCGACTCGTTTTGAAAAACTAAAAGGAAAACTAAAAGCAAGACGCTCCAAGCATAGCACATAACACATGAAGTGATAAAAATATAGCGAAACGAAAGACGAACTGATAATGTTGATGGAGAAGGGGATGCACGGGGGGCATCCCCAAGCTTAGACGCTTGAGTCTCCTTGAATATTTCTTGGGGGTGCACGGGGGCATCCCCAAGCTTGAGCGCTTGACACTCCTGAATCTTTTTATCATCTTCCCTCGCACACTTGAAAACTCCCTTCATACATAACTCATCATAATCTGATTAGCGAGGTTAGTACCCTTAATAAAATAATTATACTTTGCTGGAAATAAGGATATTCTTGAAGTTCTACTGTTTCTCAAGATTGCCAAAAGGTTTTTGCAAAGAAAAAGCAAGTTCTCAATTTGCAAAGTGAAGGTAAGGCAAAACATGACAGAATCTGTGAAAAACAGAACAGCAGGCAGTAATTGACCTGTTCGGGATACTTCTGCAACTCAAATCAAAAAACTCAGAACTGACGCACGAAAGAAAATTATATAGAGAATGCTGTCGAAAAAATTCAGACCAAAAAGATGATCTGGTGATTTTATACGAATTGTTCTATCCATGGACAGAATCTGTTTCCTGGACAGCACCTCACAACTTTTGAACTTTCTAGCAATCAGAGGCTATACTTGGCAAAAATATGAAAAGCAAAGATACAATGATGATGCTACAGCAGTAAACAACATAAAGACTCAACAAAAGCAAAAAATTTATTCATGTGGGCTGCCTCCCAAAAGCGCTTTCTTTTATGCCTTTAAGCTAGGCATAAGACTTTAATGATGCTCCCGTAGGAATAAGAGTTGAAGAACAAAAGGGAGCATCAAGAAGCAAATACCAAACATATTTAAGCCTAACATGCTTCCTATGCATAGGAATATTGCAATAGAATAATTCATTGAAGCACAAAGCAATAAGCATAGGAAGACAAAACAAGTGCAGCTTCAAAACCTTCAACATAAAGAGAGGGAACTTAATATTATTGAAATATCTATAAGCATATGTTCCCTTCTCATAATAATTTTCAGTGGGATCACGAATAAACTCAACAATATAAGCATCACATAAAGCATTGTTACCATGATCCACATGCAAAAAGGTACTCTTACTCTCCACATAAGTATCATGAAGAGGATAAAACTTAGTATAAAAGAGAGACATAAGCTCTTGCCAATCAAGCAAGTGCGAGTTATCGAGAAGCTTATACCAATCTGAAGCCTTATCTATAAGTGATACGGCGAACAATTTCCTCATGACAAACTCCCTTGATACACCTGCAAGCTTAAATAATGAACATAGTTGTGACAGATATAGCAAGTGTTCACCGGGATGTCTGTCTCCTGCATAACGATTAGTCAAAACATAATCGATAATACCAGCTGGTATTTTATAGGGCACAATTTCAGTAGGGGGAGGAGCAACCACCACAGGTGTGGGGTGTCTTCCCTCAAGCAACGATCCAATAGCAAGGTTGTCCATAAGCATAACTAGTGAAATACATAAGGAAAACTGAAAGGTAAACTAACAAGACTAAAAAGCAAAGGTAAAAGATAGCATGCAACTCCCCTATCCTAAAGAGTGGAGTCCCCGGCAACGGCGCCAGAAAATACTCCTTGATGGGCCTCGAACCCCTCGTTGGATTACCCCAAGTGGAAGGTGTAAGATGCAGTAAGTAGAAGTGTTTTCCCGTAGCAAAGATGCCAAGGATCGAATCCCCAGAGACTCCTAGGTTCAACAGGTAGGTGTCAACTGCTAACGGCGCAATTAGCAATCAACGTGGACCTGCACACAGATAAAAATAACTTTGCTCCCAACGAGTACAGAGAGGTTGTCAATCTCTCCGGCCTTGTAGTTCACAAAGGGTTAAAAGCAATATGATAGTAGTGATAGATAGTGTTTTGCAATAGTAAGTAAATAGCGGAAAAGTAAATAGTGTATGTGATCAATGATGGTAATATGGACCGGAGTCTCATGATGTTCACTAGTGTTGTCTCTCTCCCAAAAGACGATAAAACAGCTATGTGAGGTAAACAAATTACAGCTGAGCAATTGACAGGACCACGAACGCAAACCAATGCTGACTACACTGCAAGAAAGGTTGAGGTTCAAAGCATGGGCGGTACGCCAAAGTAAGTAGACCGAAATCCATCAATATCTACTACTAATCATCCACCTTGAGATATCTATCCAGAACATCTCGCTGGTATTAAGTTGCGAGTCCCACCCATAGTGTAAACTCAATGCAACAGACAACTGCATTAAAAGAACTTTGCGTAAAGTAAACAATCCTTGCACCCGGGGCACAAGCACCGTTGTTTTCCCCCTTGTGGCAACAGCACATCCCCTAGACTCATGTTTCTGTCACTCAAGCTAGTCATCGAGGGGCATGAACCCACAATCGAGCATAACATTCCCTCTTGGAGTCACTACTCACTACTCGGCCAAAGCAATAAATAACAACGGAGAACATGCAATAATTACTTATGAACTAAAATATAAAAGAGGTGAATCAAATATATTACTCAAGATCAATCTGAACATAATCTCATAATCCATCGGATCCCAGCAAACTCAACATAGCAACAGCATAAGGATTACATAGGTGCCTCGATCATGTAGGGCAGCTCACGAGGACTAATTAGTGAAGCACAAGAACGGGAGGAGAACATCACATAGCTACTGGTCATGGACTCATGGTCCAAGGGAGACTACTCACGAGTCATCCGGGAGGCGTCCATGGTGGTGGAGAAGCTCCCGGTGGTGATCCTCCCCTCCGGCAGGGTGTCGGGAAGAGTTCTCCTGGTGCTCCCGATCTTGGAAGCGGCGGCGGCGGCGGAACAGAGATGGGATCGCGAAAAGAAGTCATGTTTCAAGGGTTACGGGGAACCCTTTAAATATATGCCAAAGTAGGGCACCGGGGGGCTCGCGGGGGGCCGAGGCGCCCCCCGGCGCGTCCACAGGGCGTCTGGAGCCCCTGTGCCCCCCCCCCCAGGCTGCCCTTCGGAAGCAGTGTCGTTCCCGGATCGCTGATTTTTTATATAATTTTTCTGTATTTTTCTGGGCAGTTCTCGAAACGTGAAAACCTGAAATACAAAAACAGCCGAAAACAGAAACTGGCACTGGGGTGCACTGGATTAGTAAGTTAGTCCAAATATGATCAAAAGTGTATGGAAGTGTATGAATATCATAGCAATATCACCCAAAAGTGGCATGGAGCAAGCAGAAATTATAGATACGTTTTGGACGTATCAGCAAGCGTGAGGGATTCCCGCTGTAGGGTGTTGCAATACGTTCATGGTTCTCTTATAGTGGGTTGCTTGAGTGACAGAAGCTTAAACCCGAGTAAGGGGATTGTTGCGTATGGGATAAAGGGGACTTAATGCTTTAATGCTATGGTTGGGTTTTATCTTAATGATCTTTAGTAGTTGCGGATGCTTGCTAGAGTTCCAATCATAAGTGCATATGATCCAAGAAGAGAAAGTATGTTAGCTTATGCCTCTCCCTCTTATGAAATTGCAATGACGACTACCGGTCTTGTTAACAATTGCCTAGAACAATTCCGCACACCGATCCATCATTATTCCACACTCGCCATTTATAATATTTAGTAATATATTCTAACTTTATGATAACAGCGCCTACTTTTATATTTTAGCTCTTCGATGTCATGCAAAGTTATCCTCTTCTTACCCACAACGTAGATTTATTTCTCGTTTCTAGTTGGAAGCAAACGTTCGGTGTACGTAGAGTTGTATCAGTGGCAGATAGGACTTGAGAGAATATTGATCTTACCTTTAGCTCCTTGTGGGTTCGACACTCCATACTTATCACTTCCACTATTGGGAATTGCTACGATGATTCCCTGCACTTGGGGACCATCAAGCTCATTTCTGGCGCCGTTCCCGGGGAGGTATAGTGTGGGGTTGATATTCTCGTGTCTGCTTGTTTGCTTTCTTCACTAAGTAGATTTTGTTTTTCCTTTTTGTTTCTATTTAGTTGTGGGTGAAACATACAAAAAAATTAAAAGAATGAAAATACAAAAAAAATACTTGCCTCTTATGCCTAATTTTTTTTTAAAAAGAGAAGTGATTGAAAAGTTATGCATTGAAGAAGTGAGGGTTGACCTTAAGCACTTGTGTTCATGCTCATGGAAACAATGTAGATTTTTTCGTGGAAGTTTCTCTGTAAATAATTATCCCCTTATTTATATCCATTGTATTATAAAAGTAATGTGTCAAGCTTTGTTTTTAGGATGATTGGATTGCTTGTTTTCTATGTGCAGAACAAAAAACAGAAACTTTGGCTGTAGTGCGTGATTTTACATTTTTTTTTACTGGAGGGTCAATTGGTCTGAAACTTTTTGCACATTACTTCTGTACAAATTGTTCAAATTTTAATATTTTTTTAGAATTTTTTGGAGTTACAGAAGCTTACTAAACTTCCAGATTGCTATAGACTGTCCTGTTTTTGACAGATTCTATTTTCTATGTGTTGATCGCTTATTTTGATGAATCCATGGGTAGTATCGGGGGTATGAATCATGGTGAAGTTGGAATACAGTAGATAAAGTGCGAATGTGGAATTGGAATAAGTTTGCAACAGTACCTAAAGGTAGTGATTTGCTTTATAATACTAACGGATCTCACAAAGTTTTTCTTAAAGTTTTGGGTGGATGAAGTGTTCGAAGATCGAGGAGCTATCAATATGAGAAGAATAAAGAGAGGCAATAGTTCAACCTTGAGTATGCCCAAGGCACCCCAAGCAAATATTTCAAGGATACTCAAGCATCTTTGCTTGGGGATGCCCCGGTTGACATCCCATCTTTCTTCTTCAACAATTATCGGTATACCTCGGTTTTTGTTTTGTTCACATGATTTGTGTCCCTTGTGTTTTTCTCATTTTTTCTTTAAGAATCATGCTAGTATGAGATAGCCCTTGATTTATAGAATTCTTGATGTGCTTCACTTATATCTTTTGAGTATGATCTTATAGAATGATCTTTGTGCTTCACTTAAATCTTTTGAGTACGGTTTTATAGAATGCTTCGTGTGCTTCACTTATATATTTTGAGCTTGGATATTTGCTAGTCGATATTAATCCTAGAATACTCCATGAACTTAACTTATATCTTTTGAAGTATGAATAATACTATCATATAAAGTGGATTTGGAAGAGTGTCAACTTTAGTTAGTAATGATTCCACTATTTCGAGTTTGCTCCCACTATTCCGAATAAGAAGAATTTTGCTTATGTGGAGAGTAGTAAAATTTCTATGCTTGTAGATCATGAAAAAGAATGCTTTATGTGATGGTTATATTGTTGAACCCATTCATGATGCTACTGATTTTTTTATGAGTGAGGAATACATGCTTGTAGAAGTTGCAATAATATCAAGTTTCCTCTCTATGTGCTTAAAGTTTTGAAGTTATACTTGTCTTGCCTTCCTATGCTAGTTGATTCTTGTTCCTATAAATTATGTTCTCACAAGATCCCTAGGCATAGGAAGTGGGTTAGATTTAAATATGCTAGTCATATTCTTCATGATGCTCTCTTTATCTTTCAATTATTATCTTTTATGTGAGCATCATTGAAATCATCATGCCTAGCTAAAAGGCATTAAAGAAAAGCGCTTGTTGGGAGACAACTCAATATTTACCCTTACTTTTTGTGTGTGTTTACATGATTAATATACTTTAGTAATCATGTTTTATAGCTTTTGTTTCAATAAAGTGCCAAGTAAGAGCTTTGGGAAGACTTGGGTGAAAGTTAATGTGATCTTGCTGTAAAAAACAGAAACTTTGCGCTCACGGTATTAGCTGCCATTTTTTACAGAAGAGTGCTTTTGAGTTGATTACTTTTGCAGAAGATTAATAGACAAATTCCTCACGTCCACCAATTTATTTCATAATTTTTAGAGTAGCAGAAGTATGGTTATTGTTCAGATCATTACAGACTATTCTGTTTGTGATAGATTCTGTTTTCATTGCATAGTTTGCATGTTTTCTAGTTTCTATGGCTTATATTTCTCAATATAAATTGTAGAAATGACATGGTACAGTAGGCATTATGTGAGAAAAATTATGAACCTTGTCTTTGACAGTACCAAAGTGAATGGTTTCCTCTTTATCATACTAACCTATCTCACGAAGTTACGTTAAGTTTTGTGTGGTTGAAGTTTTCAAGCTTTGGGTGAGATATTGATATGAGGAGAATAGGGAGTAGAAATACCCTAAGCTTGGGGATGCCCAAGGCACCCCAAGGTAATATACAAGGAAGAATCAAGCGCCTAACCCTGGGGATGCCCCGGAAGGCATCCCCTCTTTCGTCTTCAAAACTATCGGAGCTATATTTTTATTCGCCACATGATATGTGTTTTGCTTGGAGCATATTTTCAATTTTATTTTTTGTTTGAATAAAATCAATGGATCTGAAATTTTGAATGAAAAAGAATCCTCCCATGGCTAGTGAATTATTTGACTACTCAGTGTCCTTCACTTATATATTTTGGAGTAGTTTGTCATTTACTCACGTGCTTCACGTACATCCTATGAGTAAATGGTTGAATGAATTGAATATCATATATCTGAATTTATATATGTTTCATATGATTATACCATGGGGAGTAATGACTTCACACAGAATAAGTATAGGTAGTAAACTTATTGAAAGTTAGCAAACGCAGAATTGGTCACTTGAACAATTCATGAAAGAATATTGAAGGAAGAAATATTTCACATATAAATATACTATCTTGGACATCTTTTGTAATTGTGAGCACTCATTAAAATAAAAGGTTGATGTTGGACAAGGAAGACAACTTAATGGGTTATGTTTTCCTATATTCGAAACGTTATATTGTCTTGGATCATCCAACATGTTGGGCTTGCCTTTCCCTCTCATGCTAGCCAAATTCTTTGCACTAAGTAGAAATACTACTTGTGCTTCCAAACATCCCTTAAAGCAGTTTTGCCATGAGAGTCCATATTACCTACCTAAGGATTGAGTAAGATCCTTCAAGTAAGTTGTCATCGGTGCATGCAATAAAAATTGCTTTCTAAATATGTATGATCTATTAGTGCGAAGAAAATAAGCTTTATACGAACTTGTGATAGGGAAGAAATAAAAGCGACGGACTGCATAATAAAGGTCTTTAACACAAGCGGCAATATAAAGTGATGTTCTTTTGCATTAAGATTGTGTGCATCCAACCATAAAAACGCATGACAACCTCTGCTTCCCTCTGCGAAGGGCCTATCTTTTACTTTTATCTTCTACCCTTATATAAGAGTCATGGTGATCATCACCTTTCCTTTTTACACTTTTTCCTTTGGCAAGCACTTTGTATTGGAGCGATCCGGATATATATATCCACTTGGATGTAGGTTTTCATAAATTATTATTGTTGACATTACCCTTGAGGTAAAAGGTTGGGAGGCGAAACTATAAGCCCCTATCTTTCTCTGTGTCCGATTAAAACTTTGAACCCATATATATCACGTGAGTGTTAGCAATTGTGAAAGATTAAATGATAGTTGAGTATGTGGATCTTGCTGAATCAAAGCTCTTACATAGACCCTTCCTGAAAATAAGATGAATTGCAATTGTTTGATGACTAAGAGCACTGTTTGTTAGTTTTCAAGAAAGTTTATGATCTATAGTTTAACATGTGAATAGCTTGTTACTTGATCATGAAAAGTTTTATGAGATGAGCTACTGTTATGACACATAATGATGCTAGAAAAAAGGTAATTGAAATTATCATTGATCAAACTTGTGCACCTGCTAGCATTCACACTTCATAAATTATTTCTTTTATCATTTATCTACTCGAGGACGAGCAGGAATTAAGCTTGGGGATGCTAATACGTCTCCAACGTATCTATAATTTATGAAGTATTCATGCTATTATATTATCCATCTTGGATGTTTTATATGCATTTATATACTATTTTTTATGATTTTTGGGACTAACCTATTAACCTAGAGCCTAGTGCCAATTTCTGTTTTTCCTTGTTTTTGAGTTTTACAGAAAAGGAATACCAAACGGAGTCCAATTGACGTGCCAATTTTTGATGATTTTTATGGACCAAAAGAAGCCCCCGGAGTAAAAGAGTTGGGCCAGAAGAGTCCCGAGCCGTCCACGAGGGTGGAGGACGCGTCCTACCCCCCGGGCTCGCCGTCCTATCCCGTGGACGACTCGAAGACCCCCTGGATGTGAGACCAACTCCAAAAATTCCTATAAATACAGAAACCTCCAGAACATAACCTAGATCAGAAGTTCCGCCGCCGCAAGCCTCGGTAACCACAAGAAATTAATCTAGGCCCTCTCTGGCACCCTGCCGGAGGGGGCCATAATCACCATAGGCCATGGAGGAGGATTCCGGAGGGGCCATCATTGCCATGAAGGCCAAGGACCAGAAGGAGAACCTCTCCCCATCTATGGGAAGGCCATGGAGGAGGGAGCACAAGGGGGAGAACCTCTCCTCCTCTCTCTCGATGGCGCCGGAGTGCCATCGGGGGGGGGGGGGTATCATCGCCGCGGTGATCGTCTTCATCAACATCACCATAATCATCACCATCCTCATCTCTTTTACGCGGTCCACTCTCCCGCACCCCGCTATAATCCCTACTTGAACATGGTGCTTTATGCCACATATTATGATCCAATGATGTGTTGCCATCCTATGATGTTTTGAGTAGATATCCTTTGTCTTTGGGTTGATTGATGGTCTAGATTGGTACGAGTTGTATGTTTTATTTTAGTGCTCTCCTATGGTGCCCTCTGTGTCGCGCAAGCGTGAGGGATTCCCGCTGTAGGGTGTTGCAATACGTTCATGATTCGCTTATAGGTGTTTGCTTGAGTGACAGAAGCATAAACCCGAGTAAGGGGATTGTTGCGTATGGGATAAAGGGGACTTAATGCTTTGATGCTATGTTTGGGTTTTACCTTAATGATCTTTAGTAGTTGCGGATGCTTGATAACCCACAAGTGTAGGGGATCAGTTGTAGCCTTTTTCGATAAGTAAGAGTGTCGAACCCAACGAGGAGCTAAAGGCAGAACAATTATTCCCTCAAGTTCTATCGACCACCGATACAACTCTACGCACGCTTGACGTTTACTTTACCTAGAACAAGTATGAAACTAGAAGTATTTTGTGGTTTTTGTGGGATAGGTTTACAAGAATATAAAGAACACATAAATAAAACTAGGGGCTGTTAAGATAAAGACACAACTAAATTAATTTTAGTAGAGAGCTTTTTGTCACGAGAAAGTTATTTGTCCCTAGGCAATCGATAACTAGACCGGTAATCACTATTGCAATCTTATTGGAGGGAGAGGCATAAGCTAACATACTTTCTCTTCTTGGATCATATGCACTTATGATTGGAACTCTAGCAAGCATCCGCAACTACTAAAAATCATTAAGGTAAAACCCAACCATACCATTAAAGTATCAAGTCCTCTTTATTCCCATACGCAAACAACCTACTTACTCGGGTCTGTGCATCTGTCACTCACGCCACCCACCATAAGCAAATCATGAACATATTGCAAACCCTACAACGGGGATCCCTCACGCTTGCGCGACACGAAGAGAACCATAGGACAACACCAATAATAAAAGATGCAACTCAAACCAATCACGATCATCAATTAACCCATAGGACAAAACGGATCTACTCAAACATCATAGGATAGCCATACATCATTGGGAAATAATATATAGCATTGAGCACCATGTTTAAGTAGATATTACATCGGGTAGAAGAGGGGTTACACCGCTGCATAGAGGGGGGAAGAGTTGATGATGAAGGCGGTGAAGTTGTTGGTGTAGATTGCGGTGACGATGATGGCCCCGGCGGCAATCCGGTGCCATCGGAAGCAAGGGGGAAAGAGCCCCCCTACTTCTTCTTCTACCTTGACCTTCTCCCTAGATGGGAGAAGGGTTTCCCCTCTGGTCCATGGTCTCCATGGCGTGGAAGGGGCGAGAGCCCCTCCGAGATTGGATCTGTCTCTCTGTCTCTCTCTGTTTCTGCGTTCCCAGATTCTGGCCCTTCATTCTTAAATTCCCGGAGATCCGTAACTCCGATTGGGCTGATTTTTGGACACGATTTTTATCCGGATATTATCTTTCTTGCGGCGAAAGAAGGGCATCAACCGCCTTATGGAGTGGCCACGAGGGCCCAGGGCGCGCCCCTCACCCTCGTGGGCCACCCGGGCATCGTCTCACGTTGGTTCTGCTTCCCAAAATTCACATATATTCCAAAAAAAATCTCCGTCCGTTTTTATCTCGTTTGGACTCCGTTTGATATGGATATTCTGCGAAACAAAAAACAAGCAAGAACCAGGAACTGGCTCTGGGCACTGGATCAATATGTTAGTCCCAAAAATAGTATCAAAAGTTGCCAAAAGTATATGAAAGTTGTAGAATATTGGCATGGAACAATAAAAAATTATAGATACGACGGAGACGTATCAATGCTTGCTAGAGTTCCATTCATAAGTGCATATGATCCAAGAAGAGAAAGTATGTTAGCTTATGCCTCTCCCTCATATGAAATTGCAATGACGACTACCGGTCTTGTTAACAATTGCCTAGGACAATTCCGCACACCGATTCATCATTATTCCACACTCACTATTTATAATATTTAGTAATATATTCTAACTTTATGATAACAGCACCTACTTTTATATTTTAGCTCTCCGATATCATGCAAAGTTAACCTATTCTTACCCACAACGTAGTTTTATTTCTCGTTTCTAGTTGGAAGAAAACATTCAGTGTACATAGAGTCGTATAAGTGGCAGATAGGACTTGAGAGAATATTGATCTTACCTTTAGCTCCTTGTGGGTTCGACACTCCATACTTATCACTTCCACCATTGGGAATTGCTACGATGATTCCCTGCACTTGGGGACCATCAAATTGTCACTCGTATAAGTGCCAAATTGTGCAATGCATATCAATGTGACAAGTTGGGCTAGAAGAAACAAAAATTGGAGACTCACTCAGTTGGAAGGTGGTTCAAACCAAATGCGATGGAAAATCGACACATTTGTGTACCATTTTGTAGTCATTCTCATCACCCCTCTATCTATGAAACACGCTAGGCCTCTTCTAGGTAGAGTGATCCTGACACGAACCAACCTCCTCCTAACCAAATTACATCCCATTTGGGCATCACAAGATCCACTTCCTCTTTCCACGATATGAAATGATGACATGTGGTACCATGAGAATAACAACCAATCGGTTAGTGGAGGGAAAAGGTAAACTAGTTGATGCATAGAGGCATGGTGTGTGTGTGAAATGCATAGGGTGTAATGCCCTTTTGGTTATATCCATCAGTTCCTAATGCATCTTATGCCCAGACTAATCAAATTGAAATTCCCGGTGTGTAGTACCAAACAAATGTTGCACGAAATAGGAATTTTATTCTAATATAGAGAAGTAAGATGTGGAATTATCTTTCAAGCTTCTCACAGGGAAGGGTTGCTCTTATAGAATACTTTTTTTGAAACGCGGTCCCTTAGGGCCCGATTCATTAAAAAAGTAGAATAGAGTTGCCCGGTTAATTAACGGAAATCCGGGCGAAAACCGTTACAACAAGCCCACAAGAAAGGGCACCCCGACCGACTTGGCACCAACAAGACCACACACACCGCCGAGAAGAGGGCACCGTCGAGGCTGCATACATTGCCATCGTCATTGCCTCTCCCCGAGCAAGCGACTCCGACTCCGCCGCAGACGACCTGTCGAGGCCCCTTCGAAAGAACGACACGCAACGACCTTGTTAGCCAAAGCCAAACAATCGACCGGCGGCGTCGAGGACCGGCATCTCCGATTTTGTTGATACGCTTCACTGGAGAAAGTTGCACGCCTCGCACCGGCCTAGCCCAGCACCGCCTCTGGAGAGCACCGTCCGCTCGAACCACCCTCATGGAGTCATCGTTGCCGCAGGGGCCCCGCCGCTCGCAGCTTCGACTTCTCTGTCACAGTGAGAAACAAGCATAGGCAGACCCGTTGGCGAACCGAACCGCCGACATCAGAAGGACAGGCCGCGACCCAGCTCCACATGCCATCATCGTCGTCGCCACACGCATCGCAACGCCAACCACTCACATCACCAGTTGGGCACCTGCCAACCGTGAGCCGTGCACGTCCAGCCCAAGAGAAGGGCGGGGAAGAATCACCGATCTTCAAAGCAACGCCCTAAAGAGGGAAACGCCGTTGAGACGACGTCGTTGCCCGACCAAGAAGGGTCTAGGCTTTCGCCTGAAGAACGAGATCCGAGGATGGACCGGGTCGAAGAACTCCACGACGGTGCCTTCAAGAAGGGGAACGACGCCCAAAAGGCGCCGCCACCGCCGGCCAGCCATAGCCGAGCAAAGCTTGTGCTCGGAGTAGACCCGAAGAACGCCCTCGCGCAGCTGGCCGAAGCCAGCCCGCACATCCGCTGACCCGCACACCCCCTGCGCAGCCACCACGCCATCGCCACACAAGGTCCATCACACCCACCAGGCCTGGGGCAGGAGGTCACCACCGCCACGCCGTAGACACCGCACCACGCGGAGACAACAAGCAGGTAGCAGCAGAGAACCCCCGAAGACAGCTCAGATCTAGCCACGCCCGGCCATATCTAGCATCCACCAGCCTCCCCGCCGGCCACCGGAGCACCACCGAGGTTCCCTCGCCGCCCAGCCGAGCAGAAACGGAGACCCATGGAGGAACGCCGAGATCCGAAGCACCACGCCCCCGAAGCCGAGCGCCGCCAAGGGAGAGGCAGGAGCACCACCAGGCCCCGCTGACGCGCGGCCCACGCGGCCGCAGCAGCCGACCACCGCCGCGCAGAATAGGCCGCCGCCCGAGATCCATAGCTGCCTGCGCCGCAGCGGGCCAGAACCGCCATGCCGTCCACGCCAGATCCCGTCGAGGGGCAGCAAGGCGCCCCCGACGCACGCGCCGCCACGCCCCTCGTCGCCACGAGCACCACCTGGCCACGACCGCGCCGCCCCGCGCAGCCTCGCCGCGCCGCCCCGAGCGCCAGCGCGCCCGAGCTCCTTCTGGAGCGGTCGGCCCGCGCCGCACCACTCAGGCAAAAGGAGGAGAAGGAACCCCGCCGCCGCCGAGCCGCGCGGGCTTCGCCCGGCGACTCCTGCCGGCGGCGGCGAGGGGAGGAGGGACGGCGGGGTGTGGCTAGTCGCGGCGGCGAGGATTCGCTCCTGGCCGCCCGCGGGAGCGACCGAGGAGCAAAGTATCACTTTTAGGGGAAGATGCTTGCTGGCAGTTATCGCATCACATTAGAATACTTATGTACATGGTACAAGTAGTGGCATGAAGTCATTGGACTTTGTTAGGTCAATAGCTAAACATTGGTTGGTATTGATATTGCTCATTTGGTGGATGAGAACCATCGATATATTGAAAGACATCATAAATTCCATGTTGTTGTTTATTATTATCTTGGTCAGAAGAAATGTGCTACATAAGCTTTAAACTAACTATGAATTTCCTAAGTCCCATTTTCAATCTTCGGTCTCTACATCCAGACAATGTATCTAGTTCACCCAATTTTTCAGCATCTTCCCACTCAAATTTTGCTCTACACCCGAACAATTGGTTTCATATTCCCCAGTCAAGCTCCAAGCTTTTGAGTGTTTTCATTGATGCTGACTGGGTCAATTGTGCCAATGTAGGAGACCCACAAGCGCTTTTGTGGTCTTCCTAGGACCTCGGAAACAACCAACAATATCATGGTCTAGTACCGAGGTAAAGTAGAAGGCCCTTGTAAATGGCGTGACAGAAATCACTTAGGCGCAATCTCTACTTACAGAACTGGGAGTAATTCTGCCATGATCACCTATTTTGTGGTGTGGCAATTTGGGTGCCACATACTTAAGTGCAAACTCAGAATTCCATGCGAGGACGAAACACATCATGGTGGATTTTCACTTCGTCAGCGAAAAGGTGGCACTTGGGACATTGAACGTCTAGTTTGTGTCCTCCGCTGATCATGTGGCGGATTCCTTCACTACACGTGCTACGAAGATCATGTTGGAGAAACTCAACATTGGAGGGAATATCTCAGCAGCCCCACACTAAAATCAGGGGAGTAGAGAGATTTAGACGAGCTTTCCCATGATCTTATTAGGCCCGCCTTAAAATCAGGATGGAGAGAGATTAGGATCACTCGTTGGGACGGTCGCTCGTCAAAGAGTTTTTCCGCTCCCAATGTCTGGTGTATGATCGGTTGTAATCATATCCCGATTTTATAGGGATTCTAGGATCATGTCGATTGATCTCCTTTATTCTGTCTTGTAGTAGAAGTTGAAACTTCATGCAGAAATAGAAGAAAATGCCCAAAGGGCTATTCATGAAAAATCATACCTCTCTCTATTTCTAACTTGCCTAAGAGCATCTCCAACAGCCGCGCTATACAAGCGCCGCGCTCTAAAAAAGGCAGTTTTAGGGCGCGCGCAAAGCGGCGGGCAGCTCCAGCGGGCGCGCAAAAACGGCGCGCGCGCCATTTCCAATTCAGTGCTCTGGCCGAAACGCAATCCCGCGCCCGTTATTTGCTGTGCCGGCTCGCGCGCGCGCGACTCTCCCGCGCTCGCTCGCTCCCTCCTCTCTCGCGTGACCGCGCTGCTGCCCCCATCCGGCCGCGTCGCCGCCGCCGCTCGCGCCCCCGGCGACCTCAGCGCTTCCCCGGCCTATCCCGGCGCCGCCTTCATCGCCCGCGCCCGCCGGCGACCACTCAAGCGCTTCCCGGTCTGTCTCCGCTGCCGGCCGCCGCCCGCGCCCGCCGGCGACCGTTCAGGCGCTTCGCCGGCCTCCCCGCGCCGCTGCGCTTCCGCCCCACCCCCTCCTAGTCCGACCGGACCTCGTGCGCCTCCGACGTCCGAGGAACAGCGCCCGAGGGCTCGCTGCCGTTCAGGCGCTCCGCCTTGCATTATTTGTTGTACTGAATGATAAACTATTTGTTTGAGTTGTAATAACTATTTATTGTTGATTTATTTTGTTTGTTTGATCGTTTTTCTTCTATTTGTTGAATTGTATATGTGGTTTGTGCTTGCTGCGCGCGCTGCATTTTTGGGCACCGCTGGAGCGGCGCGCGCGCTGCATTATAGCGCGGCTGCTGGAGCTGGCGCCTATCCGCGCGCTAAACCAGCCGAAGCGCGCGCGGCAAATGCATTTTTTGGGCGCGGCGCGTAGCGCGGCTGTTGGAGATGCTCTAAGACAACAGATCGTCTTTGTGTTTTTTATTTGGATGAGGCCCATATTGTTTGTCTGTTTGTGCTCCCGAGAAATATAGTTGTCTGGATATATGAGTATCCAGTGACATTTACTCTGGATGGCTGAAGCCTCCATTTCCCCTGGTCGAAAACTCACCGAATACACACACTACTTTTATTGGAAACTATAGGAACATCATATCTACATAGAACGTATTATAATTGGCCTTGATTCCTGAAAAATTGGTGGCAGGAACGTTGTTAGAGAGGGGAAAAGTAGCAACGACCCTGAGGGAGGAAGAGGCTGACGGGGCACATGTGTCAGCTTTGTTAGTCTTAAAACCCTAACCCTAGGAAACTAATATGTTACTCCCTCCGTTCCTAAATATTTGTTTTTCTAGGGATTTCAACAAGTGACTACATACGAAGCAAAATGAGTGAATCTACACTCAAAAATATGTCTACATACATCCGTATGTTGTAACCATTTGAAATGTCTAGAAAGACAAATATTTAGGAACGGAGGGAGTATGTCGCATGGTACATGCAGGCTAAGACGAGATGTGTACTACTAACCAATATCTTTTGCACACCATTCATAACCCATTTACATGTGTACTGCTATTAATTTGGACTGTAGTTATCCGATTTAACAATTATACTAATCAAAACTATGATATCTGAAACCAACAAATATTTGACCATTCCACACCTAGATGGATTGGGCGTCGGAGGTGTATAAGGGCATCCACAGTGTGTGTATTTGCTGCCTCTAAGGCTGCCTCCAAGTGTGTAAAGATTGCCTCTATACATTGCATCCCCAGCCTCTAAGAAAAAAAAGCTTGGAGACGCCTCCAACCTTAGCGCCCGTCTCCAACTCTCCTTGCCGATTAAAATATTCCAGTGTCCCAACTTGTCAGCCACTTAGTTGTATGTGGAAGCCATGAGTTACTAGGTAAAGACAGCATTTAATATTCAGTTATAGATACAGTTCTGACACTAGAACAAGAGGCAACACATTGCGTGATTTTCATCTAGGATTAGAGGCAGGACCATGGGTCCCAGTTTAGAGGCAACCTTGCCTCTAGACATTGTGGATGCTCTAAGTCACCAGATTAACTCCAGACGGAGGGACCAATCCATCCTCGCGGCGCATCACCAGATTCTATTGTACATGATAGCATGAGAGCGTAGGGTATAGGATGACTGGACTACAAGGGTAGTTCACATGGTAGAGCAAGAGCACAGGGGCTTGTGCATGTTTCAATCTTGGTTATCTATCGACACTTCCTGGTGTCTCCTATGCTTACATCTATGAAATTCAAATCCCTAGTATGCATGGATGAAACAAATAATGCATGATGTAAGAATGAACAATTCCAACACATAGAAGTAAGACATGGAATAAGCTAGCGAAGGCTTGCTCCTCATGAAAGACTTGAGGTAGTAACATGAAGTCAATTCTGGGTTAGGTCAATAGCTAATAATTCTATGGTTATGAGTTGGTCCTTTGGTATTAAGAGCAGCTTGGGTAGGTCGGGAGCGATGAGAATTTTAAACATATGATTTGTTTTTTCTTTCGCTTGTTTGTCCGTAGCAAGGCCAGTCTATTAGGTCGTGAACTTGAAAACAATGAGCTTCCAAAGTTATTTGTTTATGTAGATGCGGCTAGCCAGCATAATGGGACGAAAATTTCCACTTTTAGTGAGTAAAACTCGAATTAAATAGAACCATTTTCTTCTAATGGTTTCCTATTCTAACATCATCTATAGCCGGGTACCTCAAACCCTTCTCATATGCCCGTCCGGACGATCCGGTCAAAAAATACTCAACCCAGACGGGCGCCTCAAACCGGCCTCAAAGAGTCGGGCTGACCGGCACCCCTTGTATCCAGCCTAAATATGATGTGGATATGGGGAGGCCCGGGCGCGTCCGCCACGTCGGACGTGGCCCATTTTGGCTCATCCGACCATACATATATTCGTCCTCATCCGCTCCCCGGACCAAAACCCTAGCAACTCCACTCCCCTTCACCTCACTCCGCCACCCAATCTCTCGTCCGACGATCCTCGGCCTTCTCCGACATGACGAGCAGCGAATCCGAGTCTTACACGTCCAGATCCGTCGACCCCGATCTCATCCCACGCAGCCCCGAGGAGAAGATGACTGTCCGTCTTGCGCTCCGCCGCTCTCAGAAGGAATCCGCCCGACGACAGCGCTCAGACTCCTTCCGGCGGGAATCCACTGCGTCCGCCCAAATGGTGCAGGGATCCTCCGCGAGATGTGTCGCTATGCTTCAAACAGTCTGTCTGGCGTCCAAACGCAATGGCAGACGTGCAACCCTTCATTGGCGCGCCGATGCGAAGGGGGACACATGGGTGTCATCGGACGCAATCGCGTGGCGTGCCCGCCGTGCGAGGCAGCGGGCGCGGGAGACATCGATAGCCCTCACAACGGTGGACATTGGCGAGGCGGAGTCGCATTCTCCGGCGCCCGGTATGGTGCATCATTCCGGACGCCGCAATCACGTCGTGGTGAACGTCGTCGGCTCCTTCCACGAGGGATCCATCATCGACCTGAGCCGATGTGTATCCCATGTCCTACTCTACCTCGTCAACAGAACCAACACTCCGAGAGGCGCAGCCGGCTGCCGGCCGAGCTCTGCTTAAGATTAGGTGTCGTATTTGCTCTAAGTTGAGTTGGCAATCCTCCCAACATTGTCTCAGCTAAATAAAACTGTTTGCGAGTTACTTCAAGAATGTCTTGTTGTATGTGACAAAACTACTATACTATGGAGCTGTTCGGTGATCCATCAGCTCCACCAAATTTGAGAATCTGCAGAGCATCTATTCCCCCTCTCCTTGACTTTTAACTAGCGCTCCGCCAACTCCCGGAGCGAGAGTGTGGAACGGAGGAGGGCCGAACAGGCCCTATATATCGAACGACACATTGGAACTATACTTTTGCAGATATCGCGCAGTTCATCTTTCGAGATTACATTGGAATTCTTTCTTTTTCAAACTAAAACGACTGTTCATAATCAAAATGATTCCATTCTCCACGAGGAGGGTCCCGAAATAGCGAAGCATGCACGCGCAATGGCAGGAGCTCTTTCCGTTTTCGCAGACGAGAGCGCGGGAGGTCGATGGAAGTCAAGGAACAATCAACCACGATTCTATCGGGCAACCACGGTGCACATCACACGCACACTAGCAGATACAGTGCGAGAGGCGGCTAATTTTTTGTGTTTTGACCCTTTTTCAAAACTTATTCAAGATCTGATCCTACTTTGCAAAAATTTCGGGATCTGACCCTTTTCTTACCGCCAAGGCCTCTGTGGTAGGGTATAACAGCCTACCGCCAAGGCCCCTGGCGGTAGGGTATAACAACCTACCTCCAAGGCTCCTAAGTACGGAAAACAGTGCATGCTCGCACCTACCGCCGGGCACCTTGGCGGTAGGGTTGTACAGACTACCGCCAGCCTGTTTGACGATAGGGGTGTTTCTTACTGTTTGGCGGTAAGAAAAGGTCAGATCTCGAAATTTTTATAAACTAGGGTCAGATCTCGATTTATTTTTAGAAAATGGTCGAACCACAAAATTTTGCCGCGAGAGGCATGCTAGGCCGGGGAGACCAGGAGTGCATGCGCGCGTTTGTGCGTCGGCCCTACATCCTGGTTGCTGTTTTGACATGAAAGCCATGACAGGCGGGCGTACACTCGGAAAAAAAAAAACATGAAAGCTATGACCTGGCGTGCCATCAGCATACGTGGTGCCGGACAGGCGGGCGTCGGCGCAAATGCCGACGAGCAGCACAGCGGCGTGACAAGGTTCGCGCGTGCACGGCGCGAGAAGGCGTTTGCAGTTTGCATCACCTCTGCTTCGGATTCACGTGGACGGGTAGATTGAAGAGGATACTAGTCCGTGGAGGAAATCAAATGGCAAGCTATGGCAGCATTATCTCTTGATAGAAGCTACACATTTAGGGATTTCGAAAATATAATGAATTTTCGAATTGGGGAATTGGCTGTCGTGTTGTTCCCCCCTCTCCAGCATCAACGACTGCACCATGGTCCTCTGTACGAGTGCTGACAATAAATGGGCTACTTCAGCTGCAAGGAGATGGCCATCTAGATGGCCTTTTACTAGTTTGAGGTTTGGGCTTGGTTTGGACCAGAAAATACTACCTATATACCGGACGTGGATTTTTGTCTCCCGGGTGCTCCACCCCCTATATGAACATTAAATTTGAAAAAATACTCAGAAAATTCAACTAGAAATATAGGATTTTGGGATATCGAACTTGGTTGCCCAATCTACTTCCGTGCAAATTTCCGTGAAAAAATAACATTCTTGGTACTCTCGGTAAAAAAGACAAAAATATCCTATGTTAAAAAAAAACTGTTAGGTGGACCATATGTCGGATTGTATTTTCTTCATCACAGATATATTTCTTGGTTTTTTTTATGAAACTTTACACGGGAGTAGATTGGGCACCTAGATTTGATATCCTAAGATCCCAGATTCGTTTGATTTTTCCTGGTACTTTTTGAATTTGATATTCATAGGGGGGGGGGGTGGAGCACCCAGGTGCTCCTATGTATTTTTCCCTATATACCCCTAAAAAGAAATAGTACATATACAGCCTCAACAATAACGCAAGTGATATATGTGTCCACTATATACTACATTTTTTTTTCTTACAGAAAATTTTGGCTGTACATCTGTACACCCATGACCCTATTGGGATCCGCCCTGTACATTGGATGATATGCCAACATATGGGGCCCAAGTGTTAGTTCTATCTCCTTCACCTAAAATTCCCAATGGAGGCCTCGTGACTGCTGTTGCTCACTCCCAGCGGGCGCCCTCACGGTTGCTACGGCTCAAGCGAGGCGGAGACTAGGGTCGCAGCCGTGGTCACCCACCCTCTCAGTTGGAGACTAGGGGGCGGGAGCGTGGTGACCACCGACGCGGCCTTGGTCACCCACCACCTTTGGCCTCCTGCAGCTCACCAACAGTACTAAGGAGATGCCCCTCCTGGTTCTCACATGTAATAACACCCAACTTATCGCTCAATCTAATGGATTTTGACCACTATGCCATATCAGTGCTTACAAGGAGGCCATCCCTGTCATAAAAGTGTTTAAAATCGCTGAATCTGTAAGTTATCGGACTTGATAGTTTTGGCCCAAAAGTAGACTCAAGGTGGTAGTTTTGTTTTTGCCAAAGCTTGTAACGTGGCAGTTTTTCACCACAGTTGATCGAATTATTGTAGTTTTCTCTCTCTCTAAATACTCTATAGAGAAAGAACGTTCTCCCCACCGCCTTTGAGGCTTTGAGCGCGACATCGTATGCATAATATGATCTTGGCTCATGGCCACAGTTACACGATCATGATGCAAGCATGACATCAGAATGGCCGCCCAACATGGACGCGAAATAGGAGTATCGTGACGTCCATATTTATTTAGTGGCGACGAGAGAGGGGATGACTGGTAGCGTCGTAGCGGGGACGTAATTGGGGAGGGGAAAAGTGGAGGCGGCAATGTGGGAGAGGAAGAGGCTGACGGGGCATGTTGTGGCTTGGTAGGATTAAACGCCCGACCTTAGCAAGCCAAGATAATCCAGATGCGGCCCCAAACAAACTAAGTGCATCTACAGCCGGACTTAGCAAATCCGGGCCCCTAAACCTCCACCGGCGCGTCCGGTCAATGTCCAGGTGTGTACGTTTTGAGCCCCTATTTGTCTGTATATGCAGTCATGCTCCCCATTTTCTTTCTTATATGTCTGGTTAGGCGGAGATGAAGAGAAAGAAAGAAAAGAAAGGAAAAAATAAAGAGAAAGGGTGGTCCTGGGTGGGCCACGTCCTACGTGATAGACTGATCGGACACGTCTACTAGACCACATATTGCCCCCATATTTGGTCCCAAAATGAGAGTTTGCAGACATACTGATCGCACGGAGATGATATGAGGTGTGTGGTCGTGTCACCTTTTTTCATTTTCTCTCATGCCCGGTTAGTGTCTGGGCACGTACGCGGACGTTTGAGGAAGATTTGGCGGGACTAGATGTAGATGCTTTAACATCTACGTTGCATCATACAAGCCCCAACGACACTACATGTACGGTGGCGCATTTACTATTCCCTGCTTTTCAAAATATAATAGGTGCTTGACTTTTTCTAGTCTTCATCACACAACTTTGACCATCATTTTGAAGTCTTGTATATCTAAAATATTAGTATAAATGTATATGAAATAAAGTTGTTTTACAAGATAAATAGAACGATGCCATTTATACATGTTCAATCCATGTATTTTGATCTATATCCAAGACCATGCGAAGTCGGGTACGCCCTACATTTTGGGAAAGAGGGAGTAGTAAAAGTTACATATAAAAGTCGTTCTATTTAACAAAAATAGAAAGCTTGATCCCTAGAGCCCATACAATTCTGAAGAAAACGAAAAACTACATATAGATGTCTAGTATATGCATGCGAATTTTCATCAATATATATGTTTTTACATGTGATGTGCACAAAATAATACAAGTATCTAAAGGGGCGTACTTTCCTTGTTATTAATATGCCAGAAAATTGTCTTTTGTGTGCCTTACATATCAGTAAATTATTTAATAAAAAATGTACCAATAAATAGGAGACATCCATGTGCATCTGGAGAAAAAAAAACTCGTAAATGCCTTTCTGTATTTTCGGCCTGGGAGCCAGGATGACGTGCACCTAAATCTTGAGGCCCTTGGGGGTCCTTGTCGCATTGAGCTGCCATGTGAGTCATGCTAACCAAGTGCATCGATCACCACCTGTATGTACCATTTCGAAGCCGTCCCCATTGTCCCTCTCCCCAATGTAACCAAATCGACTGACCATGCCAGCCTTCTCTCTTGAGGCCGCTTGTGAGGCGAACCAGTCTTCCACACCCAATAGGTCCTCGTGGTGCATCACCAGATTGGATTGCTCGCTGCACGAAATAGCACGAGGAGTAGTGTATAGGAAGACCGGAGTACAAAGGTAGATACAATGTGCTATGCTCACACGGGGAAAATAGTTTACGTGTTAAGAGTACCACATGAGGCTTGTGCATGTTCTAATGTTGGTTATCCACCGAAAGTTCCTGGTGTCTCCTATGCTTACATCTATGAAATCTAAATTCCTAACTAGTATGCATGGACCAAACACATGATGCATGATGTCAGAATAACCAATTCCAGTACATAGAAGTAAGATGAGGAATAAGATTAGTGAAGGCTCACTCTTTATGAAAGAATTGAGGTGGTGAAATATAGCCATTGGTTCTCGGTTAGGTCGATAGCTACTAATGCTCCGGTTATGAGTTAGGTCCCTTGGTAGGCAAGAGCTTACGGTATATTTTGAATGGGCAATAAACTTT
The DNA here is from genome assembly GCA_902687465.1 of Secale cereale. Lineage (NCBI taxonomy): Eukaryota > Viridiplantae > Streptophyta > Magnoliopsida > Poales > Poaceae > Secale > Secale cereale. The sequence goes on along the minus strand of LR738709.1, from coordinate 644,551,288 downwards.
GTGTTCCCGTTTCTTCTTGGGTAGGTGGGGAGATGATGATTTTAAACAGATGATGAACTTCCTGCCCTTGTTTGTCCTTGGCAAGGCCAGTCTATTAGGATGCCGGAGCTTCAGAATTATGAGCTTTCAATGTTTTTTTTAAGTACAAGCGGTGCGGCTAGCCAGCATAAAGGGACAAAAATTCCACTCTCAGCGAAGAAAAACCGAGCTAAACAGAACCAATTATGTCGAGTCATGGCCCTCTTCTGAGTCGACAATGCTCCAAACATCGTCTTAGCTGAATTAATAAACTGTTTCCAAGTTACTTCAATAATGTCCTCTTGTATTCAAACGCCACATTTAAACTATAGTTTGGTACATCGCGGTTTATATTTAACGAGTATATTAGAATTTTTTTTTCTCCTCCGGTGCATTGTTCAAACTTCAACGACTGTTCGAACTGCACTGTCAGGACCAATCGACCACCTTTCATGGCACAAAGACCAAAACAATTTTAAGTTCAAAAAAAAAAGACCAAAACAATTCTATCTCTTCCATGAAGAGCGTCCCAAAATAGCGAAGCATCCACGCGCCTTGGTAGGATCCCCTTCCTTTTATCGCTAGCGAGAGTGGCAGATAGCTGAGGTCGACGGAAATCAACCACGATACGATCGTGCCCATCACACGCACACGGAGCCTGTGTGTGGCCTGTCCGCCTCGCTCGTCCTCCGTTCGGCATCACGGCACAGCCCGTCGCACGGGCGTATGTACGTGCTAATTGCAACGAGCGGCAGTGACACGGTACGCGCGCGGATGCCGGAAGGTGATGGGAATTTGCGCCGAGGGCCGAGCGTCGTGGGCGTCGTATATCTGGCCGGTTGTGGTTCGTGCTCAGGTGGCGGCAAATTTTCGTGTGTTGATCCTTTTCTAAAAGTTGTTCGACAACTGAGCTCGGTTCATAAAATTTTCGGGATCTGGCCATTTTTCCTACCGCCAGAGAACCTACCGTTAGGGTCTCTGGCGGTAGGACTTACCGGCGCCGTCACGCTTACCATCAAAGACCATGGCGGTAGGAGGTGCAACATGATAGCATGCATGGACTCTAAGCCATTTTATTTTTTAACTGGTCAGTGGTAGTATTCCATGCGGTGTTGTGTGCATGCATGTTCATGAAAAATCACATCACGTGTGGAGTGAGAGAGGGGAAAGGATGTGGCCTAGCACCTACTACTGCTGGAGGCCCGCAACATGCATGCATGCATCTATTAATTTATCAAAACATGGGTTTGCCTAGCACCTATTAGTGATGCATGCATTCACATACTACATCTATTATTGCTGCATGCAGTACATGTAGATATTAACAGAGACACACGAGGGCTACCGCCAAAAACTCTGCCTACCGCCAAGGGCCATGACGGTAGGATCCTTTTCACATTAAACGGACGTGATGGCGCCGGTAAGTCCTACCGTCAGAGACCCTGACGGTAGGTAGTGTTACCTTACAGTCATTGGCTCTGGCGATAGCAAAAGGGTCAGATCCCGAAATTTTTATGAACCGGGGTCAGATCTCGAACAACTTTCAGGGTCAAAACATGAAAATTTGCCTCAGGTGGCCGATCGAGCTGCACGGTCATGCATGAGTATCGCTGTGTTTTGCATAGGTTTTCACTCACTGGTGTCCTTGATGCTGTAGTATTGTACTTGTTTTTTAGAGTAACAACACTTTATTCAGATACCAATATCAGTACACAGAGTATCCCTGATAAGTTCAGGGATTACACCACGGTAGATCTGACTAGGAGTATGCTCACAGCTACGAGCAAGTTTGTGTGCTGGTACATTCAACAAACGTTTTACATGAATAAAAGAGCAAGCTTGAAAACCTACTGCCAGAGATTTAATGTCAGCAATCATCGTACCTATTGTAGACCGATCCCTGAAGGCAGCACCAAGTCGCTGGACCAAAGAGAGACAGTCAGAAGCTAGGATTACTCTAGAGAAACCTTCATCACGGGCAAGGGCCGGGGCATGGCGGCAAGCCAATGCCTTAGCAAGTTCAGGCGGCATGATCCCTTCAGACTGCTTGTTACAGGCCAACAAGCATTCTCCGTTGTGGTTCCGTATGACGATGTCGATCCCTATCCTTCGAGAGCTCGAGAATAGTGCAACATCCACGTTAATAATGACAGATCCTTCCGGCGGTGGAGTACATAGAGCCACCCAGAGAGGACTCACACCTAGAGGTCGAACCCATTTTGGAAAAATGTTGCACAATCAGATTCACATAAGCTTTAATCTTCTCAGCCACCAAATTTCTACTCTACAAAATATCTCCTTCGTGCTCACAAATAGTGGTTCACATACTTATTTTTGGCTAGACACTTGGTTGGTCTCACAACCCCTTGCCATCACCTTCCCCCACCTGTTTTCACACTCCACCTTAGAGCTGGTTAAAGTGGCCAACATTTTGCGTTTCGGTATTCAAGCTAACCTCCGTAATCACCTCTTCCTCACGGCAGAACAAGAGCTTGTGTCGCTTGTGGCTATTTTGCAGGATTTCATGCCCTCGGCGGGGGAAGATCAACGGTTCCTACGACATGGCATTAGCTTCTCCACCAGGCATGCATACAGTGCCCTCATGGCTCGGCCGGATAACGACCCCATTGCTCCTTTAATATGGAGTGCCAAGGTTCCTCGGAAGCTCAAAGTATTCGCCTGGCTGCTCTTCAAAGACTGTCTCAATACTAGAGTCAACCTTGCACATAAGCATATAATCGATTCAGATATATGCCCTAGATGTGCTATGCTACCCGAAGATTCCAACCACCTCTTCATCACGTGCCCTCTTGCCAACAGAATTTGGCAACGCTTTGGGCTCCTACCACCACCCAGCGACATCACAGACCTCTGGGGCGTCGCCACTCCTCCTCACCTCCCGACCACGGCATGGCCTTCGGTCCTCTTGGCGCTACTATGAATAATATGGACATCACGTAATGACATGGTATTCCAAATGATAGATCAAAGCTCTGTAATAACCCTAAGGAACCTTATTTCTGCTTTGGACCTCTGGTCTCATCGTCTTGTGCAAACACAAGACAAGGAGGACGTCTTCTCGTGGTGTTCCTACCTTTCTGCACGTTGCACTGCGCCTATGTAATTCTGTACTCACTGCCACGGCAGTCCTTTGAGCGATATATTCAGGTGGGGGGGCTCCCCCCCAGTGATTCTAAAAAGAAATTCTTCTCAGCCACCCTACAACCACTAGTAGAAAACAGGGCATTGGTCCAGCCCATTAGCCCCGGTTCAATCTAGAACCGGGTCCAATGGGGGTACTGGACCCGGTTCGTGAGCCCAGGGGGCCGGCCGGGCCACGTGGGCCATTGGTCCCGGTTCGTTTGGACCTATTGGTCCCGGTTGGAGCTAAAAACCGGGACCAATGGCTCTTGCTCCTGGCCCACCACTATTGGTCCCGGTTGGTGTTATGAACCGGGACCAAAGGCACCCCTTTAGTCCCGGTTTGTAGCACCAACCGGGACCAGTGAGTTGCCTATATATACCCCCTCACTCAAGAGCAGAGCTCACTGCTCTGTTTTTTTTTTGGCCGAGGGGGAGAGGGGTTAGTGGTGCTCTAGCTCACCTCCTATGCACACAACGTGTTCGGTGGAATGCCCGAGCCACACTAGTTAAGCTTCTCTCCTCTCGAAGCTCTTTTTTCTCCGAGATTTGTCTAGGTTTAGCGGTCCGTCACGTCCCGTCCCCGTCTTCGCCGCCGTCGATCGCCCCCGCCGATCTCGTCACCGGCACCACCGTGGTGAGCCTCTTGTTATGTCCATGTTTTTCTTACTTTTATTATTGCTTCAGATAGATATTTGTCTAATTTTCTTACGTTTATTATTGCTTGTTATTATATAGTGTGATGGTTTTGATATCCGCCCACGTGGGCCCTCGTCCGGTCTACAATTCGGATGTGGTATATTATCTTTAATTTATAACTATTTGTTTTAGTGTTTATGATAGTTATGCCGACCAACCTGACATGCATAGATGTTTTATTATGTCTAGGAGGTAGTTGAACCGGAAATTCCAACCGACCCTCTTGTGGAGAGGTTAAATTTAGTTGAAGAGGAAAACATTTCGTTAAAGAAAAAATTGGAGAAAATGGAGGAGGAGAAGATGGAATTGGAGTTGCATGTTGCGGAAGTTATCGATGATCACAAGATCAAGATGGACCCTATTGTCGAGAGGATAAATTTAGTTGAAGAAGAAAACAAATTCTTGAAGGAAAAAATAAAAAAATTGTGGACGAGAAGATGATATTGGAGTTGCATGTTGCGGATGTCGTCGATGATCACAAGATCAAGATGGATGCAATGCGGTTGAAGATTAAAAAGATTAGAAAATATGCCATTCATACCGAGGCTTGGTATCATTGTGCCGTTGGATCAATTGTTACCTTGGTTGCGATTATGATAGCATTTGTTTTCGCGTTGAAATGTTTTACATAGTTTCGATGTGTATGGAGAGCTATATGTTGTTAGATGAGAACTATATATGTATGTACTTTGGTTTTAATGTGATGATGAACTTTTATCCATTTGGTCACTTAATTATCTATTTATGATGTTCTGTAATGGTTTTTGACACACTTAATTATATATAAATGCACGCAGATGAACCGGCAATGGATGTACGATGACAGACACACCTCCGAGTACATTAAGGGCGTGCGTGAGTTTCTAAATGCGGATGAGGCAAACAAGCAGAATGGTTTTATGTGTTGTCTAAATGTGTGAATACGATGTCTTACTCTAACCGGAAAATCCTTCACTCCCACCTGCTTTACAAGGGTTTCATGCCACACTATAATGTTTGGACGAGGCACGGAGAAATAGGGGTTATGATGGAAGACGGCGAAGAAGAAGAGTACGATGACAACTATGTGCCCTCTGAATACGGTGATGCTGCAATGGGGGGAGCTGGTGAAGATCAAGAGGAACCAGACGATGTGCCCAATGATGCTGCAACGGGTGAAGCTGCTGAAGATCAAGAGGAACCAAATGATGATCTTCGCCGGGTCATTGTCGATGCAAGGACACAATGCGAAAGTCAAAAGGAGAAGCTAAAGTTCGATCGCATGTTAGAGGATCACAAAAAAGGGTTGTACCCCAATTGCGAAGATGGCAACACAAAGCTCGGTACCGTACTGGAATTGCTGTAGTGGAAGAAAGAGAATGATGTGGCTGACAAAGGATTTGAGAAGCTACTGAAAATATTGAAGAAGAAGCTTCCGAAGGATAACGAATTGCCCGACGGTACATACGCAACAAAGAAGGTCGTATGCCCTCTAGGATTGGAGGTGCAGAAGATACATGCATGCCCTAATGACTGCATCCTCTACCGCGGTGCATACAAGGATCTGAACGCATGCCCAGTATGCGGTGCATTGCATTATAAGATCAGACGAGATGACCCTGGTGATGTTGATGGCGAGCCCGCCAGGAAGAGGGTTCCTGCGAAGGTGATGTGGTATGCTCCTATAATACCACGGTTGAAACGTTTGTTTAGAAACAGAGAGCATGCCAAGTTGATGCGATGGCACAGTGAGGACCGTAAGAAAGACGGGAAGTTGAGAGCACCCGCTGACGGGTCGCAGTGGAGAAAAATTGAGAGAAAGTACTGGGAGGAGTTTGCAAAGGACCCAAGGAACGTATGGTTTGCTTTAAGCGCGGATGGCATTAATCCTTTCGGGGAGCAGAGCAGCAATCACAGCACCTGGCCCGTGACTCTATGTATGTATAACCTTCCTCCTTGGATGTGCATGAAGCGGAAGTTCATTATGATGCCAGTTCTCATCCAAGGCCCTAAGCAACCCGGCAACGACATTGATGTGTACCTAAGGCCATTAGTTGAAGAACTTTTACAGCTGTGGAATGGAAACGGTGTAC
>LR738709.1:644520183-644545240 GCA_902687465.1 Secale cereale | reverse complement strand
ATGAGCACAAACAGGAGGAATTTGACCTAAAGGCGTTGCTGTTCGTGACCATCAACGATTGGCCCGCTCTCAGTAACCTTTCAGGACAGACAAACAAAGGATACCACGCATGCACGCACTGTTTAGATGACACTGAAAGTATATACCTGGACAAGTGCAAGAAGAATGTGTACCTGGGCCATCGTCGATTTCTTCCGACCAACCATCAATGTCGAAAGAAAGGCAAGCATTTCAAAGGCGAGGCAGATCACCGGAAGAAGCCCGCCATGCGTACCGGTGATCACGTACTTGCTATGGTCAATGATTTACACGTAATCTTTGGAAAGGGCCCCGGCGCACTAGCTGTTCCGAATGACGATGAGGGACACGCACCCATGTGGAAGAAGAAATCTATATTTTGGGACCTACCCTACTGGAAAGACCTAGAGGTCCGCTCTTCAATCGACGTGATGCACGTGACAAAGAACCTTTGCGTGAACCTGCTAGGCTTCTTGGGCGTGTATGGAAAGACAAAAGATACAGCTGAGGCACGGGAGGACCTGCAACGTTTGCACGAAAAAGACGGCATCCCTCCGAAGCAGTATGAAGGTCCTGCCAGCTATGCTCTTACGAAAGAAGAGAAAGAAATCTTCTTTGAATGCCTGCTCAGTATGAAGGTCCCGACTGGCTTCTCGTCGAATATAAAGGGAATAATAAATATGGCAGAGAAAAAGTTCCAGAACCTAAAGTCTCATGACTGCCATGTGATTATGACGCAACTGCTTCCGGTTGCATTGAGGGGGCTTCTACCGGAAAACGTCCGATTAGCCATTGTGAAGCTATGTGCATTCCTCAATGCAATCTCTCAGAAGGTGATCGATCCAGAAATCGTACCAAGGCTAAGGAGTGATGTGGCGCAATGTCTTGTCAGTTTCGAGCTTGTGTTCCCACCATCCTTTATCAATATCATGACACACGTCCTAGTTCATCTAGTCGACGAGATTGTCATTCTGGGGCCCGTATTTCTACACAATATGTTCCCCTTTGAGAGGTTCATGGGAGTCCTAAAGAAATATGTCCGTAACCACGCCAGGCTAGAAGGAAGCATCTCCATGGGCCATCAAACAGAGGATGTCATCGGGTTTTGTGTTGACTTCATTCCTGGCCTTAATAAGATAGGTCTCCCTAAATCGCGGTACGAGGGGAGACTGACTGGAAAAGTCACGCTTGGAAGGGACTCAATAATATGCAGGGACGGATATTCTTGGTCTCAAGCACACTACACAGTTCTACAGAACTCTACATTGGTGACCCCGTATGTCGATGAACATAAGAACAGTCTGCGCTCCAAACACCTGGAGCAGTGCGACGACTGGATTACACGTGAACACATCAGGACTTTCAGCAGTTGGTTGGAAACACGTCTCAGAGGTGACAACACTGTTTGTGATGAGTTGTACTTGTTGTCCAGGGGACCATCTTCGACTGTATTGATTTACAAAGGATACGAGATAAATAGGAATACATTTTACACGATTGTCCAAGATCAAAAGAGCACCAACCAAAACAGTGGTGTCCGCTTTGATGCAACAACGGAGAGGGGAAAAGACACATATTATGGTTACATAGTGGACATATGGGAACTTGACTACGGACATGATTTTAAGGTCCCTTTGTTTAAGTGCAAATGGGTCAATCTGTCAGGAGGCGGGGTACAGGTAGACCCACAGTACGGAGTGACAACAGTGGATCTGAAAAATCTTGGATACACTGACGAACCGTTCGTCCTAGCCAATGATGTGGCACAGGTTATCTATGTGAAGGACATGTCTACCAGACCGAGAAAAACAAAAGATAAGGAAGCGAATACATCATACGATGAGCCAAAGCGCCACATAGTTCTTTCAGGAAAAAGGGACATCCTGGGAGTGGAGGGCAAGACAGACATGTCTGAAGATTATGAAAAGTTTCATGAAATTCCTCCCTTCAAAGTCAAGGCTGACCCAAGCATCCTGATAAACGATGAAGATTATCCATGGTTACGGCGCAATAAGCAAATGACACAAGCGAAGAAAAAGTGAAGAGTTTTTTCCGCAACTATTATGATGATACCATGCCAACTTTGTAACAAACGAGTATGATACCATTGTCTGTTTATACTATTCAAATTTCAATACTACTTGCACTAACAGAGAAAGTTTGTAATTGGTTTACCAGAAAGAATTAAAAAAATAAAGCAAATAACAAAAGAAAATAAATAATGCAGAAAACAAAACAAAAAAACTTGAAAAAAAATAGCAATAATAAGTATTTTGTTGTAAGTATAAACAAAATAAAATAAATAAAGCAACAAAGAAAATAAATAAAGGAAGTAAAATAAATAAAGCAACTCTAAATACAGCGAAAAACAACTTAGAAATAAACAAAGAAAATAAACTAAAGGCCCCTCCTTCCCGCCCATTGGGCTGCTGAAAAGGGACCTTTAGTCCCGGTTGGTGGCAGCAACCGGGACTAAAGGGGTGTATTAGTCCCGGTTTCAGCCACCAACCGGGACTAATACTGCTCCTATATAACCAGGACTTGCGAAATTTTGGGCAGTTTCCTTCTTCCGCGTCCCCGACGTCTCCCTCTCCTTCCCCGCCCCCGTCGCCCGTCGCCGTCGCCATCGCCCCCGTCGCCCCGTCGCCCCCGACGGCGCCCCGACGCCGCCTCGTCGCCGTCGCCCCGCCCCGCGACCCCGTTCCGCCCCGCCCCGCGCCGTCGCCGCGCCCCGGCACGTCGCCGTCGCGCCGCGCGCCCCGCCCCGCCGCCGTCGCGCCGCGCGCCCCGCCCCGCCGCCGTCGCGCCGCCGTGCCCCGTCGCCGTCGCGCCGCCCCGCCCCGTCGCGCGATGTGAGGGCTCCCTTTTTTATGTTTATATAAATATATTGCTGTATATATATATATATAGTTGCTGTATATATATGTATATATGTGTGTATATTTTTTTTATGTTTATATAAATTGCTGTATATATAGTTGCTGTATATATATATGCATGTGTATATATAGTTGCTGTATATATATATATGTGTATATATTTTTTTTTCCTTAGGAATTTGCTAAATATATATGTTAAATATATATGTATGTGTATATAAATATATTTTTTCTTAGGAAGTTGCTGTATGTGATGTGTGTATGTGATGTATATATATATGTGTATGTGGCTATATAGTTTTTTGTTTATAGATGCTAAATATATATAGAAAGTTTTATATATATGCAAAAGTTACAAATTTAGAAAAAGAAGGATAGGAAAGAAGAAAATAAGAAAGAGGAAAGAAAGAAGAAGAGGAGAGGAAGAAGAGGAGAAAAAAATAAGAAGAAGAAAAAAAAGAAAAAAAGAGGAGAAGAAGAAAGGAATAGAGGAGAAGAAGAGAAATTTTCTCTTCTCTTCTCCTCTATTCCTTTCTTCTTCTCCTTTTTTTTTCTTTTTTTTTCTTCGATCTTCTCCTCTAGCGGTTCCTTTTTTCTTCTTCTTCCTCTTTTTTTATCGGATATGTTTATGTCGATATACACCCTCCCCGATAACTTCGACAATAGGGGGGGCCTGGGTCGAGGGTCGTCGAGGGACCGAGGGACCGGTCGAGAGATCGCCGAGGGGCCGAGGGTCGTCGAGGGGTCGAGAGGCCGAAGGTCGAGGGGTCGAGAGGTTGCCTAGCAGTCGGGGGTCTAGGGTTGTGGATCGCCGAGCAGTCGGGGGTCAAAGTATTGAAGGATTCCATGACTTCATCATTTGCCAGAAGTAACCGGGGCATTTTGGTACAAAGTTATGCAAAGTTATTCTGGAACGGAGTTCCTGATAGGATAATCCGTCTTTTGTTACGAATTATCCTATCTGGGACTCCGTTCCAAAATAACTTTGGAGAGCTTCGTACCATCATGCTACTGTTACTTTCGCCTAATGATGAAGTATTGGTTTTGTTGAATCCTTTGACACTCGACAAAATGTGACATGAGGGGGTCTAGGGTTTGTGGATCGCCGAGAAGTCGGGGGTCGAGGGGTCGAGAGAGGTTGCCTAGCTAGTGTCAAAGTATTGAAGAATTCCATGACTTCATCATTTGCCAGAAGTAACCGGGGCATTTTGGTATGAAGTTATGCAAAGTTGTTCTGGAACGAAGTCCCTGATAGGATAATCCGTCTTTTGTTACGGATTATCTTATCTGGGACTCCGTTCCAAAACAACTTTGGAGAGCTTCGTACCATCATGCTACTGTTACTTTCGCCTAATGATGAAGTATTGGTTTGTTGAATCCTTTGACACTAGACAAAATGTGACATGAGGGGGTCTAGGGTTGTGGATCGCCGAGAAGTCGGGGGGGTCGAGAGGTTGCCTACCTGTGTCAAAGTATTGAAGAATTCCATGACTTCATCATTTGCCAGAAGTAACCGGGGCATGTTGGTACGAAGTTATGCAAAGATGTTCTGGAACGGAGTTCCTGATAGGATAATCCGTCTTTTGTTACGGATTATCTTATCGGGGACTCCGTTCCAAAACAACTTTGGAGAGCTTCGTACCATCATGTTACTGTTACTTTCGCCTAATGATGAAGTATTGGTTTGTTGAATCCTTTGACACTAGACAAAATGTGACATGAGGGAGTCTAGGGATTGATTCTTGTGGATACTACATTTGCGAGTCCATCCGCCACACGACCTGTGAGCGGGGCTACACTGAAGAACAATTTGAAGTGCGTAAGCAATCAATAATATTCACAAATTTATAGCATCATTTCATGTATTGACCCCCTACTTCAAATTAGATGTTTCGGATGCGGGATGAACTCCTAACACCAGATCGTCTGCGAGCAATTCAAGAGGAATTGGCGGCATTCTTCCTTGAACACGTGATCGCTGAAGACGGAGAATACTATGTGGACCATGCATCCATATGATAGGAGATTATTTTTGTAAGAGATAATTATTGTATATATGTGCTCGGTAGTGTCGGATAGATATACGAGAACTTGTTGTTCGACCAATCTCTCAGAGAAGGAGAGGTGGTCGATATTACTTCTCTCTGTATGCATATATATATATGTTGATTATACGATCTTTTGTTTCCTTCGTTTGCTTTACTAGCTAGCTAGCTAGCTACCGTGTCTAGTCATCTCTATACGTATGTGTAGTACGTAGCAAGCACGGACATAAGAGAGGACACTTCTCTCTATTAATTAGCTAGCTAACACAATATGAAACACCTAAATTAACCCCCCAAAACCTCCAACCCCCCCTCCCCTTTCAAAAAAAAACAAAAACCACAGCCACAGAAATGCTGACGCGTGGATGCCTTTTGGTCCCGGTTGGTACCACCAACCGGGACTAAAGCCCCTCCTGCCTGGGCTCGGTGCACAGGCCACGTGGACACCCTTCTGCCCCGGTTCTGGATTGAACCGGGACTAAAGGGTCAGAGCATTAGTACCGACCCTCTTGTCCCAGTTCTGGAATCGGGGCTAAAGGCCCAAATGAACCGGGTCTGATGACCCTTTATCTACTAGTGAACAAAGCAACACAACAGCGTTGTTGCGAGCATCATTTTTAGCCTCCGAAAATGTGCCAAGCCGTTACAACAAGAACCAGAACCGTACCTGAAAGGGAGGAACCTCAATCAAGGAAGTCAAAAATCTATTGCGTGGCGTTAACAAGTTTCTTCATGCACAATTGGAGGGGATAGGTCTCCTTCACCAACTTCCAGACTTCACAAGCAAATGGGCAAAAGAGAAGTAGATGCTCCACCCTCTCCACCCTACCACAGAAACAACAACTATCCTCCTAACAATATGGTGTCGCTGAAGTTGGAAACCACTGGGAAGACAATCATGGTGAAGCGCGGTTGTCGGGGCGGTGGCTCCCAGTCTATCATGCAACGACGCCGGGCATGCCGGATGCGCGGGCAGCACCATGACGGTCCTTGGGAACAGCAGTGGCTGGTCCGAACCGGCCTACCGTATCGGCCGGCCAGCGCGCGGCAGTGATGGTGATCTTACCGTTCCTGCTACGGTTCCGGACATACCGGCCATGGACTAACGGGCCTGGGCAGGGCTCACTCCGGCGGGGTGACCAAGCCTGCGGTGGCGGCCTTGTTGGGGAGACCATTGAATGGTCTTTGTGAGGGTTCCTTCCTCCAGACTCGATGGTTGACTTTGCCCATGAGATGCAAACTATGGACGACGACTTTACGCAAAGGAATGGCTGGGCAGTGGCAGCGATTCAAATCGCATGTAGCTAATAGGATTGTGGAAAAGTGGTGGCGACAACACATAAGTGACACTGATGGTGGTGCTAGTCGAGCACCTAGTCTCGAGATCCGGGGTGAAAGCCTAGGTCAGACCTGAGTTAGTTATACCTGGCAATGGCGATGTTTTTATGTCGTTACCTCGTTGAAGGCATTGCTCGGATATGCTCGGACTGGTTCTTTAGGGTGAAAACCTAGATTATGGCCTTGGATGGTTCGATCCGGTGACGACGGCGCTTGAGCGTTGCTCCCTTCCTGAAGGCGTTGCTGTTGAAGAACCCCGTTGTCCCAGTGGTGTCATGACATGGTTGGTGCGGATATGGAGCTTGTCGATCACAGATCTGATCGCTTTGCGTTTTTTTTCTTGTCTACACATAGCTTTGGTCTCATATGACTTTGCTATTTGTCAGCGTGTTATTTGTGTGCGTGCGTTGGTGTTGACTATGTGCATCCTAACTATGCAGAGGCCGGATGTGTGCTCATTATGTTTGTATTCTCTTGATACTACATTTTGAGTCAACAAAATGCACCATTTATCGAAAAAGATCATAGGAATGTGATACAAAATAAATAAATAAATCCAGATTTGGAGTAACACAAAAACAAGCTCTAGCCCCACGAAAGATTAAATCGCTTGAATATGTATCTCAGTTATCTTGTGCTCCTGCAATTTCCAATCCAACAGCCAAAGTTCATTCATAACGTTTTTGTGTTCTTTTGTATTTTCTACAGGATTAAAAAAGCCACGACATTTCAATCCTTTTTTTTGCTATTCCTACAATTTTACAAATTTCTTGTTCGAAAAGGCTCTACAATTGTACTTATTGAGATTTGAAATTGCGAATAATTTGAAGAAAAAAAATCACATTTAGTACATGAGGCAGAGCGTTCATAGTCATGATCGGTGGGATTTGTCTTTCATTATACTATATGCCTGTTGGAATTATTATTTGATCAAATGGTCAAAAGGTTAATTACCATAAATTACTATGGGTCCATTAATTAATTTTGGGATTATACCAATTAAATGGCAATTGACAAACCGGGCCTGTGATTGGGGGGCTGAATTTACGCTAATATGATTAAGGTCCCACGGTCAAAGCTAGCGCATTATATAAGGTGAAGACTTGCACGTACGCGTTTATCCATGGCATTATTCATTGTCTTCTCGTAAAATCACTCCTTTTCCAATCGGGAGAGCGCGGCTCATTGACGTGAAGGCCTTGCCTTTGCACCGGCGAGTTGCTGGAGACGCTGTTGTAATTCATCATCAACTTCAGATTCAATTTCCTCTACTGAGATGACCTCTTCTAACGAAGGTACAATTATCTACTACCCACTAAATTCCGTGTTAGATCAAATTGTGTTCATGGGTATTAGACAAGATCCAATAGTAATTGCATAATCTCAGTATTTAAATCTAACATTTGGTATCAGTAGCAAGGTTGGATCAAATTACATGAAGCAATTTGATAATCCGCAGTAGATTAATCATACTGAGCAAACGAATTGCAAATCCGGTAGAACTTGCCTGAAAATCGCGCATTTAGGCATCCGTCCGTGCACATTAGCGTGTTGTTCCTGCCGTTGTGCGCCTCAGAGTGGTGCTGCAGTCGCCGAGCGCCTCAGGTTGTGCTCACGCCGCCGTACGCATCAGGAGCCGCTGCACCCCTCGGGTTGTACTCACATTGCCGCGCGCCTCAGACCGGTAACGCCGACCGTCGCTCATCAAAGTCCGAGCGCCGCCGTCTTCGTGTTCTCGGCTTCTTGCTGACGCGATTCGCCTCATGGTGGTGCTTCCTCCATTGGCGCATCAGGTGTCAGGCGAGCTCATCACGCCGTGCTGCCGCCACCGTGCATATCAGGAGCCATGCGAGCGCCGCACATCGCCGCCGCCGCTGTCTGCATCAGTTGCCATGCGCATCATGTCGTGTCTGGACACCACGCGCATCATGGCGGTTCTCCGGCTGTCGTACGCGAGAGACGCAATAGCCAGGGATGCGGTGCATTGGCACCTTCCCCGGACAGCCGGCTCATTTCCGTAACTGCCGCGTCGCTCGATCCAATTTTGCCGATGACAGCGGCAGCGGAGCAGGGATTTGGCTTTGCACTGACTAGTCTACCACTAATTGACTGGGCATCAGATGGGCCTTGCATATAACTGGCCGCGGGGGTCATTTTTTCCGTTAGCAACTTTGGCTTAGCGATGGCAGCAGGCCGCATGATGACAGAGTTGGATAATGGCCTAGTACTAGCACGTGCAGCCTGCTTAATTTTAACTCCTTCGATGCCTAGTACATTCTGGATTATTATTTTGATTTCTCTTTATTATTTTTGAATTCTCTTTATTATTTTGAAGCAGTAATTGTTATTTAATTAATTTTATGATTCAGTATATCTTAGAATATTTTTTCACTTCTGGGTGCTGCTTCATAAAATTACGTCCTTAGCCTGTGCACTGTTGTACTGTTGATAGGTTGCACATGCATTTGTTTTGTTTGCTACTGGTTATAAGTTAGCCGCTCATTTAAGCGGCAGCCCATGTTGCCTAGGCTGCACTACTATCATCTCCTGGGATGCACAAAAGTTAATCACGCGATGTACATTATTATTTAATTCTGCTCATTAAATTGCACGCTTGATTATTATTTTATTACGTGCATTTCAGTCATTATTCACGAGCATTAAGTGTTAAGTTGGAATGGAACCAACGAGAAATTTTGGTTTAACACTGCTATATATTCTCACATTAATTGTGATGATTACTTTTAGTACCGCATGGTTACATACTGACCAACGTTGTATGTAATCATGATTGTAATGATTATTTTCGGACCTTTTATCTAAGGCTACTATATATCTTGGGATAATTGCAATGATTAATTTTTATGACGCATGATTATATTCTGACCAAAGTTGATTATTATCATGGTTACTATAATTAATTTCCCAATAAAGATATTTCATTTTGTTCCTTTTCGTTACTGCCCAACGGTGTTGTGAATAAGGATTTATTAAATTTGTCATGTTATTAATCAGACCAACGTAGGATTAATATCATGCATTAAGTTTCCTTATATATGGATATTTTCATAATGCATAATTTTAATATCCATGTTATTTATGTTTTATTCAGCTTTGAACACATCAGTTATTTCTGGGCTCATCAGTGGAATTGAACATCTCAGTGAAACTAATTTTCCTTCCTGGAAGGAGCATATTCTGAATGCCCTTGTGATCATGGACCTTGACTGCGCACTTAGAGAAAAAGATCCTATTCCTCCGCCTTCTGATGATGAAAGCCTTCTTGAGAAAAGTAAGGTTTATGAGACTAATATGGAGAAATGAGAGCACTCCAACCGCATGGCTGTCAAGCTCATGAAAAACACAATAAATCATGGGATCAGGGGAGCAATTCCTGACTATGTGTGTGCTGAAACTTACCTGGCATTAGTGGAGGAGCAATTCAAAAGGTCCTCAAAAGCACATGCCAGCATGCTGATCATGGAAATACTCACCACTAAGTATGATGGTGTAAGTGTCATTAGAAAGCATATCATAACTATGAACGATATGGCCGCGAAATTAGAGGGCATGTGCATTGAGATTTCTGAAGGCCTTTTGATAGACTTCATTATGAATTCCCTTCCTGTGGAGTATGGTCCATTTAGGATCAATTATAACACACGAAAGGAAAAGTGGACCATGAGTGATCTCATAGCTATGTGTGTTCAAGAAGAAGAACATCTCATGGGCATGGTATGAAAGAGTTGCCATCAGAATATTTCTAATAAGGGGATTCCATTTTGTGAGGACACTCCAAAAGGATGGACCAACGTCTTAGGTTTTTCTGCTGGATTGATGTTCAAGCATTTGGATTTATCCTTAAGCATTGAAGATCGTCCATCTTAATAATATAGTGGTATTTTCCTAGCATAAGGAGGGACCTTATTTTGTTTCTCTATTAGATGATGTATTTAAAACAAATATTGTGTTACTAAGAGTTGTCACGACAGTTCTGGTTGTGATGTCTCTTGTGAGTCCTTGAATGTTTATTATGGGTTTTTATATCTCATAAAAATGATGTCACTATCATTTAAGCCATATTTTGAAGGGGGGAAATGATCTGATTGCAATGTCTGATCATCAAGAGTTATGATGATGGTTTTGATTGTGATATCTCTTGTGAATCCTTGAATGTGTATTATGTGTGCTCATCGAAATGATGACACTATCATTTAAGCCATATTTCGAAGGGGAGAAATGAACACTCTCATTAAGTAAGATACACCTTCCTTTCATCTACTTGGCTTTTCTTATTTTGGGCCACACTATCAGTTATATTGAGGGAAATAAGTAAAGAAAAGTAATAAAGGAGTTTTTCATAGTACTTGGTACATGGAATTAATAGCACAAAAATGTGGTCCATTTCCTAGTACTTATAGGTGTATTACTCTTTTATTACCTTCATCGATAATTATTCGCATTGGGCCATGTTCTAGAAGAATGAGGTTTTCATTATTGTTGCCCAATATTCACCACCGTCAAACACTCTAATTATTTATTAGAATGTTTGCATCAGTGGGAGCTATATACAAAAGGGAAATGGAAAACTAAAGTTGATGGGTTCATATGAAATAAGGAGGGAAATTGCATGTATGCTAAGATGAGTGGGAGCTAGTGTATCACGTTTGTAATTTATGGTACGATACACATAAAATTAGTTTTCCACTACTAAGCCTACTGTTTACGGTGACAATAATGCAATTTTTTATTTTAGATATGTTGTGATACAACCAGGCAAGCCTTGTGGCTTAACAAGTTTGCCCGGACCTAGATTGGTACACTACATAACTATTTATTTTGTGCGATAAGATATCTGCACATTAGTTCACGAGTAACAACATTTAAGTGAGTATAATGTTGTGAAAGGTACTGTCCAAGATGAAATATTAAATTCAGCATATGTGTACGAAGTGCATGATAGTTGATCCCCTAACTAAAGGCTTACCACTAATTTTGCTAGCATAAGTATATCTCAAGGCCTCTAATTGTTGAGAAAATTATATAAATGAGATCTCGAATTTTGATCTAGACAATAAGAAAGTTTGTTTCGCTCAATAAGTGCACATGATTATTAATAAAGAAACAAACTACTAGGACCATAAGCGGGGAGTATGTTGTTGGGGAATGTAGCAGAATTCAAAAAAATTCCTACGCTTCACCAAGATCAATCTAAGGAGTCATCTAGCAACGAGCATAATGGAGTGCATCTACATACCCTTTTGTAGATCGCGAGCGGAAGCGTTCGAAGGAACGTGGATGAAGTAGTCGTACTCTTCGTGATCCTCGTCACCGATGATCCCAGCGCCGAACGGACGGCACCTCCGCGTTCAACACACGTACGGTACAGCGACGTCTCCTCCTTCTTGATCCAGCAAGGGGGTAGGAGAGGTTGACGGAGATCCAGCAGCACGACGGCGTGGTGGTGGATGCAACAGGAAAACCTGCAGGGCTTCGCCGGCGCCCTGCGAGAGGAGTAGGAAGTGTGACGGGAGGGGGGAGAGGCGCCAGAGGCTTGGGGTGCGGCTGGCCTCCCCCCCCCCACTATATATATGGGCCAGGGGGGCGGCCCTAGGGAGATCAGATCTCCTAGGGGGGGCGGCCAGAGGGGGGATAATTGCCCCCAAGGCATAGGGGGCGCCCCCTCCCCCTAGGGTTTCAACCCTAGGCGCATGGAGGGGGCCCATGTGGTGTGCCAGCCCACCAGGGGCTGGCCCCTTCCCCCTTGCGGCCTACGGGGCCCTCCGGGATGGGTGGCCCCACCCGGTGGACCCCCGGGACCCCTCCGGTGGTCCCGGGACACTCCCGGTGACCCCCAGAATTCACCCGATGGCCGAAACTGAACTTCCTATATATCATTCTTTACCTCCGGACCATTCCGGAACTCCTCGTTACGTCCGGGATCTCATCGGGGACTCCGAACAACATTCGGGTTTCCATGTGCATGTATCTCTACAACCCTAACGTCACTGAACCTTAAGTGTGTAGACCCTACGGGTTCGGGAGACACGCAGACATGACCGAGACGACTCTCCGGTCAATAACCAACAGCGGGATCTGGATACCCATGTTGGTTCCCACGTGTTGCTCGATGATATCATCGGATGAACCACTGTGTCAAGGATTCACTCAATCTCGTATGTTATTCCCTTTGTCTATCGATACGGTACTTGCCCGAGATTCGATCGTCGGTATGCCCAATACCTTGTTCAATCTCGTCATGGCAAGTCTCTTTACTCGTTCCATAATTCATCATCCCGTGACTAACTCCTTGGTCATTTTGAGCTCATTATGATGATGTCTTATCGAGAGGGCCCAGAGGTACCTCTTTGTCATACGGAGTGACAATATCCCAGTCTCGGTTCGTACCAACTCAATAGACACTTTCGGAGATACCCGTTGCGTACCTTTATAGCCACCCAGTTACGTTGTGACGTTTGGCACACCCAAAGTATTCCTACGGTATCCGGGAATTGCACAACCTCATGGTCTAAGGAATAAATACTTGACACTGGAAAAGCTTAAGCATGACGAACTAAACGATCTCGTGCTAGGCTCAGGATTGGGTCTTGTCCATCACATCATTCTCCTAATGATGTGATCCCGTTATCAATGACATCCTATGTCCATGGTCAGGAAACCGTAACCATCTGTTTATTAACGAGCTAGTAACTAGAGGCTTACCAGGGACACGTTGTTGTCTATGTATTCACACATGTATCGCTGTTTCCGTACAATACAATTCAAGCATGAATAACAGACAATTATCATGAACAAGGAAATATAATAAGAATCCTTCTATTATTGCCTCTAGGGCATATTTCCAACAGTCTCCCACTTGCACTAGAGTCAATAATCTAGTTACATTGTGATGAATCGAACACCCATAGAGTTCTGGTGTTGATCATGTTTTGCTCGTGGAAGAGGTTTAGTCAACGGGTCTGCAACATTCAAATCCGTATGCACTTTACAAATATCTATGTCTCCATCTTGAACATAATTCCGGATGGAGTTGAAACGGCGCTTGATGTGCTTGGTCTTCTTGTGAAACCTGGGCTCCTTGGTAATGGCAATAGCTCCAGTGTTGTCACAGAAGAGAGTCATCGGGCTTGACGCGCTTGGAATGACTCCTAGGTCGGTGATGAACTCCTTCATCCAGACTCCTTCTTGTGCTGCTTCGCAAGCAGCTATGTACTCCGCTTCACATGTAGAATGCGCCACGACGCTCTGCTTGCAACTGCACCAGCTGACTGCTCCACCATTCAAAATATACACGTATCCGGTTTGTGACTTAGAGTCATCCAGATATGTGTCGAAGCTAGCATCGACGTAACCCTTTACGACGAGCTCTTCGTCACCTCCATAAATGAGAAACATATCCTTAGTCCTCTTCAGGTACTTTAGGATGTTCTTGACCGCTGTCCAGTGTTCCATACCGGGATCACTTTGGTACCTCCCTACCAAACTTATGGCAAGGTTCACATCAGGTCTGGTACACAACATGGCATACATGATAGAACCTATGGCCGAGGCATAGGGAATGACACTCATCTTTTCTCTATCTTCTGCCGTGGTCGGGGATTGAGCCTTGCTCAATCTCATACCTTGCAAAACAGGCAAGAAACCCTTCTTGGCCTGATCCATATTGAACTTCTTCAATATCTTGTCAAGGTATGTCCTTTGTGAAAGACCAATGAGGTGTCTTGATCTATCTCTATAAATTTTGATGCCTAATATGTAAGCAGCTTCTCCAAGGTCCTTCATTGAAAAACTCTTATTCAAATAGGCCTTTATGCTCTCCAAGAATTCTATATCATTTCCCATTAGCAATATGTCATCCACATATAATATGAGAAATGCTACAGAGCTCCCACTCACTTTCTTGTAAATACAGGCTTCTCCCCAAGTCTGTATAAAGCCAAACGCTTTGATCACATCATTAAAACAAATATTCCAACTCCGAGATGCTTGCACCAGCCCGTAGATCGAGCGCTGGAGCTTGCATACTTTGTTAGGATTTTCTGCATCGACAAAACCTTCCGGCTGCATCATATACAGTTCTTCCTTGAGGAAGCCATTGAGGAATGCCGTTTTGACGTCCATTTGCCATATCTCATAATCATAGAATGCGGCAATTGCTAACATGATTCGGACGGACTTTAGCATCGCTATGGGAGAGAAAGTCTCGTCGTAGTCAATCCCTTGAACTTGTCGATAACCTTTAGCGACAAGCCGAGCCTTATAGATGGTCACATTACCATCCGCGTCTGTCTTCTTCTTAAATATCCATTTATTTACTATGGCGTGCCTATCATCGGGCAATTCCACCAAAGTCCATACTTTGTTTTCATACATGGATTCTATCTTGGATTTAATGGCTCCAAGCCATTTATTGGAATCCGGGCCCGCCATTGCTTCTTCATAGTTCGAAGGTTCACCGTTGTCTAACAACATGATTTCCATGATAGGGTTGCCGTACGACTCTGGTGCGGAACGTGTCCTTGTGGACCTTCGAAGTTCAGTAGTAACTTGATCTGTATCTTCATGATCATCATCATTAACTTCCTCCCTTGTCGGTGCAGGCACCTCAGGAACAATTTCCTGCGCTGCGCTACTTTCCGGTTCGCGAGGGGTGACTGTCACCTCATCAAGTTCTACTTTCCTCCCACTCACTTCTTTCGAGAGAAACTCTTTCTCCAGAAAGGATCCATTCTTGGCAACAAAGACCTTGCCTTCGGATCTGTGGTAGAAGGTATACCCAATCGTTTTCTTTGGGTATCCTATGAAGACGCATTTTTCCGATTTGGGTTCGAGCTTTTTAGGTTGAAGTTTCTTGACATAAGCATCGCAACCCCAAACTTTCAGAAACGACAACTTAGGTTTCTTGCCAAACCAAAGTTCATACGGTGTCGTCTCAACGGATTTCGACGGAGCCCTATTTAAAGTGAATGCGGCAGTCTCTAAAGCATAACCCCAAAAAGATAGCGGTAAGTCGGTGAGAGACATCATAGATCGCACCATGTCCAACAGGGTACGATTTCGACGTTCGGACACACCGTTACGCTGAGGTGTTCTGGGCGGTGTCAACTGTGAAACAATTCCACAGTTCCTAAGGTGCGTGCCAAATTCATGACTTAAATATTCACCCCCACGATCCGATTGCAAGAACTTTATTTTTCCGTCACGTTGATTCTCAACCTCATTCTGAAATTCCTTGAACTTTTCAAAGGTCTCAGACTTGTGCTTCATCAAACAGATATACCCATATCTACTTAAGTCATCTGTGAGGGTGAGAACATAATGATAGCCTCCGCGAGCCTCAACACTCATTGGACCGCACAGATCGGTATGTATGATTTCCAACAAGTTGGTTGCTCGCTCCATTGTTCCGGAGAACGGAGTCTTGGTCATCTTGCCCAAGAGGCATGGTTCACACGTGTCAAATGATCCATAATCAAGAGACTCTAGAAGTCCATCTGTATGGAGCTTCTTCATACGCTTGACACCAATATGACCAAGGCGGCAATGCCACAAGTATGTGGGACTATCATTATCAACTTTACATCTTTTGGCATCCACACTATGAATATGTGTATCATCACGTTCGAGATTCATCAAAAATAAACCATTGACCAGCGGGGCATGACCATAAAACATATCTCTCAAATAAATAGAATAACCATTATTCTCGGATTTAAATGAGTAGCCATCTCGCATCAAACGAGATCCAGATACAATGTTCATGCTCAAAGCTGGTACTAAATAACAATTATTAAGGTTTAAAACTAATCCCGAGGGTAGATGTAGAGGCAGCGTGCCGACGGCGATCACATCGACCTTGGAACCATTCGCGACGCGCATCGTCACCTCGTCCTTCGCCAGTCTCCGCTTATTCTGCAGCTCCTGCTTTGAGTTACAAATGTGAGCAACTGCACCGGTATCAAATACCCAGGAGCTACTACGAGCGTTGGTAAGGTATACATCAATAACATGTATATCATATATACCTTTGACGTTGCCGGCCTTCTTGTCTGCTAAGTATTTGGGGCGGTTCTGTTTCCAGTGACCCGTTCCCTTGCAATGAAAACACTCAGTTTCAGGCTTGGGTCCATTCTTTGGCTTCTTCCCGGCAACTGGCTTACCGGGCGCGACAACTCCTTTGCCGTCCTTCTTGAAGTTCTTCTTACCCTTGCCTTTCTTGAACTTAGTGGTTTTATTGACCATCAACACTTGATGTTCTTTCTTGATATCCACCTCCGCTGATTTCAGCATCGAATACACCTCGGGAATGGACCTTGATACGTCCAAAACGTATCTATAATTTCTGCTTGCTCCATGCCTCTTTTGTGTGATATTGCTATGATATTTATGCACTTCCATACACTTTTGATCATATTTGGACTAACCTATTAACTCAGTGCACCACAGTGCCAGTTCCTGTTTTCTGCTGTTTTTCTATTTCAGGTTTCCCCCATATTAAAAGTGCCCTAAAAATTCCGGGAAAAATACAGGAAATATCAGCGTACAGGAAGCTTCGAGAATCACCAAAGCAGGGCCAGAGGGGAGCCAGGGGTGGCCCAGGCGGCCACCCGACATGGCCCCACCCCTGGCCGCGCCAGGGGGGCGCCTGGGGCCCCCTCTCCGCCTCTGGTGACCCCCCTTCGCATATATATTTCTCCCGTCGCGAAAACCCTGATTCTAGAACCCTTTTCTCCAGAAGCAATTCCGATCTCCGCCGCCATTGCCACCAAGTTTCGGGGGACCAGAATTCCTGTGCCGGCATCCTGTCGGGACGGGGAAGTGCCCCCGGATTCATCTCCATCGACGTTGCTTCCTCCCTCCATGATGCGGGAGTAGTTCCTCCTCGGGGCTGAGGTTTCTACCAGTAGCTATGTGGTCAATTCTCTCTCCCATGATGTGATCTTCGTTGTGATCATAGGCTATGATAATCTAGGGTGATCCCATGATATTTCCCCTTCCTCTATGTATTGAATTGATGTACTCACTTGTCTTTATCTAGTATAATCCCCAAGACCAAGGTGACAGCGGTCTATTGGACATGGATTAGAAGAATATTTTCATGAGTGATTTCCTCTTTTGTGTGTTGATTGAAGATTGAGAGTCTCTTGGTGCTTGTCTTTGACTATCCTGGAGATATGTTGTGGTGATTGTGGTACTCTCTTTGGATGGCCGCGGTGACATTGGGAAATCCATAGATTGAGAACTACGAACTTTGAGGTGTGCTTTTGTAGCCCTACATAATTCTCGTCCTCTCTTGACCACAAAGGAATGACCTCCGAGTGCGTCTCCATTGCATGTTTTATGGGAAATATCATGTGATTCGATTATGTTAATGTTGTTGGGAGTTGCCACCAGTGAATGTATGAAGCCTAGGCCTTGTTTCCACCATTGCAATACCATTTGTGCTCACGTTTACCACTTGTTTGTTTACTGCCCTTTTTATTACAGATTTATATTACTTTGTTTTGCCACTCCTATCATCCATATTTTACCATCTCTTCGCCGAACTAGTGCACCTATACAACTCCTAGTTGTATTAGGTGTGTTGGGGACACAAGAGACTTCTTGTATCTTAGTTGCGGGGTTGGTTGAGAGAGACCATCTTCAACCTCTACTTCCCTGAGTTCGATAAACCTTAGGTCATCCACTTGAGGGAAATTGCTGCTGTCCTACAAACCTCTGCGCTTGGAGGCCCAACATAGTCTACAAGAATAGAAGCGTGTGTAGTAGACATCAAGCTATTTCTGGCGCCGTTGTCGGGGAAGTAAGTGTTTGAAGGTATATCTTTAGATCTTGCAATTAAATCTTTTCGTTTCTTGTTTTTAGTTTCACTAGTTATGTTTATGGAAAACCACACTCTTAGTTCGCTGCTTGGGGAAGGCCGCTTTACCACACCCGTGGTAGAGAAGTCTCCTCCACCTACTGAATGTATCCCGTTCCAAATACCACTTGGGATAATTGAAATAATTAGGAATGATTGTTATGATGGGACAGTCAATCCTAGTATTCATTTGTTGAAACTTACAGAACTTTGTGAGTTGTTTAAGATTTCAGGTTTGACAAGAGATGAAGTCATGAGAAAATTATTTGCCTTGTCACTGAAAGGAAAAGCATTGGAATGGTATAGGCTACTAGATGACTCTCACCTGCTGGATTGGGAAGAGATCCCATCTCTCTTTTACTCCAAGTTTTATCCTCTTCATGAAGTCCATGAGAATAGAAATTATGTTTATAATTTCTATCCTCATGACGGAGAGAGCATAGCTCAAGCTTGGGGGAGACTGAAAACGTTAATGATAAAATGTCCTAACCATGGGCTCCCCAAAGATATGATTATTACTAATTTCTATGCGAGGCTCTCTCGACAGGATAAAGATTTGCTCGATGCTTCCTCTATGGGTTCTTTCACAAACGAAAAGATTGATGCTAAATGGGAACTCCTTGAAAGAATTCAACGCAACACTGAAGATTGGGAGATCGACAAAGGTAAAGAGTCAGGTATAATTTATGAGTATGATTGCATTAAGTCCTTTGTTGAAACTACAAGTTTTAATAAGTTTAGTGCTAAGTTTGGGCTTGATTCTCAACTCCTTGTTGATTTCCTCAAATCTTTTGCTTCACATCTTAATATGCCTAAGGAGGATTGGATCAAGCATCATGAACCTTTTAAAGAGATTTGCAAAGAAAATGAAATTGTTCATGATGATTGCAACATGCATGATCCAAATCCTAAAAATGAAGTTTTATATAAGCATGTTAATTTTTGTGGAGTGGATAGACCTTGTGAAAGGTCTATGATTGAAGAAGAGAAGTATTGTAAGCAACATAAGCATGAAAGAACAATCACTTGGGTCAAAGATTTAAATGAAATTGCTAGAGAATTGTGTGACCTTTATCCTTTTACTTGTGAACTTTGCTGCATAGAGGGTCACTTTAATTTTTAATGCATGCACTTTCAAAACATAACTGTTAACCAGTTGTGTGATAACATGATCACCCCTGATCTTTATGATGAGCTTATGTTATTTTTGATGTGTGAAGAGTTATCAAAAAAGACTTCTTGGCTAGATGTTAAGGCTATAGGAATAAAAAAACACTTTGCAAAATTGCCATCTCTATTGTGTTGTTAATTGCCATAAAAATGATTACATAAGTAAGATTAGAAAGGAGGGAACTTTACCAAAGTATAAAAATATCTCTTATATTTCTGCTAATAAAAAGGAGAGTTTCTCCCAAGTTTCCCCTATTGTTTCTAATGATAAACCAGGATATGTGGAGAAGCTTCATCTCCAACCCCTCCCTCCTAAGGTGAAGAAGAAGAAAAAGAAGAGGAGGAGGAAGAGGAGCAAGAAGGAAGAAGAATGGGTATCAACCTGGCCTGAGCATATTCCTCCCATCAACTTTTATCCTAACGGTTGTAAGTTTAAAGAAGAAGGTGAAGTTTATTGCCTTAATTATCATCTTGATGATACGTCCGTAGGTACTATTGAAGATGATTTTGATTACGATATGCATGTTACTTATTGTGATTGGGAAAATGATGATAATGCTACTTATGATCTTGAAAATCTTTTTGGTACCAACTCTGAAAGTGATGATATGGAAAGCTCTAAGCTTGGGGATGATAGGATTGCAAATCCTTTACCCACTAGTGATGTGATAATTGATAATTCTTTTGCTAGTAAGAATAAAGACAACATGTTTACAAATATAGTTGCTAGCAATGATAATGCTCTTCTCTACTATGATGATGTTATAACTCCAATCTATAGTGATTATAAAGGTACCTATGACATAAGGAGAAATTATCCTTATGAAACTTGTCATAATCATGGAGGGAATTACTCCCTTGTTGAACACCATCTTCCTAATACACAATTAATCTATAGTGTTCAAGTTGTTTATGATAGTCCTACTCCCACTATTACCAATGAGAAAGATTATGCTTACACTACTAGGAAAAGGGCTATAGATGGAATTGATACTAATGGCGCACCAGACAAGCAGTGCGCCATTAGTATATAGTAATGGCGCACCAGCAACAAATACGCCATTAGAGTTTGAACTACTAATGGCGCACCAAGCCCAAAGTGCGCCATTAGTATCAAGAAGTTTTTTTTGAACTAGCGCGCATGTCCAAACATACTAATGGCGCATCCAGACGAAGTGCGCCATTACTAGTTGTAACTAGTAATGGCGCACCAGCAGTAAAGTGCGCCATTAATGCTCTTTTTTTATGATATTTTTTATTCTTTATTTTACAAAACTACTAACGACGCACTGTCACAGAGTGCGCCATTACTAGTTTAAACTAGTAATGGCGCACTGTGCGGCAGTGCGCCATTAGTATGTTTTTTTTTTGCAAAACTAGTAATGGCGCACCTACTATAAATGCGCCATTAGTAACCTTGATTACTAATGGTGCATTTATAGTTGGTGCGCCATTAGTAAGCGAACAGCAACAAGATATTTTGGACAGCCTCTCCTACCACAC
Source organism: Secale cereale (assembly GCA_902687465.1). NCBI lineage: Eukaryota > Viridiplantae > Streptophyta > Magnoliopsida > Poales > Poaceae > Secale > Secale cereale. The sequence continues at coordinate 644,524,406 of LR738709.1, read as the reverse complement.
TCACTTCCCCCCTCCCCCCACTTCTTCATTCTCTCCACCTCCTCTCCTCTCGGGTCCCTCCTCTTTTTCACCTCATTTCCACCATATATTCATTCAAATTAAGTGGTTAAATTACCTTGTTTTGATAGGTAAGTAAGGGGGGAAGCTATATTTATGTTGTTCTCCATACAACAATGTGCACATGCACTTTTTATGGCCTAGCTAGATCTATGTATGTTTGTGGTGTTGCATATGTTTGTTGTGTTGCATATGTGTTTGTGTTTGGAGGTGTACCGGTATTTGAAATGCGATAGTTGCCAATATTTTCCCGGAATGTTGATTCATTTCCGTTTCGGTGAGAATTTTGGCATTAAGCATTCATTTTTGTCCTATTTTTAGCGAAAGTCATGGCAAATTTTTTCTTGGTTCTAAAATATCATTTTGCTCTACCCCGCAGGTGACCATGGTGCGCACGATGACCGAAGGCATCGTGAATAGGTTTTTGAGGTCCGCGAAGGCCGAGATGCTTCAAAAGAACGAGACGGAGATAAGATGTCCGTGTCGAAGATGCAAGCTGAAGAGCCTTATTACGGACCCGGATTCCGGGCAGGTGCGGGACCACCTGCTCTTGCGTGGTTTCATGGATGGCTATCGGTGGCAAGGTGATGAAGATGACTACGAAGTCGTCCATGGGGGACGGGCAAGAAATGAGGAAGGGCAGCAAGACAACCACCGCGGCTCGGGCGGGCGAGAAGACGAAGAATCCCCAGGAGATGATCACGACGGTGATGCTGTACACAGTCATCATGTAGAAGATGCAGGACATGATGATGAGGAAGATGCCGGAGCAGACGACGGGCATGATCATGAAGATGATGATGCCGGCGGAGCAGACGACGTTGAACCATCGATGGGCTGGGTGCAGGACCCTCATATTCAAGAGCTGCTTCTCAAGCAGACCTATAACGCAAGAGCTGCCGCCCGAGAGAAAGCCAAGATGGATCAACTTGAGTTAGACGCGGTTACTCCATTGTATGAAGGATGCAGGCCTGAGGATACCCGCCTGAAAGTAACGCTCATGGCTCTGGAGATGAAGGTAAAACACAAAATGACCGACGCATGCTTCGACGAGAACATGTCATTCTGGCACGAACGTCTTCCCAAGGGGAACAAGTGTCCCACCAGTTTGGAGGAGGCAAAGAAAATCGTGTGTCCTCTGGATTTACCGCACGTGAAATACCATGTGTGCATGAACAATTGCATCATTTATCGGGACGAGAACGCGGAGTCTACCATATGTCCGGTGTGCGGCGTCACTCGATACAAGAAGAGGAAGAAAGCTCCTCGAAAAGTGGTGTGGTACTTTCCGATCACTCTTCGTCTGCAGCGGTTTTTCGCGGACCCTAAGGTAGCAAAGCTCCTGCGTTGGCACGCGGATAGGGAGGAGAAGAAGCGAGAAGATGAGGCAAATGATCCGGAGATAGATAAAAAAAACAAGATGCTGAGTCACCCTAAGGATGCGAGCCAGTGGCAAGCGTTGAACTTCGAAGACCTAGAATTTGGGAACGATCCAAGGAACATCGTGCTGGGCGCGAGCACCGATGGAGTCAATCCGTTTGGCAGCCAGAGAAGCACACATAGCACCTCGCCTGTGTTTGTGTGGATGTACAACCTTCCCCCCTGGTTGTGCATGAAGAGGAAGTACATTCACATGAGTATGCTAATTGAAGGACCGAAACAACCAGGGAACGAAATCAATCTGTATCTGGGGCTGCTGAAAGAGGAGCTAGACACGCTGTGGAAAACGCCAGCCAATACGTGGGACGCCGCAAAGAAAGAATATTTCCCTATGAGAGCCGCGCTGCTCATGACGGTGCACGTCTATCTCGGTTACGGATATGTCGCGGGGCAGGTGGTCCACGGATTTTCTGGATGCGTCAGGTGCATGGATGACACAACGTATCGCCAGCTAGATAGAGATCCCGGGTCTTCGAAAACCGTGTTCATGGGACATCGAAGGTGGCTTCGCGACGATGACCTGTGGAGAAAACGCAAGGATCTGTTCGATGGTGAAACCGAACCCCGAGGACGCCCGCGTACGAGGAGCGGCGACGAAATAGACGAGCTGTTGAAAAATTGGAAAGATTGCCCACTACCGGGAAAGAAGCAAAAGGCGCCAGAGCCGCTGCTGAAGGTATGGAAAACGAGGTCTGTTTTCTGGGACTTGCCGTACTGGAAGATCCACCATGTGCCTCACAGCCTTGATGTAATGCATATCACGAAGAACGTGTGCGAGAGTCTGCTTGGTACCCTGCTCAACATGCCAGAGAGGACCAAAGATGGGCCGAAAGCAAGGGCAGACTTGAAATCAATGGGCATCAAGCAGGAGCTTCACGCTATATATGATGATCATGATGATGATGATGATGATGATGAGGCGAAGCAGGACACGGAAAGTCGTCGCAAAGGCAAAAAGGCCAAGAAGACCGGAAATGACTACCCTCCCGCGTGCTTCACTCTAAGTCAGGAGGAGATCGAGCAGTTTTTCACCTGCCTCGTAGGAGTACAACTTCCTTACGGTTACGCGGGGAAGATAAGTAGACACCTAGACCGGGCGAAGCTGAAGTTCAGCGGGATGAAGTCTCACGACTGTCACGTGCTAATGACGCAGATACTTCCAGTTGCAATCCGTGGTATCATGGACGCGCACGTCCGTGAAACCCTATTTGGCCTATGCAACTTTTTCGACGTCATCTCTCGGAAGTCTGTTGGCGTGAGGCAACTCAGAAGGCTACAGGAAGAGATCGTGGTGATACTATGCGAGCTTGAGATGTACTTCCCGCCCGCATTCTTCGACGTTATGGTGCATCTGCTGGTCCATATCGTGGACGATATCATCCAACTCGGGCCGACGTTCCTGCACAGCATGATGCCGTTCGAAAGGATGAATGGTGTCATCAAAGGATACGTTCGCAACATGTCACGTCCAGAGGGAAGAATAGCCAGGGGCTTTCTGACCGAAGAGTGCATCTCCTACTGCACGAATTATCTAGGCATCGAGAACCCCATTGGTCTGCCCGTCAACAGGCACCTCGGCAGGCTCGCTGGATGGGGTCACCGTGAGGGTCGCCGCGAAATGCATGTCGACTTCGAGGGTCGACTCGCCGACTTTGAAAGAGCAAACCTAGTCGCGCTACAACACATAGACGTGGTCGATCCTTGGGTGGTTCAGCACAAAACCTTTATTGAGAAGACGTACAATGACCAAGGCCAACAGAGGACGGACGGAGATATAATCAAAGAGCACAACTCATGTTTCATGCGTTGGTTCAAGCAGAAGCTTCTGTCGTACCCTTTACATGATGATTCTTCCGCGGAAGAACAACTCATATTCGCCTTGTCACAGGGCGCCGAGCACAACCTGATGACCTATGAGGCGTATGATATCAACGGCTACACATTCTACACCGAGGCCAAGGACATGAAGAGCGATGGTTATCAGAACTCCGGGGTAACGATGGAATCCTACACCGGTAATGACAAGGACATATACTACGGAAGGATCGAGGAGATCTGGGAGCTGAGCTACGCTGGAGAGAAGGTCCCGATATTCCGTGTCAGATGGGCCAAGAGCGTCCTAAAAGAAGACCGGTATTTCACCACCATGGTTATACCCGAAGCCAAATCCAAGACCGCGGGCGCAAACGTCACCGCGAAAAATGAGCCATGGGTACTGGCTTCCCAAGTTGACCAATGCTTCTTCATTACCGACCCGTCAAAGCCCAGTCGTGTTGTCGTGAGGAGAGGCAAAAGGAAGATCATCGGAATGGATGGAGTAGTCAATGAGCAAGACTTCGACAAGTACGGCGACCCGAGGATCGAACATGACGATGATGATGAAGTAGCAGCATACACCACAAGAAGAAGCAGGACCACCCTACCTAAAGGACGTCCGTTCCACAGAGGAACTCCATTTGCGAAAAAGAAGGGCAAGAAGATTGTGAACAGATAGCTAGCTAGCTAAGATCGTTTGTATTTAAATCGTAGCCTTCATTTCTCGATTGTATTTCATGGGCACTTTTTGAACTATCATGAATATTTTTAAATTTCATGGACACTCGATCTCGATCCCCCTCGTCGCCGAGAGCACCCCCCGGTCCACCGGCCGCCGCCGCCGACACCCTGTACCCCTCCCCTACTCAACCGCCGCCGCCGACCACCCCCGCACCCCTCCCCCTACTCAA
>LR738709.1:644450666-644519543 GCA_902687465.1 Secale cereale | reverse complement strand
GAGCGCCGCCTCCCCCCAGAGCGCCGCCACCGGCGCCCTCCGCCGCCTCCGACAAGGCCTCATCAAGGAAGGAGGAAGAGGCCTCCCCCCAAGCCCTACCTCGTCGGTGGCTCCCCCCAAGGCCGCAGCTTCTCCACCCCGTCTTGCTCCTCCGCCGCTCCGCCAAGGTAACGTTCCCTGCCCCGAGCAGCTTCTCCTCCTCCTCGTTCCATTACGCGCCATTAGGTGTCAATACTATGTTGGTCATAGTCAACATTGGGGGAAAACAAGCTTTATCACTTGGTGTCAATACTATGGTCTGGATCCTTTATTCCTACCACCAAGTTTACTATGTGCAAAGAACAATTTGAACACTCTTTTAGAGTGTTATTAGATATGGCCCTAGGCACAGTAGGAACAAGAGGAATTAACTGAAAATTGACTGCATAACAGGAGCAAGTTTGTTTCAGCCTGTAGATTGCAACCACCTATTCGCTGGTCGTACAATCATCCACATCGCATGGACCGTTTCTCTTCTTTGGGTCAACCTTCTGGTTGTTGCTGCTGTTATGGAGCTTGAGCCCTGGTTGTGATGGCCTGAAGCTTGAAGTGTTTTCCAGGGTCGTCAGACTACGGCTGTGGTTGTGTGCTTCTCTTTGGAGCGAGTCCTTTTCTGTTTGTTTTGCTCCTTGTGGGTGGTAGTTTCTCAATGTTGTGAGATTTTATAATAATGCGATGTGCCTCTGATTAGAACTTGTAGATGCACGCTGGTCAAGGCACTCACTCAGGGCTATGGTTCTGATGCGCTGGTTTAGACCTTTATTTAAGAGAAGCACTGACCTTTATTTAAGAGTAAAGCACCAACTCATTTGTTTTAACAGTATAGTACTTGAATATGTATGACTGAAAGAATAAAATTAACATTCAGCCTCTACTGATGAATCTGTATCGACTTAATTAGCATGTAAACGAATCTATTTAGGACATAGTCATTCTCTTTTTGATAGTTCTTGGAGGGCTTTGGTCAAGGAAGTGAAATACCTGGGTTTTTCTTCTCCACTCTCAAGTTGCCCATGTTGTACATTTTCTTCCCAGGCAAGGCTGCTTGTAGAACATCTGAAAAGTATAGAATAACGTCTATCAGGAAAATATGGTGGTAACTGAAACAAGACAAGAGTTTTCAAATGATCTAAACATTAAAGTCATTATTTTCAGCACACTAAAAAGGCAACAAACAGGTATATGTTGTAGTATTGTTTGACCATGTAAACTATAACTGGATAGGTTGCAAACATGGACAGATCATCTCATTAAGAACACAATTTCTTTTCTTTTGGGTTTCACAAGATCATTAGACCCTGACTAGATGTACAAAGGGACCTTGTGCTTGTTTCTTCAAACTGTGAGGTCAAACTTTGTGGGTGTACATCAGCTATTTATAGAAGCTTGCTAGAAATAACAAACACGGCAAGTTTTTTTGTCTGAAATTGTGTTCTTCGTGTTCATCATATATCACCAGTTCATTTATGGAGTTCTAGAAAGAAAATGGTACTGATTGTGTGTGCAACTCTGCATTACATGATTTAAAATGTGGTTTCTTATATGAAGAAGATTTTGGTCAATAAAAAAAAGAACAATCATAATTGTCAATGCGCTGGGTTTTGTTTTGTTTTATTAGATGATCAATTAATACCCAGAGGCTTCGGCCAGCCAATTGGTTGATGAGCATAAATAATTAATAGGTTCTTGTTTGGACATATGTTGATGTGAGTAACTGAGTATTATCCTTTTAAATTGTTATTGTCTGAGAATTCATTTTTGTACATGTCCTTCTGTGTTGTTCTTTAGAGTTAATTGTAGTTCAACTTTCCTGGCTACTCATTCTCAGGGACAATCTGTGTTGTTCTCTATCATAAATGTATAACTGAGAAATGTTTTTTTGCACAGGAGGAGGTGAAAGCACAACCATATACAGTACTTGCTAAGATGGCAAGGCTGGAGCAATGTATACATCCTCCTAGTTGTATACAGTACTTGCACTGGAGGAGGTGAAAGCACAACCATATACAGTACTTGCACTGGAAAAGATTTTTTGCCACTTATATCCTAGTTGTCTCCCGAAGATTTGTACTGTACTACATCCTCCTAGTTGTCTCCGACCATCGCGTGTCGTGATGATTTTGCAGGTACCCCGAGAGGCCCTTGAGTTTGCTGGAATGTTGATTAACTTCCGTTCCGGCAAATTCGGGTACTCCATAAGTCCTATTTTCAGCAAAGGTCATGCTGAAATTTTCCGTGAATTTTAGCATGACTTTGCTAAAAATAGGACATATAGGGTACTTGTGACTAATGCATGGGCCGGGGTATCTTAGTGGTTAATTAGGTAGGATCAAGTGCCCCTTTATTCTAGCTGCATTAAACCATAGGCGGCAATAGAGCCAAGTGATTAGGCCCAACTTAGAATTCTCCTTCCTAGCTTAGCTTTTAGGATGCCTCGGTGTCGACAAACCATAAACTATGAAACCTTGGCTTTTAGGGTGCCTCGGTGTCGATAAAAACCGAAATGATGAAAGCTTAGGCTTTTAGGGTGCCTCGGCGTCGAAAAACCCTCAGTTATAAAAGCTTAGCTTTTAGGATGCCTCGGTGTCGACAAACCCTAAATGATGAGACCATGATCTTGTTCCTTGACAATAACCAACTTTTTGACCAAACTTTGTTCCTATTTAGAGAGAAACATGGCCAACAACGATGAGGCCGGCGGTTCGGGCGGGAAGGCATTCTGGGAGCTGTCCCAGGAGATGGAGGAACAACCTCACTTGTATGAGGACGCCGCCTTCCCCACCGATCCTGAGACCACTGATGGTACCGCGGAGGATGACCCCACTGATGCCACCACTGATGGTGCCGCCGAGAATGCCACCACTAATGATGGCGGCGCACGCACAGATGGCAGCCAACCGAAGAGGCAACGGAAGGACCGGCGCCCGACCGTGCCCCGCACCCTCAAGGAGGAAGTTACTGAAGTGGACTCCGACGGGAATCCAACGGCGCCCGAACGAATAGTCAAGGGGTACTCGCTTCAGCTCGGGTGCATTCTCCGGAGCACCGTCTTGATCAATAGCGAGAACCTGAGGCATCCTGACAACGGGAATTACCGCAACCTCCTCTTCACGAAGCTGCACGAACGATACAAGTTCCCCGCTCAATTCGATAACACAAGCCTCAAAGGGAATAAAGTGAACAATGTTGCCCTCACGAAGATGAGCAAGGCCCTGTCTACTTGGAAAACCAATGTGAAGAGAATGATCGAGAAAGGTGAGAGTTATGAGAAGATCAAGGAGAAACATCCTTCGATCACCGAAGATGACTACAACGACTTCAAGATCAATTGCTCGAGCACCGCACACTCCGAATCAAGTCAGTGGGGGAAAGAAATGCGGGAGCTCAACTTAGGGGAACACACACTCGGTCCCGGCGGTTACAGAGTGGTGGAGCCTATATGGGACAAGGAGGAGGCGGACCGTGCCGAGCAAGGCCTACCGCCCCTCTTCGATAAATACGGTGACAAGCAGACCAGTAACTTTGTCAGGGCCCAGTACAAGAAGGACCCGAAAACAAAGGAGCTGACCACGGATCCGAAGACCAGGGCGCTTGAGGCTGTTCTGGTAAGGAATACACCCCCGCGTAATTAGCTCCATATGGTTGCATTCTAATTAATGAAGCCAAATTTCTAAATGATTCACATTCCTTCCGCAGGCGACTGAAAGCAGTAGCGCGGGGTCGACTAAGAGCGGCCCTTGGGACACGACTCTAAATAGGGCGTTGAATGTAATGAAGAACAAGGATAAGCTCGAGAAGCCGACGTCAGCTGGTCGTGTGGCCGGCAAAGGCTTGTCGACAAAATGGTCGTCATACTATAACGCTGGTGGGCGAAAGGAGAAAAAGACCAGCTCGGAAAGCCAGGCGCGCGAGGTTCAAGAACTCAAGGCACAGGTGGCGCGGATTCCGGAGATTGTCCAAGAGCAAGTGCAACAACAGCTCGGAGCGACGATCACCGCCATTGTGCCTAGCTTGATCGAGGGGTTGCAGGCGTGGATTGCTGGCGGCCAACAGGGGCCGCCCCCGATTCCCAGCTTCACGGCCAGCAACTCGCAGAACGCGATGGCGGGGCCATTGGTGTCTCCGGCGGAGGCGGCATTGGTGTCTCCGACGCCGGCACGGGAGCTTAATGCACCCGTGTGTACGTCGGCCGGCACCTCTGCAGCAAGAGGCCCCTCCGTCAACTGCACGCCCGCCGTTGGCGGTGCCTCGACATTAGCCGAGCTCGACGCCATCATCACGGTAACTAATTAAGCCTCTCTCGGCCCAGGACTTCATCTCCTTGCCTTTGACTGGGCATCCCTGACGCCCTACATGTTTTCGCAGGGCGCTGCCGACGTTCCGTGCACTCTCCTGCACTTCGTGAACAACGAGTTGGTCGATGTCGCCAAGGGCAAAATCGTTCAACCGGGCAACCCCTTGTTCCACAGTACCCAGATGCCACCCAACTTGTTTAGGGTTCAACTGGTTTGGGTGCTGCCAGGCTGCGCCGAGGTGTTACCTCCGATTCGACCCGTCGGGGCCGACGATGATGACGTCATGACCCTCAGCGCCTGCCTGAGCTGGCCCCTGCTTTGGCCGAAGAGCCAGATTCGTTTGGGGGCTGGGGAAACCACCCCAAAGACAACACCGCCAGTCGTGCCGGCGCCAAGTCGTCCCCATGGCAAGTCCGCCGCAACGGTGCCGGACATCCCTATGCCACTGGATCCAAACATGCATATGGCACAGGATCAGAACGACGACCACGACGATACATTTGCCTACGTCGATCAGTACTTTGCCGATCATGGGTACGGTGACGACTTCATGGGGCCTCCTTCTCAAGAACCCAACCCAACAAAAGACGTGCGCGATCAAGCCGGTACCGCGGAGAAGCCAAGTTGCAACAGGCGTCGTCTGCCGTTCCGCTCTCAGGAGACGCCTCCAGCTGCCGACTTCACCGAGCCTCAGATAGGCGAGGTGCGAAATATTATCAGCCCCAACACACTAAAGAAGGCGGTCTCTGAGCAGAACTCGGTCCCAATTCAGGAGATCAAGAAGAAGGCACGCAAAAGAAAAACTAACAAGGGTGCGAGCCAGCCGGCACCGAGTACGATCCGTGCTCAGGACGGGCCACCTTCACCTGAGGATGTAATGAGGAGGGTGCATGTGGCGGGTAGGCCGATGCTACCGACAAATATGCTCGATGCTGCAACCGGTGCTATGCGGAGTCTGCATGACAGTGTTCTTTCTTTGGAGAAGCGGCGTCTCAGAGAGAAGGATGTGGCATACCCGGTTTTCGCGGCCAAGGTGCCGGAGGGCAAGGGCTTTGTGGATAACTCCATCGGGGGTACGATCGTCCTGTGGTTTGATGACATCCATGCTATGTTGAACCTTCTTCCGCTGCACTACACCTTCGTTCGGCTATTTTCGCTGAGAATGGAGATGCGGATCATTCGCGACAAGACCCCGGACATCGTGATAGTCGACCCCTTCTATATGCGTGTGAAGTTCTTGGGCAGCCCTGGGGACCGGCAAGTCGCGAGTTCTTACCTCGAAGGCGTCATTCTGGCAAACCGAGATAAGGATAACTTCCTCGTGCCTTACTTCCCCGAGTAAGTCATCCGCCTCAACCGCCCCGTAACATATGAATTCTTAGATTTTGATCGTTCTTCTTTTAACATTCCGTGTTTTCTGCAGTGACACACAGTGCACGCTCATCCTCCTAAGCCCCAAATATTCCATGGCCACGTATTTCGACCCGGACCGTCAGTCGAAAGTAGACTACACAAATGTCAAGAAGGTTCTTGATGATGTTCTCCCCGGCTATGCCAAATCTGGAGGCACCTTCACCAGGCCTATTCGTAAGTACGGCAAGCACGTGTTCTCCCACAACACGACGTTCTGCTGCGTCAAGCAGCCGCCTGGCGGTCAGAAGGGTGCCTACTACGCCATCCATCACATGCGGGCGATCGTACGGGACCATCATCAACTTCTGCTACCGAGTAAACTCAAAGATTGGGCCGCGAGCGTGTCGGCAATCCAGGACGCGGACATCAGACAAGATTTCTTTCGCATCCAGTCGGAGTTTGCGGAAATCATCCATCAAGATGTCCTTCGTACCTCGGGGCAGTTCTACCTCAGAAATCAACCGTCGAACAGTGACATCGACACAATGCTACAAATGCAGGCTGACAACGCCCGTGATTTCATGACTCCCACGATAGACGGCGGATTCATCCACGCTTCGGTGCATTGAGTCGAGTCAAAAGCAGTGATGCTGTGTCTAGTTCTGAAACATCGATTGGCTCATGTTGTAATTAAACTTTAATGAACTTGTAGTATGTCTCTTTGGTTTCGAGAGTCGTTCAACTTAGATGTAATCGATGCTATTAATGTCTTGCTTTTCTCTTTCGATCGTTCTGTTGCATACTTATATATTGCTTATGAATTGTCTGTGAATTGGTACTAACGTTTCGTTTGGCTAGTGCATAGCGATGCCGTCGTATGTTGTGTACAAGGGTTCCCGGAGTCTATGACGACTGGGAGGAGTGTCGGAGACAGGTTCACCGATTCAGCGGTAACAGTTACAAAGGGTACACCACTAGGGCCGAGGCCGAATCTAGATACGCCCGCTATCTAGCGGGAGAGAGGAGGGAGCGTTGGAGGAACCGGATGAAGACGAGTTTCATCGTGATGATGCTCATCGTGATGATGCTCATCGTGATGACCGCAGCTCTCTTCTATGTGATGGTAGTTTAGATGATCGATATCGACTTGTAATGTGAAGACAAACTCGCTACTCGTGGTCTCGAGACTTGTAATATATTGTTCTATCTTTGTTCGGTCTTTTCAATTCGGAGACTAATATGATGAATTGTATTCGGAGACTAATATGATGAATTGTATTCAGAGACTAATCTTCTATTGTATTCGATGAATTTGTTGTTGATGTGTGCTGTCTATATTCTGTGCAATTATACATTTTGTAATCTGTGCAAAAAAACAGAAAAATAATATTAAAAAAAAACCTAATATTCATACTAATGGCGCATCACGGCAGAGTGCGCCATTAGTATGCCAAAGGATACTAATGGCGCATTACCAGCAAGTGCGCCATTACTATGCGGACATTACTAATGGCGCATCCTGCTGGAGTGCGCCATTAGTATGCCAAAGCACCTGGCTACACATGGCCCCTGGGAGGCATACTAATGGCGCACTACTGTGCATACTAATGGCGCATCTGCGGTGCGCCATTAGTATACCAGATACTAATGGCGCACCAGAGGTGCGCCATTAGTAAAATATACTAATGACGTGCTAGTAATGGCGCACCACTAATGCGCCATTAATGGCCAAATTAGGTGCGCCATTAGTAGGCCTTTTCCTAGTAGTGTTATGTGGAGAGTAAGGGTACCTTTTTGCATGTGGATCATGGTAACAATGCTTTATGTGATGCTTATATTGTTGAGTTTATTCGTGATCCCACTGAAAATTATTATGAGAAGGGAACATATGCTTATAGATATTTCAATAATATCAAGTTCCCTATCTTTATGTTGAAGGTTTTGAAGCTGCACTTGTTTTGTCTTCCTATGCTTATTGCTTTGTGCTTCAATGAATTATTCTATTGCAATATTCCTATGCATAAGAAGCATGTTAGGCTTAAATGTGTTTGGTATTTGCTTCTTGATGCTCTTTTTTGTTCTTCAACTCTTATTCCTACGAGAGCATCATTAAAGTCTTAAGCCTATCTTTATGGCTATAAAGAAAGAGCTCTAGGGAGACAACCCTTGTTATCTTTGCTTTCAGTTTGTTCTTTCAGTTTTTAGTGGTCTTGATGTTTGTTACTACTGTAGCAAAATCATTGTATCTTTTCTTTTCAGCTTTGTGCCAAGTTTAGCCTCCGATTGCAAGAAAGTTCAAAAGTTGTGACGTGCTGTCCAGGAAACAGATTCTGTCCTTGGACAGAAAAATTCGAATAAAATCACCAGATCATCTTTTTGATCTGAATTGTTTTGACAGCGTGCTCTATACAATTGGCTTTCGAGCGTCTGTTCTGAGTTTTTTGATTTGAGTTGCAGAAGTGCCCCAAAAAAATTATTTACTACCTGCTGGTCTATTTTTCACAGATTCTGTCCTGTTTTGCCTTTTCTTCGTTTTGCAAACCTTGAGCTTGCTTTTTCTTTGCAAAAACCTTTTGGCAATCTTGAGAAATAGTAGCTCTTCAAGATTATCTTTATTTCCAGTAGGGAAATATTATTTTATTGTGGGTACTAACCTCGCTAATCAGATTATGATGAGTTATGTATGAAGGGATTTTTCGAGTGTGCGAGGAAAGATGATAAAAGAAGATTCAGGAGGGTCAAACGCTCAAGCTTGGGGATGCCCTCGTGCACCCCAAGAAATATTCAAGAAGACTCAAGAGTCTAAGCTTGGGGATGCCCCCATGCATCCCCTTCTCCATCAACAATTATCAGTTCGTCTTTTGTTCCACTATAATTATCACTTCATGTGTTATGTGCTATGCTTGGAGCGTCTTGCTCTTAGTTTCCTTTTTAGTTTTCTTTAGCTTTGCTTGTTGTTCATAACAAGTTAGAACCCAGCTTTCTTTGTGTGGGAGAGAAACACGCTCCACTTCAACCTAGAACACAACATAGGATTTTTCATGCTTATCTTTGTTGTGTGTGTTCTTTGTCTTTCCATAGCTGATGTCATGTTTAGCTCTTAGTTTTCATGCTTTTCTTTTTAAAGAGCTTTTTGTTTAGTTGGTTGCTGAACTCTCTTGAGTTTTCATGTTTATCTTGTTAAGAGAGTTTGCCTGTTGCACTGAGTTGTGTGTCTTAACTTAAAGTAGGTAATTGAGGTTGCTATTTAATTTTAGTAGTAACTTGCAATAGTTTTGAGGTATTGCCATGAGTAATGTATGAACTTTTGGTGTCAAGAGCTTTAGCCTATTAGTGATAGATGTCGTATTTTGGGCAATCTGTGTTTATTTTCGAAAACCTACAAAATAGTTGAGAACTTTAGCTACTAAATGGATCACTAATCTTTGGAGGGATCGAATATTAGAGTACACTCACGTACCATGAGCCGAGGATGCGCAAGGATAACCAAACCCCCATACACTCCTCCTCGGGGTACTTGTCTCTTTCTGAACCTCCTAATTAGATTGAGAGTTACCGATAATAAGTGCATGAGTTCTTCGGACTAATGTGAGTATTCGAGAGTTGACACTTCCACCTAGCCATATTTTTCTAGCCTCTTCGGTACCGTGCATTGTCCTTTCTCACCTCGAGAGTTGGCGCATACTTCGCCGGTGCATCCAAATCCTTGGCACGATACGCTCTGTCATCATAAGCCTCATTATATCCTTCCTCAAAACAACCACCATACCTACCTATCAAGGCATTTCCATAGCCTTTCCGAGATACATTGCCATTCAACATCCATCTTCTCATGACTTGATCTTCATGTCATACATGCTTTTTGCTTGATCGATGAGCCGCATGCTAGTTGGGCCTTGCCCTAATCATTGCTACATGACGCGCTAGTATCATTGCATATCCTGCTACACTGGCAGAGGCATACATTTGCATACATCATGATAGTTTCATTTTCTTTATGTTGAGTACTTTTGTAAAGTGTGAAAGATCTTCTATACTTCTTGTAATAAATAGAGTGTTGCCCCTAAAGTGAGGAAAAGATCCCAAAGAGGACAAAATCAAAAGATCCCAAAGAGGACAAATGAGAGTTAAATAGAAAGAGCCATTGAGGCCACACAAAAAAATAGAAAAAGAGAAAAAGAAATAAAAAGAGAGAAGGGGGCACACTATCCACACTCGTACTCCATCTTATACCTTGTACTCCATAGAGATTATCATTCATGCATATAGCTATGTGGGGACCTTCACACTATAGAACTTGGCTTGTATATTCGAATGGTGAGCCTCCTCAAAAGAGCTCTAGGTCTTCTTGAGCAAGCAAGTTGGATGCACCCCCACTAGTTCCATTGGAGAGCTTACCTTAGCTCATATGTGCATCCGTTGCATGGCAATCCCTACTCCTCACATCATGTCTATCATTTGGCTTTCTCTCGCCTATGATTGTCCTCATTGATGTGAGCCTTTCACACTTTTTTTGTCTTCCCCCTTAATCATTTTTCTCTCTTTGCCATCCTAAGTGTTAACTTTCTTGCTTACGCTCATCCATTGCATGAGTGCTCAAAATATCGAAAGGGAGTGGATCATTTTGACTTGCACCTGGCTGTTGGTCTGGGGATGAGTCAAGATAAGATTCCAAAGAAAACCAAGTGTGAAACTTTAGTAGATTAAGTTCTCAACAATACAAAAACTATGTTTTACTCTCTCGTATATCCCTATCCCCTTTTTTGCACGCAAACACCATTTGGAGACATACGAGTCACGGACAGCGAGAGCTCTTGCACCTTTATGTTCTTATGTTGCTTGTTACAATGCTAATATAGACTCTTGCTTGTTATGACTTGAATTGAATTACATGCCTTGATTGCTTTACTTAAAAGTTCTTATATGGTTGATAGCATGTCACCACAGAAATTATGCTTGTTATCATTTACCTACTCGAGGACGAGCAGGAATTAAGCTTGGGGATGTTGATACGTCCAAAACGTATCTATAATTTCTGCTTGCTCCATGCCTCTTTTGTGTGATATTGCTATTATATTTATGCACTTCCATACACTTTTGATCATATTTGGACTAACCTATTAACTCAGTGCACCACAGTGCCAGTTCCTGTTTTCTGCTGTTTTTCTATTTCAGGTTTCCCCCATATTAAAAGTGCCCTAAAAATTCCTGGAAAAATACAGGAAAAATCAGCGTACATGAAGCTTCGAGAATCACCAAAGCAGGGCCAAAGGGGAGCCAGGGGTGGCCCAGGCGGCCACCCGGCGCGGCCCCACCCCTGGCCGTGCTAGGGGGGCGCCTGGGGCCCCCTCTCCACCTCTGGTGACCCCCCTTCGCATATATATTTCTCCCGTCGCGAAAACCCTGATTCCAGAACCCTTTTCTCCAGAAGCAATTTCGATCTCCGCCGCCATTGCCACCAAGTTTCGGGGGACTAGAATTCCTATGCCGGCATCCTGCCGGGACGGGGAAGTGCCCCCGGATTCATCTCCATCGACGTTGCTTCCTCCCTCCATGATGCGGGAGTAGTTCCTCCTCGGGGCTGAGGTTTCTACCAATAGCTATGTAGTCAATTCTCTCTCCCATGATGTGATCTTCGTTGTGATCATAGGCTATGATAATCTAGGGTGATCCCATGATATTTCCCCTTCCTCTATGTATTGAATTGATGTACTCACTTGTCTTTATCTAGTATAATCCCCGAGACCAAGGTGACAGCGGTCTATTGGACATGGATTAGAAGAATATTTTCATGAGTGATTTCCTCTTTTGTGTGTTGATTGAAGATTGAGAGTCTCTTGGTGCTTGTCTTTGACTATCGTGGAGATATGTTGTGGTGATTGTGGTACTCTCTTTGGATGGCCGCGGTGACATTGGGAAATCCATAGATTGAGAACTACGAACTTTGAGGTGTGCTTTTGTAGCCCTACATAATTCTCGTCCTCTCTTGACCACAAAGGAATGACCTCCGAGTGCGTCTCCATTGCATGTTTTATGGGAAATATCATGTGATTCGATTATGTTAATGTTGTTGGGAGTTGCCACTAGTGAAAGTATGAAGCCTAGGCCTTGTTTCCACCATTGCAATACCATTTGTGCTCACATTTACCACTTGTTTGCTTGCTGCCCTTTTTATTACAGATTTATATTACTTTGCTTTGCCACTCCTATCATCCATATTTTACCATCTCTTCGCCGAACTAGTGCACCTATACAACTCCTAGTTGTATTAGGTGTGTTGGGGACACAAGAGACTTCTTGTATCTTAGTTGCAGGGTTGCTTGAGAGAGACCATCTTCAACCTCTACTTCCCTGAGTTCGATAAACCTTAGGTCATCCACTTGAGGGAAATTGCTGCTGTCCTACAAACCTCTGCGCTTGGAGGCCCAACATAGTCTACAAGAATAGAAGCGTGTGTAGTAGACATGAGACCTGTCCATCCCCTGCATATTGAAATTTAACACGAAGCCCTTGTAGCTAGGTGGGAGCGACTGAAGGATTCTGTCAACGACCGCTTCGTCTGGGAGATTCATTCCCAACTGAGACAAACGGTTGTGCAACCCAGACAACTTGAGTATGTGCTCGCTGACAGAACTATTCTCCTCCATCTTACAACTGTAGAATGCGTCGGAGACGTCATATCTCTCGACTCGGGCATGAGCTTGGAAAACCATTTTCAGCTCTTGGAACATCTCATATGCTCTGTGGTGCTCAAAATGCTTTTGGAGCCCCAACTCTATGTTGGAAATATGCCCTAGAGGCAATAATAAAAGAGTTATTATTATATTTCCTTGTTCATGATAATCGTTTATTATCCATGCTATAATTGTATTGATTGGAAACTTAAATACATGTGTGGATAAATAGACAAACTTTGTGTCCCTAGTAAGCCTCTTCAGGACTAGCTCGTTGATCAAAGATGACCGCGGTTTCCAGGTCATAGACATGAGTTGTCATGTGATAACGGGATCACATCATTGGGAGAATGATGTGATGGACGAGACCCAAACGTTAAACATAGCTTTTGATCGTATCAGTTCAAAATGGATCAATCCAAGAAGGGGTTCTTGCCGGTATTGCAAGGTACAAAGTTGAGTAAGACTCAATGCCCAGTGACTGCGGAAGATAGAGAAAAGATGAGTGTCATCCCCTATGCTTCAGCCATAGGCTCTATCATGTATGCAATGCTGTGCACAAGACCAGATGTCAGCCTTGCCATAAGTATGGTCGGAAGGTTTCAAAGTAATCCTGGTATGGATCACTGGACAGCGGTCAAGAATATCCTGAAGTACCTGAAAAGGACTAAGGAAATGTTTCTCGTTTATGGAGGTGATCAAGAGCTCGTCGTAAAGGGTTACGTCGATGCAAGCTTTGACACTGATCCGGATGACTCTAAGTCTCAAACCGGATACGTATATATTCTCAACGGGGGAGCGGTAAGCTGGTGCAGTTCCAAGCAAAGCGTGGTAGCCGATTCTACATGCGAAGCGGAGTACATAGCTGCCTCAGAGGCGGCAAAGGAAGGTGTCTGGATGAAGGAGTTCATGACAGATCTTGGAGTTGTGCCTAGTGCATTGAACCCAATGACTCTGTTTTGTGACAACACTGGTGCCATTGCTCTAGCCAAGGAACCAAGGTTTCACAAGAGGACCAGACACATAAAGCGACGCTTCAATTCCATCCGCGATTCAGTCAAGGAGGAGGACATAAGCATTTGCAAAGTACACACGGATTTGAATGTTGCTGATCCGTTGACTAAGCCTCTTCCACGGGCTAAGCATGATCAACACCAAGACTCTATGGGTGTTAGATTCATTACCTTGTAATGCTAGATTATTGACTCTAGTGCAAGTGGGAGACTGTTGGAAATATGCCCTAGAGGCAATAATAAAAGAGTTATTATTATATTTCCTTGTTCATGATAATCGTTTATTATCCATGCTATAATTGTATTGATTGGAAACTTAAATACATGTGTGGATAAATAGACAAACTTTGTGTCCCTAGTAAGCCTCTTCAGGACTAGCTCGTTGATCAAAGATGACCGCGGTTTCCAGGTCATAGACATGAGTTGTCATTTGATAACGGGATCACATCATTGGGAGAATGATGTGATGGACGAGACCCAAACGTTAAACATAGCTTTTGATCGTATCAGTTATCGCTATAGTTTTCTGCATGTCAAGTATAAGTTCCTATGACCATGAGATCATGTAACTCACTAACACCGTAGGAGTGCCTTGTGTGTGCCAAACGTCGCAACGTAACTGGGTGACTATAAAGGTACTCTACAGGTATCTCCGAAGGTGTCTGTTGAGTTAACATGGATCGAGACTGGGATTTGTCACTCCGTGTGACGGAGAGGTATCTCCGGGCCCACTCGGTAATACGTCATCTCAATGAGCTCAAAGTGACTAAGTAGTTAGTCACGGGATTATGTATTACGGAACGAGTAAAGAGACTTGCCGGTAACGAGATTGAACTAGGTATAGAGATACCGACGATCGAATCTCGGGCAAGTAACATACCGACGAGACAAAGGGAACTGTATACGGGATTGCCTGAATCCTTGACATCGTGGTTCATCCGATGAGATCATCGAGGAACGTGTGGGAACCAATATGGGTATCCAGATCCCGCTATTGGTTATTGACCTGGGAGTGTCTCGGTCATGTCTGCATAGTTTCCGAACCGCAGGGTCTACACACTTAAGGTTCGGTGACGCTAGGGTTGTTAGTGAGAACAGTGCATGGTAACCGAAGGTTGTTCGGAGTCCCGGATGAGATCCCGGACGTGACGAGGGTCTCCGGAATGGTCCGGGGACGAAGATTGATATATAGGATGAGAGTGAACGGAGTCCGGAATTGTTCCGGGGAACATCGGGAAGGAATCGGAGAACCGAAAGGTGTTTCGGGGGCCACGGTAAAGGTTACGGGCCCTATGGGCCATAAGTGGGGAGACGCAACAGCCCACACAGGGGCTGTGCGCCCCCCCTAGGCCCCTCCACCTGCGCCTAAGGGGTTGGGCCCCCCTAGGGCAGCCGCACCCCCTTGGCTTGGGGGGCAAGGCGCCTAGGGGGGAAACCCTAGCCCTGGCCGCCGCCCCCCCCTTGGCCGGTCCCATCTGGCCTTGGCCGCCGCCCCCTAGGGGGAACCCTAGGGGCGCCCCCTCCCCTCTCTCCCCCCTATATAAAGAGAGGCAGAGGGAGGGCAGCAACACAAGTTCGTGCCTCGGCGCTGCCCTCTCTCTCCCACGAATATCTTCGTCTAGTTTGCAGTGCTTGGCGAAGCCCTGCTGGAATTCCTCCACCACCATCTCCACCACGCCGTCGTGCTGCTGGATTTCTCCGTCAACTTCTCCTTCCCCCTTGCTGGATCAAGAAGGAGGAGACGTCCCCGAGCTGCACGTGTGTTGAACGCGGAGGCACCGTCCGTTCGGTGCTGGGATCTTCGGCGATTTGAATCGCGGCGAGTACGACTCCATCAACCGCGTTCTTGAACGCTTCCGCTTAGCGATCTACAAGGGTATGTGGATCCGACTCTTCCCTCGTAGATGCATCTCCTAGATTGATCTTGGTGAGCGTAGGAAAATTTTTGTTTCCCATGCAACGTTCCCCAACAGTGGTATCAGAGCTAGGTTCTTGCGTAGATGTTTTCACGAGTAGAACACAAAGGGGTTTGTGGGCGTTGATGTTTAGATTGCTTCCCTCCTTGGTCTTTCTTGATTCAGCGGCATTATGGGATGAAGCGGCCCGGACCAACTTTACATGTCCACGTACATGAGACCGGTTCCATCGACAGACATGCGACTTTTGTTGCATAAGATGGCTGGCGGGTGTCTGTCTCTCCTATCTTAGTTGAATCGGATTCAACGAAGGCGGTCCTTGTAGAAGGTTAAATAGCAACTTAAATATCACCGTTGTGGCTTTGCGTAGGTAAGAAGCGTTCTTGCTAGATACCCATAGCAGCCACGTAAAACATGCAACAACAAATTAGAGGACGTCTAACTTGTTTTTGCAGGGTATGTATGTGATATGATATGGCCAAAGACATGATGAGATATATTTGATGTATGAGATGATCATGTTGTAATAGTTAATATCGACTTGCATGTCGATGTATACGGCAACCGGCAGGAGCCATAGGGTTGTCTTTAATTTTTGTATGACCTGCGTGTCAATCATTAAGCGCTATGTAATGCTTTACTTTATCGCTAAACGGTAGCAATAGTAGTAAGAGCATGGTGGGCGCGCGACAACCCCGATGGCGACACGATGATAGAGATCATGATGATGGGGATCATGGTGTTACGCCGGTGACGATGGAGATCATGCCGGTGCTTTGGAGATGGAGATCAAAAGCACGAGTTGATGGCCATATCATGTCACTTATGATTTGCATGTGATGTTAATCCTTTTATGCATCTTATTTTGCTTAGGACGACGGTAGCATTATAAGATGATCCCTCACTAAAATTTCAAGATAAAATTGTGTTCCCCCCGAGTGTGCGCCGTTGCGAAGGTTCGTCGTTTCGAAGCACCACGTGATGATCGGGTGTGATAGACTCTACGTTCGCATACAACGGGTGCAAACCAGTTTTGCACATGCAGAACACTCGGGTTAGACTTGACGAGCCTAGCATGTACAGACATGGCCTCGGAACACGGAAGACCGAAAGGTCGAGCATGAGTCATATAGTAGATATGATCAACATGAAGATGTTCACCATTGACACCACCTCATCTCACGTGATGATCGGACTTGGGTTGGTGGATTTGGATCATGTCACGCTCGGATGACCAGAGGGATGTCAATTTGAGTGGGAGTTATAAGTAATTTGATTAGTTAAAAACTCACTTATCATGAACAATAGTCTAAGATGTCTTTGCAAATCTTTTGTTGTAGATGGCTCACGCAGTAGCTCCCCTGAATTTTAATGCGTTCCTAGAGAAAACTAAGCTGAAAGATGATGGGAGCAACTTTGTGGACTGGCTCCGCAATCTGAGGATCATCCTCACAGCTGCCCAAAAGGTTTATGTCCTAAGTGCACCGCTAGGTGAACCCCCCGCTCCGGCCTCTGTGGACGTTATGAACGCCTGGCAGTCGCGTTCGGATGACTACTCAGTAGTGCAGTGTGCCATGTTGTATAGCTTGGAAGGAGGACTTCAAAGGCGTTTTGAACGTCATGGAGCATATGAGATGTTCCAGGAGTTGAAGTTCATCTTTGAAAAGAATGCCAAGATCGAGAGGTATGAGACCACCGATAAATTCTTTGCTTGCAAGATGGAGGAGAATTCGTCTGTCAGTGAGCACTTACTGAAGATGTCTGGGTACTATACCCGCATAGCTGATCTGGGACTTGTGTTCCCGGAGGAGGCTATCATTGACAGAATTCTCCAATCACTCCCACCTAGCTACAAGAGCTTCGTGCAGCAGTATAACATGCAAGGGATGAACAAATCCATCGCCGAGCTGTTTTCAATGCTGAAAGTCGCTGAGGCAGACATCCAGAAGGAGTATCTGTTGGAAATATGCCCTAGAGGCAATAATAAATTGGTTATTATTATATTTCCTTGTTCACGATAATCGTTTATTATCCATGCTAGAATTGTATTGAAAGGAAACTCAGATACATGTGTGGATACATAGACAAACACCATGTCCCTAGTAAGCCTCTAGATGACTAGCTCGTTGATCAATAGATGGTTACGGTTTCCTGACCATGGACATTGGATGTCGTTGATAACAGGATCACATCATTAGGAGAATGATGTGATGGACAAGACCCAATCCTAAGCCTAGCACAGATCGTGTAGTTCGTATGCTAAAGCTTTTCTATATGTCAAGTATCTTTTCCTTAGACCATGAGATTGTGCAACTCCCGGATACCGTAGGAATGCTTTGGGTGTACCAAACGTCACAACATAACTGGGTGGCTATAAAGGTGCACTACAGGTATCTCCGAAAGTGTCTGTTGGGTTGGCACGAATCGAGACTGGGATTTGTCACTCCGTATGACGGAGAGGTATCTCTGGGCCCATTCGGTAGGACATCATCATAATGTGCACAATATGTGATCAAGGAGTTGATCACGTGATGATGTGTTACGGAACGAGTAAAGAGACTTGCCGGTAACGAGATTGAGCAAGGTATCGGTATACCGACGATCGAATCTCGGGCAAGTGCTGTACCGATAGACAAAGGGAATCGTATACGGGATTGATTGAATCCTTGACATCGTGGTTCATCCGATGAGATCATCGTGGAACATGTGGGAGCCAACATGGGTATCCAGATCCCGCTGTTGGTTATTGGTCGGAGAGTTGTCTCGGTCATGTCTACATGGTTCCCGAGCCCGTAGGGTCTACACACTTAAGGTTCGATGACGCTAGGGTTATAGGAAAAGTATGTACGCGGTTACCGAATGTTGTTCGGAGTCCCGGATGAGATCCCGGACGTCACGAGGAGTTCCGGAATGGTCCGGAGGTAAAGATTCATATATGGGAAGTCCTGTTTTGGTCACCGGAAAAGTTTCGGGCGATATCGGTAATGTACCGGGACCACCGGGAGGGTCCCGGGGGTCCACCAGGTGGGGCCACCAGCCCCAGAAGGCTGCGTGGGCCAAGTGTGGGAGGGGACCAGCCCCAGGTGGGTTGGTGCGCCCCCTAACCAGGCCCAAGGCAAGGAGAGAAGAAAAAAGGGGAAAACCCTAGGCTCAGATGGGCCTAAGGCCCACATAGTGGTGCGCCTCCCCCTCTCTCCCCCTTGGCCGCCCCCCTAGATGGGATCTAGGGCTGGCCGCACCCCTAGGGGTGGGAAACCCTAAAGGGGGCGCAGCCCTCCCTTCCCCCTATATATATGTGAGGTTTGGGGCTGCCCATAACACGTTCTGACCTCTGCCTCTTGGCGCAGCCCTACCCCTCTCCCTCCTCGTCTCTTGCAGCGCTTGGCGAAGCCCTGCTGGAGTCCCGCGCTCCTCCACCACCACCACGCCGTCGTGCTGCTGTTGGATGGAGTCTTCCCCAACCTCTCCCTCTCTCCTTGCTTGATCAAGGCGTGGGAGACGTCACCGGGCTGCACGTGTGTTGAACGCGGAGGCGCCGTTGTTCGGCGCTTAGATCGGAATCAACCGCGATCTGAATCGCAGCGAGTACGACTCCTTCATCCGCGTTCTTGCAACGCTTCCGCATCGCGATCTACAAGGGTATGTGGATCCGACTCTTCCCTCGTAGATGCATCTCCTAGATTGATCTTGGTGAGCGTAGGAAAATTTTTGTTTCCCATGCAATGTTCCCCAACAGTGGTATCAGAGCTAGGTCTTTACGTAGATGCAATCACGAGTAGAACACAAAGGAGTTTGTGGGCGTTGATGTTTAGATTGCTTCCCTCCTTGGTCTTTTCTTGATTCAGCGGTATTGTGGGATGAAGCGGCTCGGACCAACCTTACATGTCCTCGTACATGAGACCGGTTCCATCGACAGACATGTGACTTTTGTTGCATAAGATGGCTAGCGGGTGTCTGTCTCTCCCACCTTAGTTGAATCGGATTCGACAAAGGCGGTCCTTGTAGAAGGTTAAATAGCAACTTAAATATCACCGTTGTGGCTTTGCGTAGGTAAGAAGCGTTCTTGCTAGATACCCATAGCAGCCACGTAAAACATGCAACAACAAATTAGAGGACGTCTAACTTGTTTTTGCAGGGTATGTTTGTGATATGATATGGCCAATGACATGATGAGATATATTTGATGTATGAGATGATCATGTTGTAATAGTTAATATCGACTTGCATGTCGACGAACACGGCAACCGGCAGGAGCCATAGGGTTGCATTTAATTTTTGTATGACCTGCGTGTCAATCATTAAGCGCTATGTAATGCTTTACTTTATCGCTAAACGGTAGCAATAGTAGTAGAAG
The DNA here is from genome assembly GCA_902687465.1 of Secale cereale. Taxonomy (NCBI): domain Eukaryota; kingdom Viridiplantae; phylum Streptophyta; class Magnoliopsida; order Poales; family Poaceae; genus Secale; species Secale cereale. The sequence goes on along the minus strand of LR738709.1, from coordinate 644,499,899 downwards.
CATGGTGGGCGCGACAACCCCGATGGCGACACGATGATGGAGATCATGATGATGGGGATCATGGTGTTATGCCGGTGACGATGGAGATCATGCCGGTGCTTTGGAGATGGAGATCAAAAGCACGAGTTGATGGCCATATCATGTCACTTATGATTTGCATGTGATGTTAATCCTTTTATGCATCTTATTTTGCTTAGGACGACGGTAGCATTATAAGATGATCCCTCACTAAAATTTCAAGATAAAATTGTGTTCCCCCCGAGTGTGCGCCGTTGCGAAGGTTCGTCGTTTCGAAGCACCACGTGATGATCGGGTGTGATAGACTCTACGTTCGCATACAACGGGTGCAAGCCAGTTTTGCACATGCAGAACACTCGGGTTAGACTTGACGAGCCTAGCATGTACAGACATGGTCTCGGAACACGGAAGACCGAAAGGTCGAGCATGAGTCATATAGTAGATATGATCAACATGAAGATGTTCACCATTGACACCACCTCATCTCACGTGATGATCAGACTTGGGTTGGTGGATTTGGATCATGTCACGCTCGGATGACCAGAGGGATGTCAATTTGAGTGGGAGTTATAAGTAATTTGATTAGTTAAAACTCACTTATCATGAACAATAGTCTAAGATGTCTTTGCAAATCTTTTGATGTAGATGGCTCCCGCAGTAGCTTCCCTGAATTTTAATGCGTTCCTAGAGAAAACTAAGCTGAAAGATGATGGGAGCAACTTTGTGGACTGGCTCCGCAATCTGAGGATCATCCTCACAGCTGCCCAAAAGGTTTATGTCCTAAATGCACCGCTAGGTGAACCCCCCGCTCCGGCCTCTGTGGACGTTATGAACGCCTGGCAGTCGCGTGCGGATGACTACTCAGTAGTACAGTGTGCCATGTTGTATAGCTTGGAAGGAGGACTTCAAAGGCGTTTTGAACGTCATGGAGCATATGAGATGTTCCAGGAGTTGAAGTTCATCTTTGAGAAGAATGCCAAGATCGAGAGGTATGAGACCACCGATAAATTCTTTGCTTGCAAGATGGAGGAGAATTCGTCTGTCAGTGAGCACTTACTGAAGATGTCTGGGTACTATACCCGCATAGCTGATCTGGGACTTGTGTTCCCGGAGGAGGCTATCATTGACAGAATTCTCCAGTCACTCCTACCTAGCTACAAGAGCTTCGTGCAGCATTATAACATGCAAGGGATGAACAAAACCATCGCCGAGCTGTTTGCGATGCTGAAAGTCGCTGAGTCAGACATCCAGAAGGAGTATCAAGTGTTGATGGTCAATAAAACTACCAGTTTCAAGAAGAATGGCAAGGGCAAGAAGGGTAACTCTAAGAAGGGTGGCAAGGCAGTTGCTCATCCAGTGAAGAAACCCAAGGCTGGGCCCAAGCCAGAGACTGAGTGTTTCTATTGCAAGGGGAACGGCCACTGGAAGCGGAACTGCCCCAAGTATCTGGCAGACAAGAAGGGGGCCAACAACAACAACAAGCAAGGTATATGTGATATACATGTTATTGATGTGTACCTTACCAACTCTCGTTGTAGTGCCTGGGTATTTGATACCGGTTCGGTTGCTCACATTTGCAACTCTAAACAGGAACTACGAAATAAACGGAGGCTGGCGAAGGACGAAGTGACGATGCGCGTGGGGAATGGTTCCAAGGTTGATGTGATCGCCGTCGGCACGCTCGCTCTTCGATTACCATCGGGATTAGTTATGAACCTGAATAATTGTTATTTAGTGCATGCGTTGAGCATGAACATTATATCTGGATCTTGTTTAATGCGAGACGGTTACTCATTTAAATCAGAGAATAAAGTTTGTTCTATTTATATGGGTAATATCTTTTATGGTCATGCACCCGAAGTAGGGGGTTTATTCTTATTGAATCTCGATAGTGATGATACACATGTTCATAACATTGATGCCAAAAGATGTAGAGTTGATAACAATAGTACCACTTTCTTGTGGCACTGCCGTCTGGGTCATATCGGCGTGAAACGCATGAGGAAGCTCCATGCTGATGGACTTTTGGAGTCTCTTGATTTTGAATCACTTGACACATGCGAGCCGTGCCTCATGGGCAAGATGACTAAGACCCCGTTTTCAGGAACAATGGAACGGGCAAGTGACTTATTGGAAATCATACATACTGATGTGTGTGGCCCGATGAGTGTCACGGCGCGCGGTGGATATCGTTATTTTCTCACCTTCACTGACGACTTAAGTAGATATGGGTATATTTACTTGATGAAGCATAAGTCTGAAACGTTTGAAAAGTTCAAGCAAGTGAAGTTGAGAATCATCGTAACAAGAAGATCAAGTTCCTACGATCTGATCGAGGGGGAGAGTATCTGAGTTATGAGTTTGGCAATCACTTAAGACAATGTGGAATTGTTTCACAGTTGACGCCACCTGGAACACCACAGCGTAATGGTGTGTCCGAACGTCGTAATCGAACCCTATTAGATATGGTGCGTTCTATGATGTCTCTTGCCGATTTGCCACTATCATTTTGGGGATATGCGTTAGAGACGGCTGCATTCACTTTAAATAGGGCTCCATCTAAGTCCGTTGAGACAACACCGTATGAACTGTGGTTTGGTAAGAAACCTAAGTTGTCTTTTCTCAAAGTTTGGGGTTGCGATGCTTATGTCAAAAGGCTTCAGCCAGAAAAGCTCGAACCCAAAGCGGACAAATGTGTCTTCATAGGATACCCAAAAGAGACGGTTGGGTACACCTTCTATCTCAGATCCGAGGGCAAAGTGTTTGTCGCTAAGAACGGGTCCTTTCTCGAGAAAGAGTTTCTCTCGAAAGAATTGAGTGGGAGGAAGGTAGAACTTGATGAGGTTATTGAACCTCTGCTTCAACCAGAAAGTAGCGCAGCACAGAAAGATGTTTTTGTGGAGCCTGCAATGGTTGAAGAGGAAGCCAATGATGATGATCAAGAAGCTTCTGATCAAGTTACTACCGAACCTCGTAGGTCGACAAGGGTACGCACTGCACCTGAGTGGTATGGTAACCCTGTCTTGGAGGTCATGTTGTTGGACAACAGTGAACCTGCGAGCTATGGAGAAGCGATGGTGGGCCCGGATTCCGACAAATGGTTAGAGGCCATGAAATCCGAGATGGGATCCATGTATGAAAACAAAGTATGGACTTTGGAAGTATTACCTGAAGGGCGGAAGGCCATTCAGAATAAATGGATTTTTAAGAGGAAGACGGACGCTGACGGCAATGTCACCGTGTATAAAGCTCGACTTGTGGCAAAGGGTTTTTCACAAGTTCAAGGAGTTGACTACGATGAGACTTTTTCACCCGTAGCGATGCTTAAATCCGTCCGAATCATGTTAGCAATAGCTGCATATTTCGATTACGAAATTTGGCAGATGGATGTCAAAACAGCGTTCCTTAACGGTTTTCTTAAGGAAGAGTTGTATATGATACAACCGGAAGGTTTTGTCGATCCAGAGAATGCTGACAAAGTTTGCAAACTCCAGCGTTCCATTTATGGGCTGGTGCAAGCATCTCGGAGTTGGAATCTTCGCTTTGATGAGGTGATCAAAGCGTTTGGGTTTGTACAAGTTTACGAAGAATCTTGTATTTACAAGAAAGTGAGTGGGAGCTCTATAGCGTTTCTAATATTATATGTGGATGACATATTGCTAATTGGAAACAATATAGAACTTTTGGATAGCGTGAAGGGGTATTTGAACAAGAGTTTTTCGATGAAGGACCTCGGTGAAGCTGCTTTCATATTGGGCATCAAGATCTATAGAGATAGATCGAGACGCTTGATAGGACTTTCACAAAGTACATACCTTGATAAAGTTTTGAAGAAGTTCAAAATGGATCAATCCAAGAAGGGGTTCTTGCCGGTATTGCAAGGTACAAAGTTGAGTAAGACTCAATGCCCAGTGACTGCGGAAGATAGAGAAAAGATGAGTGTCATCCCCTATGCTTCAGCCATAGGCTCTATCATGTATGCAATGCTGTGCACAAGACCAGATGTCAGCCTTGCCATAAGTATGGCCAGAAGGTTTCAAAGTAATCCTGGTATGGATCACTGGACAGCGGTCAAGAATATCCTGAAGTACCTGAAAAGGACTAAGGAAATGTTTCTCGTTTATGGAGGTGATCAAGAGCTCGTCGTAAAGGGTTACGTCGATGCAAGCTTTGACACTGATCCGGATGACTCTAAGTCTCAAACCGGATACGTATATATTCTCAACGGGGGAGCGGTAAGCTGGTGCAGTTCCAAGCAAAGCGTGGTAGCCGATTCTACATGCGAAGCGGAGTACATAGCTGCCTCAGAGGCGGCAAAGGAAGGTGTCTGGATGAAGGAGTTCATGACAGATCTTGGAGTTGTGCCTAGTGCATTGAACCCAATGACTCTGTTTTGTGACAACACTGGTGCCATTGCTCTAGCCAAGGAACCAAGGTTTCACAAGAGGACCAGACACATAAAGCGACGCTTCAATTCCATCCGCGATTCAGTCAAGGAGGAGGACATAAGCATTTGCAAAGTACACACGGATTTGAATGTTGCAGATCCGTTGACTAAGCCTCTTCCACGGGCTAAGCATGATCAACACCAAGTCTCTATGGGTGTTAGATTCATTACCTTGTAATGCTAGATTATTGACTCTAGTGCAAGTGGGAGACTGTTGGAAATATGCCCTAGAGGCAATAATAAAAGAGTTATTATTATATTTCCTTGTTCATGATAATCGTTTATTATCCATGCTATAATTGTATTGATTGGAAACTTAAATACATGTGTGGATAAATAGACAAACTTTGTGTCCCTAGTAAGCCTCTTCAGGACTAGCTCGTTGATCAAAGATGACCGCGGTTTCCAGGTCATAGACATGAGTTGTCATTTGATAACGGGATCACATCATTGGGAGAATGATGTGATGGACGAGACCCAAACGTTAAACATAGCTTTTGATCGTATCAGTTATCGCTATAGTTTTTTGCATGTCAAGTATAAGTTCCTATGACCATGAGATCATGTAACTCACTGAAACCGTAGGAGTGCCTTGTGTGTGCCAAACGTCGCAACGTAACTGGGTGACTATAAAGGTACTCTACAGGTATCTCCGAAGGTGTCTGTTGAGTTGACATGGATCGAGACTGGGATTTGTCACTCCGTGTGACGGAGAGGTATCTCCGGGCCCACTCGGTAATACGTCATCTCAATGAGCTCAAAGTGACTAAGTCACGGGATTATGTATTACGGAACGAGTAAATAGACTTGCCGGTAACAAGATTGAACTAGGTATAGAGATACCGACGATCGAATCTCGGGCAAGTAACATACCGACGAGACAAAGGGAACTGTATACGGGATTGCCTGAATCCTTGACATCGTGGTTCATCCGATGAGATCATCGAGGAACGTGTGGGAACCAATATGGGTATCCAGATCTCGCTATTGGTTATTGACCTGGGAGTGTCTCGGTCATGTCTGCATAGTTTCCGAACCCGCAGGGTCTACACACTTAAGGTTCGGTGACGCTAGGGTTGTTAGTGAGAACAGTGCATGGTAACCGAAGGTTGTTCGGAGTCCCGGATGAGATCCCGGACGTGACGAGGGTCTCCGGAATGGTCCGGGGACGAAGATTGATATATAGGATGAGAGTGAACGGAGTCCGGAATTGTTCCGGGGAACATCGGGAAGGAATCGGAGAACCGAAAGGTGTTTCGGGGGCCACGGTAAAGGTTACGGGCCCTATGGGCCATAAGTGGGGAGACGCAACAGCCCACACAGGGGCTGTGCGCCCCCCCTAGGCCCCTCCACCTGCGCCTAAGGGGCTGGGCCCCCCTAGGGCAGCCGCACCCCCTTGGCTTGGGGGGCAAGGCGCCTGGGGGGGAAACCCTAGCCCTGGCCGCCGCCCCCCCCCTTGGCCGGCCCCATCTGGCCTTGGCCGCCGCCCCCTAGGGGGAACCCTAGGGGCGCCCCCTCCCCTCTCTCCCCCCTATATAAAGAGAGGCAGAGGGAGGGCAGCAACACAAGTTCGTGCCTCGGCGCTGCCCTCTCTCTCCCACGAATATCTTCGTCTAGTTTGCAGTGCTTGGCGAAGCCCTGCTGGAATTCCTCCACCACCATCTCCACCACGCCGTCGTGCTGCTGGATTTCTCCATCAACTTCTCCTTCCCCCTTGCTGGATCAAGAAGGAGGAGACGTCCCCGAGCTGCACGTGTGTTGAACGCGGAGGCACCGTCCGTTCGGTGCTGGGATCTTCGGCGATTTGAATCGCGGCGAGTACGACTCCATCAACCGCGTTCTTGAACGCTTCCGCTTAGCGATCTACAAGGGTATGTGGATCCGACTCTTCCCTCGTAGATGCATCTCCTAGATTGATCTTGGTGAGCGTAGGAAAATTTTTGTTTCCCATGCAACGTTCCCCAACACTCTAAGCTGTAAAGCATGCCGCACTGAACCAGGGAGTAATCATCACAACGCGACTGCCAGGCGTTCATAACGTCTTGGGTCGCCGGGAGAACGGGTGCATCACCTAGCGGTGCTTCAAGGACATATGATCTCTTGGCAGCTATGAGGATAATCGTCAGGTTACGGACCCAATCCGTATAGTTGCTACCATCGTCTTTCAGCTCGGTTTTCTCTAGGAACGCGTTGAAGTTGAGGGCAACTTGAGCGTGGGCCATTTGATCTACAAGACATATTGTAAAGATTTTTAGACTAAGTTCATGACAATTAAGTTCTTCTAATCAAATTTTAAAGAACTCCCACTCAGATTGACATCTCTCTAGTCATCTAAGTGATACATGATCCGAATCGACTAGCCCGTGTCCGATCATCACGTGAGACGGACTAGTCATCAACGGTGAACATCTTCATGTTGATTGTATCTTCTATACGACTCATGTTCGACCTTTCGGTCTTCCGTGTTCCGAGGCCATGTCTGTACATACTAGGCTCGTCAAGTGAAACCCTAAGTGTATTGCGTGTGTAAATCTGGCTTACACCCGTCGTATGCGAACGTTAGAGCCTATCACACCCGATCATCACGTGGTGCTTCGGAACAACGATCCTTAGCAACGGTGCACAGTTAGGGGGAACACAATTCTTGAAATTTTTAGTGAGAGATCATCTTATTTACTACCGTCGTTCTAAGTAAACAAGATGCATAAACATGATAAACATCACATGCAATCAAATAAAGTGACATGATATGGCCAATATCATCTTGCTCCTTCGATCTCCATCTTCGGGGCAACATGATCATCTTTGTCACCGGCTCGACACCATGATCTCCATCATCGTGTCTTCATGAAGTCGTCACGCCAACTATTACTTCTACTACTATGGCTAATGTTTAGCAAGAAAGTAAAGTAATTACATGGCGTTATTCAGTGACACGCAGGTCATACAATAATTAAGACAACTCCTATGGCTCCTGCCGGTTGTCATTTTCATCGACATGCAAGTCGTGATTCCCTATTACAAGAACATGATCAATCTCATACATCACATATATCATTCATCACATCTTGTTGGCCATACCACATCACATAGCACATGCTGCAAGAACAAGTTAGACGACCTCTAATTGTTGTTGCAAGTTTTTACGTGACTTCTATAGGTTTTCTAGCAAGAACGTTTCTTACCTACGCCAAAACCACAACGTGATTTTGTCAATTTCTATTTACCCTTCATAAGGACCCTGTTCATCGAATCCGATCCGACTAAAGTGGGAGAGACAGACACCCGCCAGCCACCTTATGCAACTAGTGCATGTCTGTCGGTGGAACCAGTCTCACGTAAGCGTACGTGTAAGGTCGGTCCGGGCCGCTTCATCCCACAATGCCGCCGAATCAAGATTGTACTAGTAACGGTAAGAAAATTGAGCAAACTCAACGCCCACAACTTGTTTGTGTTCTACTCGTGCAAGATGCTACGCAAAGACCTAGCTCAGATGCCACTGTTGGGGAACGTAGCAGAATTCAAAAAAAATCCTACGCTTCACCAAGATCAATCTAAGGAGTCATCTAGCAACGAGCATAATGGAGTGCATCTACATACCCTTTTGTAGATCGCGAGCGGAAGCGTTCGAAGAAACGTGGATGAACTAGTCGTACTCTTCGTGATCCTCGTCACCGATGATCCAAGCGCCGAACGGACGGCACCTCCACGTTCAACACACGTACGGTACAGTGATGTCTCCTCCTTCTTGATCCAGCAATGGGGTAGGAGAGGTTGACGGAGATCCAGCAGCACGACGGCGTGGTGGTGGATGCAACAGGAAAACCTGCAGGGCTTCGCCGGCGCCCTGCGAGAGGAGTAGGAAGTGTGACGGGAGGGGGAGAGGTGCCAGAGGCTTGGGGTGCGGCTGCCCTCCCCCCACTATATATAGGGGCCAGGGGGGTGCTGGCCCTAGGGAGATCAGATCTCCTAGGGGGCGGCGGCCAGAGGGGGGATACTTGCCCCCAAGGCATAGGGGGCGCCCCCTCCCCCTAGGGTTTCAACCCTAGGCGCATGGAGGGGGGGCCCATGTGGTGCGCCAGCCCACCAGGGGCTGGCCCCTTCCCCCTTGCGGCCTACGGGGCCCTCCGGGATGGGTGGCCCCACCCGGTGGGCCCCCGGGACCCCTCCGGTGGTCCCGGGACACTCCCGGTGACCCCCGGAATTCACCAGATGGCCGAAACTGGACTTCTTATATATCATTCTTTACCTCCGGACCATTCCGGAACTCCTCGTGACGTCCGGGATCTCATCCGGGACTCCGAACAACATTCGGGTTTCCATGTGCATCTATCTCTACAACCCTAGCGTCACTGAACCTTAAGTGTGTAGACCCTACGGGTTCGGGAGACACGCAGACATGACCGAGACTACTCTCCGGTCAATAACCAACAGCGGGATCTGGATACCCATGTAGGTTCCCACGTGTTCCTCGATGATATCATCGGATGAACCACTGTGTCAAGGATTCACTCAATCCCGTATGTTATTCCCTTTGTCTATCGGTACGGTACTTGCCCGAGATTCGATCGTCGGTGCCCGATACCTTGTTCAATCTCGTCATGGCAAGTCTCTTTACTCGTTCCGTAATTCATCATCCCGTGACTAACTCCTTAGTCACTTTGAGCTCATTATGATGATGTCTTACCGAGAGGGCCCAGAGGCACCTCTCCGTCATACGGAGTGACAATATCCCAGTCTCGGTTCGTACCAACTCAACAGACACTTTTGGAGATACCTGTTGCGTACCTTTATAGCCACCCAGTTACGTTGTGACGTTTGGCACACCCAAAGTATTACTACGGTATCCGGGAGTTGCACAACCTCATGGTCTAAGGAATAAAGACTTGACACTGGAAAAGCTTAATCATTACGAACTAAACGATCTCGTGCTAGGCTCAGGATTGGGTCTTGTCCATCACATCATTCTCCTAATGATGTGATCCCGTTATCAATGACATCCTATGTCCATGGTCAGGAAACCGTAACCATCTGTTGATTAACGAGCTAGTAACTAGAGGCTTACCAGGGACACGTTGTTGTCTATGTATTCACACATGTATCACTGTTTTCGTACAATACAATTCAAGCATGAATAACAGACAATTATCATGAACAAGGAAATATAATAATAATCCTTTTATTATTGCCTCTAGGGCATATTTCCAACATATGTCTGCATGCACATTGTCGGGGGAAACTATCCGCCACGAACACCTATGGGACCGGAGCCCCTTTGTCTGTGCGGTACGAGGGCGGAGGGAGCACAAAGAGCAGATCGTAGCGAGCACGCGGGCAGTTTTACCCAGGTTCGGGCCGCGGTAGACGCGTAAAACCCTACTCCTGCTTAGTTGTCTATTGAGTTGGAGTGCTCGAGAGCTTGAAGAAGCAGCTACACCGAGCGTGAGAGTGATCTAGGTTCCGAACCCCCTCCACGTTGTGCATGGGCCTCCTTTTATAGTGCAAGGGGTCACCGACAGGTGTCAACGTAGGAGAAAGGGGTAAAAATGTAAAAGAGGTGGTAGTTGTAATAGTGCGGGAACAGTGGAGCTACAGTGCAGAACAGTGGTCTATACCTACTTTGACAGTGGGGGACAAGGGCATTTAATGCCCGTCGCCGTCGACCCCAAAAGCTCCCGCCTTAGCGTCTCCGTCCGCCACGGCGATGGATCCACCGCCGTGGAGTGCCACCGTGTACCCCGGGCTGCACAGCCATCCACCACGCGTCCCTGGATAGGCCCCAGGGCGACGCGTGGGCTGATGAGCTGGAGCGCGGGCACACAGCGCAGCCTTCCCGGCAAGCACCTTGCCGGGGCCTTGATCTTGCCGGGCCCGGGAGCTTGCCGCTCCCCGGGCCCTTGCCGGGGCGCATATAGCGCCGAGGCGTGTCTTCTAATCTTCCTGGCAAGCTCCCCTTGCCAGGGCCTTGTGCTAGTGGGGCAGTCTTGAGCCTGGTACGGCCTTCCCGGCAAGCTCCTCTTGCCGGGGTCTCGGTCTTCTTTCTTGTATACTTTGTTTTTGAATGGTTTGATAGGGAGCAGGAAGGTCTCCGGCAAGCACGCGGTAAGCCTTGCCGCGGGAAGCTGCAACTGCCCGTGCACAAGTTGGGGTACTGAGGTACCCCTACCTTAGTACACCGACAGGAGCCCCCGGGCCTGGGCCACACACGGTGCCGAGCGCTGTTGGGCCAGGCCCAAAACAGTGCACGGGCATCCGCGGCCCGCGGCGCGCCGAATCCACTTCCGTATCCGCCGCACCCCATCGTAACGGCACGCGTCGATCGCGGCGCCGTGGGATGGGACGTGCCCACGATCTCTTAATGGAAAGGGCGAAACGCCCCCCACTCCCCCATAAAAGCAGAGGAAGCGGGCGCGGTTCCCCTCCTTGCGCTTTCATTGCATCGTCTTCCTCCTCCAGAGATCTCTCTTACGCTCTGCCTCCACACCTCCGCCGCCGCCGAGCTCTTCGCCCCCTTCCTTCCGCCGCGTCCGCCATGGCCCCAAAGACCGACAAGGCGAAGGCGGAGAAGTCCAAGAGGGAAAAGTCGGAGCAAGCGGCGAAGCTCGCTGCGTACCGGAAGAAGCACCTCGTCTTCCCGCCGAAGCTCGGCGTGGAGGAGCTCTGGAACAAGTACTACTTGTTCTGGGCCAAGGAAACCAAGGCGCACCCCCGCACCCTGGCATATCCGGCCGCCGCCAAGGACAGCTATCCCGGCGGGTACCACTTCTTCGCAGCCTTCTTCCACTGCGGTCTGTGTCCTCCTTTCTCGAATTTCTTCTGCGACATTATGCATACATACGGCTTCCATCTGCTTGACTTCACCCCCAACGCCGTCCTCACCATGGCGGTTTTCGCACACATGTGCGAAAACTTCATAGGAGTACACCCAAACGTAGCGCTTTTTAGGCACTTCTTCACTCCTAGAGCAGAGGCCGACGCCCCCCTCTCCGGAGGAATTTCTTGGGTTTTCCGTCTGAATAAGAAGGGATCCTACTTGCCGGGGGAGCTCCGCGGCAAGTGGGAGGAGTGGCGCGCGGAGTGGTGCTGGATCGTTGAAGATGCGCCGCAGTCCTTCACCGCGCCGCGCACAACACCCATCGTGCCCGGCAGGGATTGGAGCGAGCTGGACTCGGACGATGTCAAGCTCGACATCGCCCTCGTCCGGATTCTTCGTCTTCGGATGGCCAAGCTGTCAGTTGCAGAGGTGGGCGCAGATTTCCTCCGCCGGCGCATCGCCCCTCTCCAAGACCGGAAGAGGCCGGCCTGGGAGTACGGCGGCCCGGCAGACATAATGAGGCTGCGCCCCGGGCTCAACTTCAACTTCACCACGCTGGAGCTGAAGGGGATGGTCCGGGAACTCTTCAAGTACGACCCGGCACACCCTGAGTGGTTCAGACCTCCCCGGGAAGTGGTGCCGCTCTGCAACAACATCGTCCGGGATCGCATCCTCGCCATGATGCCCATGTGTGACTCGCACGGCGTGGACCGCACGTGGATCGCTCCCAAGCCCATCGACGTCCTCAACTTCTACGACAACCTCGCAGAGGTGGCAAAGAACAAGAACGACCTCAAGGAGCACACGCGGGACACCACCGACCAAGAGTTCGCCTACATAGCTTCTCGGGCAGAAGAGGCCGCCGCAGCCGCGGCGGCAGGAATTTTTGGATACACGCCTGAAGAGGCGGAAGTTGCGGACGCGTCCACCCAGGCAGAGGAGGCGGAGATCCGCAGGTTGCTGCAGCTCCCTCCCGACGCGCTCGCCGGGGTCCCCTCGCTGAGGCACTCCGGGATCCACGGGATCGTGGCCGAGGCCGCGGCAATGGAGGGTACCGCCGGAGGGAGCAGAGGCGCCGCGAGGAGCGGAGGCGCCGGAGGAAGCGGAGGCGGCAAGGGAAAAGAGGCCGCAGCGCAGGGCGCTGGGCCCAGCGAGCCGGCCGGGGAAGAGGAGGAGGAGGAGGCCGAGGACTCCGGCGGATCCACGGAGCTCTACGCCGACGACCTCTCCTCGTCGGAGAGCTCTCCGCCCCCGGCAAGCCCAAGGCAGTCTCCGCCGAAGCGTCTCCGCAAGACGGCGACGGGAGAGAGGGCGCAGGCGCCCCGGCAACAACCAGCTCGCCGGGCAGCTCCCCGGGGGAGCCAAGCCGCGCCAAGGCCGACCGGCGCACCAGCCACAGCAGAGGCGGCCCGCGCGCGGACCACGACGGAGGCGCCTCGCAGGCCGGCGCCGAGCCGGCAGGGGTCTTCTCGGAGCGGAGCAGCGGCTCCGCCCGCTCCTCGGGCGCCGGCTACCACAGGGGCTGGGTCTTCGCAGCCCCCAGCCCCGGTGAGCACCAAGCGCGCGAGGGAGTCTTCGTCTTCCGCTCCTCGCGCCGACGCGCCCACGGTGGAGTACGATTTCTCCGCCCTGAGCGAGGACGACGAGGAGGACCAGGAGTAAGGATCCAGGACCTTACATCTTCTCGATTTCTGTCTTGGTTTTTTGCTGATGCTGACTCTGTCTGTTGCTTTGATTTCAGGACCTTGACTCAGCGCGCGGCGAAGAAGGCCAAGGCGCATGTGGTCGAGGCCGCGGAAGACTCAGCCGCCGCGGCAACAGGAGGTGTGCCGGAGCCGAGCCTGCCGGACCCGAGCGCTGCTCCGAGGAGCAGCCCCCAGCGCAGCCCGCAGCGCAGCCCCCAGCGTAAGTCTCGGGTTTACTCTTTCGCTTACCGGGGTACGCCTGAGGATTGGTCTTGTCTTCATATCTTGATGTTTCTTGTCTTGTTTTGTGCAGAGGTGGAGCCACAGCGGGAAGAGCGCCCGGAGACTGTCGTCGAGGAGCTGCAGGCCCCGCCGTCCCCGCCAAGGCAGAACTCTCCGGCAAGGGAGAGCGCTCCGCCAAGGGCGGGTACTCCGCCAAGGCAGAGTACCCCGCCAAGGGCGAGCAGCCCGGCGAGGGTGGCCACTCCGCCAAGGCCGAGCTCCCCGGCGAGGGAGCCCGCCACCGAGGACGTCCGCCAAGGTATGTTCTGTAGCTTGTCTTCTTGGCTTTGCCTCTTTTTGGATATTTGCTTGAATCTTGAACTTCTTTTTCTTCTTCTTCTTTTTAGATCTTCCTCCTCCCGAGCCCATGGAGACGGAGGTTATTAACCTCGAGGAGGAGGGCGCGCAAGGCGGCGGCGGTGACGTCCCTGCCACCGAGGAGATGGCCGAGGCCGCCGAGCCGGCCGCGCAGGAGACTGCTCCGGCTGCGGACGCAGCGGTCGGGGAGGGGGACGGCGACCGCACCGCCGGCCCGGAGGCGGCGGGAGCATCGGATGCTGCACCGGCCACCAGCCCCTCCGCCAACAAGGAGCAGGGGTACTATGTTGAGGCCCCCAACGGCGTCTTCATCCAGATGCCTTGGGGGTCTTCATCGCGAGCTCCCGCGGAGGGCGAGGCGTTCGACGGAGAAGTCCTGGCCTCCGCAGGCCTGAAGATCGTCGAGGCGCCCGGCGGGAGTGAGGGGCCCGAGGAGGAGAAGCTGCTCCACCAGCTCCTGGCCCTTTACCGGGCCAGGCAGGCAAAGCTCGCCTCCCGGGAGGCCCTTGCCGCCAAGGCCGCCGCAGAAATGGAGAAGCGCGCGGCGGAGCTCGGCGCCGCCAACCAGGCGGCCCTCCGCGAGGTGGCGGAGGAGCGCGAGCGTCTCGCCGGCGAGTACCAGGAGTGGGTGCTCGAGAAGGCTGAAGCTGAGGAGCAGCAGCGGCTCGCCGGGGTGGAGATGTCCCGGCGAGAGGGAGAGCTCGCGCAGCGGAAGGTCGAGCTCGACTCCCATGAGGAGGTCCTTGCCGCTCGCGAGACAGCCCTTGGCGGGGAGTTGAAGGAGGCGAAAGCCGCCGCGGTTGCCGCGGAAAACGCCAAGAAGGAGCTCGCCGCCAAGGTTGTTCAGCTGGAGAAGGCGCTGAAGGTGAGCGCGGAGAAGGTTGCCGCGCTCATCACGGAGCGCAAGAAGGACGCCCACACAAACTCAGAGCTCCAGGTGAGCCTTTCCAAGAGGGGCGACGAGTTGAAGGCCGCCAAGGACTCCATCGAGGACTTGGAGCTGAAGGTCACCACTCTGAAAGATTCGCTCGACGCTGCCCGGGCTCAGGAGAACAAGCTGAAGGAGGAGCTCCGCAAGGAGCGGACCCTGGTGGACAGCGTCAACAAGGCATCCGAGCTCTTCCGCCAGACCATTGAGGTATGGACTGAAGACTTGGTTTCTTCTGCGTCCAACATTGACCAGGAGCTGCTGGCGCTGAAGGTTGAACATCTCATCTACTCGCCGGATCCGGACCTCCCGCACAGCGCCAAGCTCAGCCTCTTCTTCAGAGGGATCGCGCCGGCCCTTGCAGGTCTCCGGAACCGAATCCCCGCGCAGCTGGCCGAGGAGTCGCGCCTGCTCTGCGCGGGAACTCTGGAGCGGGTGCTGACGAAGATCGTGTACCGCAACCCGGGGATCAATCTCACCAACGTTCTTCGCAGCTTGCCGGCTGATGCAGACACGGAGGCCCTGAAGGAGCAGGTCGCCCACATCATCGCCAAGGTGGCAAAGCTTGGCAGGAAGGAGGGCGACCGCGTAGATTAGGGCTCCATTATCTTTATCTTTTTGTTGCTGCATATTATGTCATGAACTCATTAGTCCATCGCGACAAGTTATCCTTTGTAAGATATTTATCTTATTTTGATCAATCAGTGCAATGTTATCTTCCTTGTCTTAATCCTTGACTTTGTACGTTTTTCACCCTACGCTTCCGGGGAGCTTGCCGGCAAGGGGCCTTTGCCGCGAGCGCTGAGTGCTGGACTCTAAGCAGCCTGCTGGCCAAGGTCTTCACCAGCAAGCGACCTTGCCGCAGCTAGTCGCGACGCACTTAGCTTGCTGAGCGTACTCGGAAACAAAGCAAGGGCGCGACACTTGTCGCAGCTCACTTAAATCGTTGAGCGAACTCGAAAACAAGATAAGGGTGCGGCAAGCTACAGGTAGGTTCCTCCGCGCACAGGTTTTCCATACAAAGTGTGATTGTTCAAGGAAGACAACTAAAATCTAAAATTTGAACTGGTCAAATTCTAACAACTTATCTTTCATGTGTTGCTTGCTTATATTGCTTGCTTTCCGGTAAGGCTTCTCTTTCTTGAACAGCACTTGGTTCCTCCTCCACCTCCTTCCCCCCCGGCAAACTTGTGCGCGAGGAACGTTCCTTCTGCTTAAGAGGAAAGAAAAGGGAGAGGGAAACAAGCATATGGCCTTTCGGCATGCTAATGCTTACCGTATACTTGAGTGTTGCACCAAATGCCGAACCAAAACATGCAAATAGCAAAGAGAAGCATGCAAAAGGCAATCGGTGCGAAAAACACGAAAACTTTACTGATGCACGGGGTCTGCGCCCGGCTTTGTACAAAGGTTTACATGCAACAGCGGCAAAGCTTGTACAAAAAGGTGGTTGCCGGAGCGGATCACGGCAACCGCGCCTTAGGGGTGAAACTTGCGAAGATGCTCTATGTTCCAGGAGTTGCTCACCGGTAAGCCTTCTTCGGTCTCGAGGCGGACAGCGCCGGGCCTCGTAACTTGTCTCACCCGATAAGGGCCTTCCCACTTCGGCGTCAACTTGTTGGAATTCTTGGCGGACTAAACACGCCGAAGAACAAGGTCGCCTTCCTCGAGACTCCTGGCCTTGACTTTGCGGCTATGGTAGCGGCGCAAAGCTTGCTGGTATCGAGCAGCTCGTACAGCAGCCTGGAGACGTCCCTCCTCGAGGAGCAACGCGTCATCTTGCCGCAGTTGCTCTTGCTCGAGCTCATCATAAGCGAGCACTCGAGGAGATCCGTATACGAGTTCCGTGGGGAGTACTGCCTCTGCTCCATAGACTAGAGCAAAGGGTGTATGTCCGGTGGCTCGATTTGGTGTCGTCCTGATTGACCAAAGAGCCGCCGGTAGCTCCTCTATCCAATTTCTTCCGCACTTGCGCAGCCTGTCAAAGGTCCTTGTCTTGAGTCCGCGCAGCACTTCAGCATTTGCCCTCTCCGCTTGACCGTTGCTCCTCGGGTGAGCAACAGAAGCGAAACAGACCTTGGCGCCAAGGTCTTGGACGTACTGCATGAAGGTGCGACTAGTGAATTGCGTACCGTTATCGGTGATGATCCTGTTAGGGATCCCGAAACGGCAAACAATCGACCTGAAGAACCTGGCCGCTGACTGTGCTGTCACCTTCCTCACCGGCTCCACTTCTGGCCACTTTGTGAACTTGTCGATTGCAACGTACAAGTACTCAAAGCCCCCGACGGCTCGGGGGAAGGGGCCGAGGATATCGAGCCCCCAGACCGAGAAGGGCCAGGACAAAGGGATTGTTTGGAGAGCTTGAGCTGGCTGATGAATCTGCTTCGCATGGAACTGGCACGCTTCACACTTGGTTACTAGTGCAGTTGCATCTTGGAGGGCTTCTTGCCAAAAGAACCCTTGCCGGAAAGCTTTCCCGGCAAGCGCCCTTGCGCCAATGTGGTGGCCGCATATGCCTCCGTGTATTTCCGCCAACAGCTTCTGTCCATCCTCTCTGGAGATGCACTTCAACCTGACACCATTGAGTCTTCTTCTGTACAACTCGTTATCTACGAACTAGTACATACTTGACTGCCTGGTTATCTTCTCTATCTCTTGAGGGTCGTCGGGAAGTTCTCCAGTTTGAAGGAAACGGACGATTTGCTGCGCCCATGCCGGAGCCTGAGGCTCAACGGCAAGGACTAAAGGCTCGAGGGCCGCTGCGGGAACCTCAGCTTCTACGGCAAGGACCTCTGGTTCTGCCGGAGCTGATGGTCCCCCGGCAAGCTCGCCGGGGCGAGGCTTGTCGGGAACAATTGCTTCAACTGTACAAGCCCGAGGATTTGCAGGAGCAAACTGTTCCTCAGCGTTCTGGTTGTTGATCTTGGGGACCTTGGCGGCGGTTTCAGGAAGATCCGCCGGCAAGTAGTCGCCGGAGACCAACTTTCTCTTCTTGGGCTGCCCAATTGATGGTGTAACGGATCGTTGAGTCAGCTTGAGTAAGAAGGTCCCTGGTTCCACAGGTAACTTCATCGCAGCACACTTTGAAAGGCCGTCCGCTATTTCATTTTGAGCTCTTGGGACGTGCTCCATCTGCAGACCTTCAAAGTGCTCCTCAAGCTTCCTCACTTCATCGACATAAGCTTCCATCAAAGGGCTCTGATAGCTCTTGTTGACTTGCCGGACCACCAACTGAGAATCGCCCCGCACAATCAGCTTCCTGATCCCAAGTTCGGCCGCAATCCTGAGGCCGGCAAGCAGGCCTTCATATTCAGCAGTGTTGTTTGTCGCTTGCTCCCTGGGAAAGTGCATCTGGATAACATATTTGAGGTGCTCTCCGGTGGGCGCGATGAGAACCACGCCAGCACCGGCGCCTTGCAGCGAGAAGGCACCGTCAAAATACATTACCCATTCACTTGTAGCTTCTTGTACGGGTGTACTTGTTTCTTGAACTTCCTCGTCGGGCGTTGGGGTCCACTCAGCTATGAATTCTGCCAAAGCTCGGCTCTGTATAGTTGAAGTACTTTCAAACTTGAGTCCAAAGCTTGACAGCTCCAGTGCCCACTCAACGATCCTGCCTGTTGCTTCCGGATTGTGCAATATCCTCTTCAGCGGAAAGCGAGTGACCACTGTTATCTCATGGGCTTGGAAGTAATGGCGCAGCTTTCTCGAGGCCATGAGGAGGCCGAAAAGCAATTTTTGCACACCAGAGTATCTTGATCTAGCCCCCTGGAGAAGGGAACTTACAAAATACACTGGGCGCTGCACCATCTTCTTCCGCACCTCATCCTGTTCCTGCGCAGAGTCTTCCTTGTCGGGGCCAGAGCTTGCCGGGGCAGCCCCCTGCTTGTCGCTGGATTCGCTTGCCGGTGGTGCTGACTCCTCGTCGGACTCCCTCTCCGCTACTAACGCAGCACTAACCACCTGGTTGGTTGCCGCTAAGTATAGCAACAACTTTTCCTGTGGTCTAGGTGCGACAAGTATAGGAGTGGAGGACAGGTACCGTTTCAAATCCTGCAACGCCGCCTCCGCTTCCGGAGTCCACTTCATGGGACCCGCCTTCTTCAAGATTTTGAAGAAAGGTAGGGCGCGTTCTGCAGACTTTGAAATGAACCTACTGAGGGCAGCCACACAACCTGCAAGCCTCCTGACATCCTTGACGCGCTTTGGGGCCTCTATCTGCTCAATGGCTTTAATCTTGTCGGGGTTGGCTTCAATCCCCCTCTGCGATACAAAGAACCCGAGAAGCTTGCCGGAGGGGACTCCAAAGACGCACTTCTCGGGGTTCAATTTGAGCTGTATTCTGCGCAGGTTCTGAAACGTTTCTTCCAAGTCTTGAATCAGGGTTTCCTTGCTCTTGCTCTTCACCACAATGTCATCCATGTAAGCTTCTACATTTTTGTGGATCTGTGGCTCAAAAGCAGTGTACACTACCCTTGCAAAGGTTGAGCCTGCATTCTTCAATCCAAATGGCATGCGAATAAAGCAATAAGTGCCACATGGAGTGATAAATGCAGTCTTCTCTTCATCCTCCTTGGCCATGAAAATCTGATGATAGCCTGAGTATGCATCAAGAAAACAGAGTAGCTCACATCCGGCAGTGGAGTCAACGATCTGGTCAATGCGCGGCAAAGGGAATGGATCCTTGGGACATGCTTTATTCACATCGGTGAAGTCTATACACAGTCTCCATTTCCCATTGGCCTTGCGCACGACGACTGGATTTGCCAACCACGTCGGATGGATCACACCTCTAACTAGGCCTGCTGCTTCTAGCTTCTTGATTTCTTCGTTGATGAATTCTTGGCGCTCCACGGCTTGCTTCCTCACTTTCTGCTTGATGGGCCGCGCATGAGGACAGACAGCAAGCTTGTGCTCAATCACCTTCCTGGGAACACCGGGGATGTCAGATGGTTACCAGGCAAACACATCGACATTCGCCCGCAGGAAGGCAACGAGCGCGCTTTCCTATTTGCTGTCAAGGGTGGCGCTGATGGTGAAGGTACCACCAGTGCCGTCCTCCTTTGCGGACACTTTCTTGGTTGCCGGAGGAGCAGCCATTCCTTTCTTACTCTTGTCGGTGGAGCTCGATGGAACGTCCTCGACGGCAGCGCAGCACTCCGAGGAGGTGCGGTTGCCGGAGTGGGTCCCAGAGCACTTGCCGGACTTGGTCTTTGTAAGGCACTGTCAAAATACATTACCCATTCACTTGTAGCTTCTTGTACGGGTGTACTTGTTTCTTGAACTTCCTCGTCGGGCGTTGGGGTCCACTCAGCTATGAATTCTGCCAAAGCTCGGCTCTGTATAGTTGAAGTACTTTCAAACTTGAGTCCAAAGCTTGACAGCTCCAGTGCCCACTCAACGATCCTGCCTGTTGCTTCCGGATTGTGCAATATCCTCTTCAGCGGAAAGCGAGTGACCACTGTTATCTCATGGGCTTGGAAGTAATGGCGCAGCTTTCTCGAGGCCATGAGGAGGCCGAAAAGCAATTTTTGCACACCAGAGTATCTTGATCTAGCCCCCTGGAGAAGGGAACTTACAAAATACACTGGGCGCTGCACCATCTTCTTCCGCACCTCTCCTTGCTCCTGCGCAGAGTCTTCCTTGTCGGGACCAGAGCTTGTCGGGACAGCCCCCTGCTTGTCGCTGGATTCGCTTGCCGGTGGTGCTGACTCCTCGTCGGACTCCCTCTCCGCTACTAACGCAGCACTAACCACCTGGTTGGTTGCCGCTAAGTATAGCAACAACTTTTCCTGTGGTCTAGGTGCGACAAGTATAGGAGTGGAGGACAGGTACCGTTTCAAATCCTGCAACGCCGCCTCCGCTTCCGGAGTCCACTTCATGGGACCCGCCTTCTTCAAGATTTTGAAGAAAGGTAGGGCGCGTTCTGCAGACTTTGAAATGAACCTACTGAGGGCAGCCACACAACCTGCAAGCCTCCTGACATCCTTGACGCGCTTTGGGGCCTCTATCTGCTCAATGGCTTTAATCTTGTCGGGGTTGGCTTCAATCCCCCTCTGCGATACAAAGAACCCGAGAAGCTTGCCGGAGGGGACTCCAAAGACGCACTTCTCGGGGTTCAATTTGAGTTGTATTCTGCGCAGGTTCTGAAACGTTTCTTCCAAGTCTTGAATCAGGGTTTCCTTGCTCTTGCTCTTCACCACAATGTCATCCATGTAAGCTTCTACATTTCTGTGGATCTGTGGCTCAAAAGCAGTGTACACAACCCTTGCAAAGGTTGAGCCTGCATTCTTCAATCCAAATGGCATGCGAATAAAGCAATAAGTGCCACATGGAGTGATAAATGCAGTCTTCTCTTCATCCTCCTTGGCCATGAAAATCTGATGATAGCCTGAGTATGCATCAAGAAAACAGAGTAGCTCACATCCGGCAGTGGAGTCAACGATCTGGTCAATGCGCGGCAAAGGGAATGGATCCTTGGGACATGCTTTATTCACATCGGTGAAGTCTATACACAGTCTCCATTTCCCATTGGCCTTGCGCACGACGACTGGATTTGCCAACCACGTCGGATGGATCACACCTCTAACTAGGCCTGCTGCTTCTAGCTTCTTGATTTCTTCGTTGATGAATTCTTGGCGCTCCACGGCTTGCTTCCTCACTTTCTGCTTGATGGGCCGCGCATGAGGACAGACAGCAAGCTTGTGCTCAATCACCTTCCTGGGAACACCGGGGATGTCAGATGGTTGCCAGGCAAACACATCGACATTCGCCCGCAGGAAGGCAACGAGCGCGCTTTCCTATTTGCTGTCAAGGGTGGCGCTGATGGTGAAGGTACCACCAGTGCCGTCCTCCTTTGCGGACACTTTCTTGGTTGCCGGAGGAGCAGCCATTCCTTTCTTACTCTTGTCGGTGGAGCTCGATGGAACGTCCTCGACGGCAGCGCAGCACTCCGAGGAGGTGCGGTTGCCGGAGTGGGTCCCAGAGCACTTGCCGGACTTGGTCTTCGTCTTCTTCCCCCCGGGAGCTTCAGCGGCAAGAGTATCCTTCTCGGCCGCAGCTGCCGCATCCCGGTAGATCTTGTCGGCGCAGACAGGCGCATCCTTCTTGTCGCCGTGGACAGTGATGACGCTTATCGGCCCCGGCATCTTCAGTACGTTGTAGGCATAATGGGAAGCTGCCATGAACTTGGCGAGGGCAGGACGGCCAAGTATTCCATTGTAGGGCAATGGAATATCAGCGACGTCGAAAGTGATGCGCTCAGTTCTGAAATTGAGCTCCCCGCCAAAGGTCACCGGCAAAGTGATCTTCCCCTTAGGCTTGCTCCTTCCCGGGTTGATTCCTTGGAATGAACCGGTCTCTTCGAGCTCGCCATCTGGTATCTGGAGTTTCTTGATCACAGCAGAGGAGATCAAGTTCAGCCCGGCCCCGCCGTCAACCAACATTTTGGTGACCTTGAGGTTGCGGATGGTGGGTGAGACCAGCATCGGCAAGCACCCGACCGCAGTGGTGCGGTCGGGGTGATCCTCAAGATCAAAAATGATGGGCGTGCTGGACCATTTGAGGAGCCTGCGCGACTCCACTGGCGGCTCCGCTGCGTTTACCTCACGCACCCACTGCTTTAGTTGGCGGTGGGAGGTGTGCAGGGAGGCGCCACCGTCGACGCACAGGACCTCCGTGGCCTTCTGGAACTCCTGCTCGCTGTTCTCCTCGTCCTCCATGTCTTCGTCGTCGTCCTCTTCGTCCTTGTCGCGGCCCCGGGGAGGTCGATCTCCTTGCCGCTGCTTAGCCTTGCCGCGGCGTCCTCCCCGGCCGTTGAACGGCCGCTTCTTGCTCGTCTCTTCCCCGCCACCTTGGGCCTTCTCCTTGTCGCGCCTCTCGTACTCAGCTTTCTGCTGCTCGACGAGGTATTCGACGCGCTTGCAGTTGGAGAGATCGTGACCTTTGGTGCGGTGGATCTTACAGTATTGCTTGTCGGAGCTGCCTGGCTTGTCGGCCGCCGCCGCAGGGGCAGGTTCCTTGCCGGAACCGCCAGCCTGCGCTTGCTTGGCGGGGGCCTCCTTGCCGGACTTCTCGACGGCAAGCACCTCTTTCTTGCCCTTCCTTCTGTTATTCCGCCGCCGGCTCTTCTTTGCCGGGGCGGTGTCGTCGCTGTCGCTTCCTCCTGCGCCAGTATCCTCCCCGGGGAGTCTCCTTCCCTCTTCCGCGCGTGCGCACTTGTCAGCAAGAGCATAGAGCTCGCTGACGTCCCAAATCTTGGTCATCGCGATCTCTTCACGCATGCGGCGGTTACGCACGTTCTGATGGAACGCGCTGATAACCGCGGCAGGGTGGACATCAGGGATGTTGTGCTGCACGCGGCTGAAGCGTTGGATGTACTTGCGCAGGGTCTCGCCTTCCTTCTGGGCCAAAATGTGGAGATCGCTCTCCTGGCCGTGGGGTTTGTGGCCGCCGGTGAAGGCGCCAACAAACTGGTGGCAAAGGTCGGCCCAAGAAGAGATAGAACCTTCCGGCAAGTGCATAAGCCACGAACGAACGTTCGGCTTAAGCACAAGCGGGAAGTAGTTTGCTAAGATCTTCTCGTCGCGCCCCCCGGCAGCTTGCACTGCGATGGTATAGACGCTGAGGAATTCCGAGGGGTGCGTCTTGCCGTCGTACTTCTCAGGTACGTCGGGCTTAAAATTCTTCATGCTGGGCCACTGGACGCGCCGCAGCTCACGGGTAAACGCAGGGCAGCCTGCCGCGTACGGCAAGTCGCCTGGCTCACCGGGCGCGTGCGCGTCGACAGTGTTTCCAGCTCTCTTGTCTGATTGTCGCCGAGCTTCTCGGCGGCGCTCGATTGTGGTCCGAGCGTCTTCTTCTCGCCGGTCGTCGAGGACTTGGCGCTGGTCCCGACGAGCCCGCGGGTCCGACGAGGCTGTGGAGCCGTCGTCGGCGTTGTTCCGGCGGGGCGGCGTCTTCTGCTTCTGCGGCGGGGAGTGCACGCTTGTCGCACCCCCGGCAGTCTTGTCGCCGTCAGCCTTCGTCTTCTCAGCTTGCCGCGGCCGTGAGGTCGACGGCTGCTGTGGAGAATCGTTGTTGGCGAAGTCTATCAGGCTCCGGATGGTGGCCCTCCATTCTTCGGCCTTATCGGCCGCTGGAGGGAAGTCGAGGAGCAGTTGTGCCCTTGCGAGCGCTTCTGCTGGAGTGGAGGGGAACGCGGGCGAGCGGTGCGAGGAGCGGGATACGCTCGGACTTCTAACAACGTTAGAAGGAGCGGGGTCCCGCGCCGGCGCCTTCGCTTTGCTTGTGCCCGGACGGGGGTCCGGGGCGTCCCGCGAGCCTCCGGTTTGGCCTTGCCCCAGCAAGCGGATACCACCTCCCATGGTATGGCGCTGCTGGGTCGTCGTGTGCTGAGATGGACGCGGCGCGTCCACGGAGACCGAGGTTCGGTCGTCCGTCCTGTTCTTGGATCTGGTGGCGCCGTGAGTGTCCTCGCCGGCGACCACCCTTCCGACGGCGTCTCCCCCGCCCACCGTTGGCTCTGGTGGCGGCGGATAAGACGCAGACGGGCCTCCGACCTCCGAAGCCTTCTTATTCGGGGCCATGGAGTTGTCGCTGATGAAGTTGATGATGAAGCTGGAGAGGTTGATGAAGAATGCGCCCGCGCGAACGCCGGATCAGGTTCGCACAACCTCGACGCCCCCTACCTGGCGCGCCAAAGATGTCGGGGGAAACTGTCCGCCACGAACACCTATGGGACCGGAGCCCCTTTGTCTGTGCGGTACGAGGGCGGAGGGAGCACAAAGAGCAGATCGTAGCGAGCACGCGGGCAGTTTTACCCAGGTTCGGGCCGCGGTAGACGCGTAAAACCCTACTCCTGCTTAGTTGTCTATTGAGTTGGAGTGCTCGAGAGCTTGAAGAAGCAGCTACACCGAGCGTGAGAGTGATCTAGGTTCCGAACCCCCTCCACGTTGTGCATGGGCCTCCTTTTATAGTGCAAGGGGTCACCGACAGGTGTCAACGTAGGAGAAAGGGGTAAAAATGTAAAAGAGGTGGTAGTTGTAACAGTGCGGGAACAGTGGAGCTACAGTGCAGAACAGTGGTCTATACCTACTTTGACAGTGGGGGACAAGGGCATTTAATGCCCGTCGCCGTCGACCCCAAAAGCTCCCGCCTTAGCGTCTCCGTCCGCCACGGCGATGGATCCACCGCCGTGGAGTGCCACCGTGTACCCCGGGCTGCACAGCCATCCACCACGCGTCCCTGGATAGGCCCCAGGGCGACGCGTGGGCTGATGAGCTGGAGCGCGGGCACACAGCGCAGCCTTCCCGGCAAGCACCTTGCCGGGGCCTTGATCTTGCCGGGCCCGGGAGCTTGCCGCTCCCCGGGCCCTTGCCGGGGCGCATATAGCGCCGAGGCGTGTCTTCTAATCTTCCTGGCAAGCTCCCCTTGCCAGGGCCTTGTGCTAGTGGGGCAGTCTTGAGCCTGGTACGGCCTTCCCGGCAAGCTCCTCTTGCCGGGGTCTCGGTCTTCTTTCTTGTATACTTTGTTTTTGAATGGTTTGATAGGGAGCAGGAAGGTCTCCGGCAAGCACGCGGTAAGCCTTGCCGCGGGAAGCTGCAACTGCCCGTGCACAAGTTGGGGTACTGAGGTACCCCTACCTTAGTACACCGACACACATACAAACTCCCAACCATGAATTATTATCTGTGTTGAGACGGAGTATTATGCTATAGATAATGGGGATCCAGTAATAACTTTTTGTTTACTGTGAATACATTACCTTGGTATGATGCTTTTGTCGAGGTACGGACTAATGATGTTAACCATTCGATCAAGTGGGAGAATGTTAGAATTATTATTTGATCAAATGGTCAAAAGGTTAATTACCATAAATTACTATGGGCCCATTAATTAATTTTGGGATTATACCAATTAAATGGCAATTGACAAATCGGGCGTGTGATTGGGGGGCTGAATTTACGTTAATATGGTTAAGGTCCCACGGTCAAAGCCAGCGCATTATATATGGTGAAGACTTGCACGCACGCATTTATCCATGGCATTATTCATTGTCTTCTCCTAAAATCACTCCTTTTCCAATCGGGAGAGTGCGGCTCATTGACGTGAAGGCCTTGCCGTTGCACCGGCGAGTTGCTGGAGACGCTGTTGTGATTCATCATCAACTTCAGACTCAATTTCCTCTACTGAGATGACCTCTTCTAACGAAGGTACAATTATCTATTGCCCACTAAATTCCGCATTAGATCAAATTGTGTTCATGTGTATTAGACAAGATCCAATAGCAATTGCATAATCTCAGTATTTAAATCTAACAATGCCAACTTAGTATCCAACCCTTGGTGGGAAGATCCTCGTCGCCATGCTCAATTGGATTTGTAGTTGATTTTACTATGTCGGTTTATTATCCAACTGATGCTACAAAGAGCGCTCTTAGTCATGCTCAGTGGGATTTCTCGTTGATTATACTATGTCAAATTAGTGTCCAACTTGGTGGGAAAAGTGCTCATTGTCACGGGGAAGAACGATAAATGCCACGTCCAAACCGTCCCCGTTGATCTCGTGCCTAACCTAACAGATTTGTCTAATATATTTGACTTTTATAGGAGAAACATCAGGACTCTGTTAGGTGCTTTTGATTAATTTTCAAATGAATATTACAAGAAAGAGTTCAGAAATAAGTACAAAGTAAGAAGATCTATACAATACTACAACAGCAACTACTACTTTCCTAAGAAACAAGGTATCTAAAAGAGTTGACCCAGGCTTCAAAATTGATATATCTCTCCTTTTTGGCTTCGAACATAATCCATTTGAGCTTATGTTTGATTATTTTCCTGGACCATAAAGGTTAGGGATGTTGGTATTTGAGTTTCTTGCCCACATCAACTTTATTACTACCAAAGTGTCAATGCAAATATCCACCTAACCAAAACTATGATGTAAACATCAGTCTCAGTGAAATTTACCTATTAGCCTATTCTTGAAAAGAGGAAAGTCAGAAGGTTGTGATAGTTGTAGGAGCATAAACCAACCGAGGAAGCTAAATGAGAAAGCGGTCGATTGTATAATAAATCATTTTTATCACGTTTACACATCCTTGGTATGGATTTCTCAGATGCAGAGGCGGTCACCCTCCTTTTCTAAAAAAACACATCCTTGATATTCATGAGTCCCAGAATATACAGATGGAAAAAAGTTTTCAAAAAAACGAATAGAAAAAAATACATGGTTGTTGTGTCATGCCATTTTCAAGACTACACGATTAAACGGTTGATTGATTGTGCATTGGAACACCATGGGTTGTTTTCAAAAAAGTGAAGTGGGTGGAAGTTTTGATGAAGCACAATACTAGTGAATTTTAGGAAAAATTCATATCGCATGGAATCCTACTAAAGAAACAGCCCCTTTAAGAAATATTCAACGACAACAACAACAACAACAAAGCCTTTAGTCCCAAACAAGTTTGGGTACGCTAGAGGTAAAACTCATAAGATCTTGCGACCAACTCATGCCTCTGGCACATGGATAGCAAGCTTCCACGCATCCCTGTCCATAGCTAGTTCATTGGTGATAGTCCAATCCTTCAGGTCTCTCTTAACGGACTCCTCACA
Organism: Secale cereale; assembly: GCA_902687465.1. NCBI lineage: Eukaryota > Viridiplantae > Streptophyta > Magnoliopsida > Poales > Poaceae > Secale > Secale cereale. The sequence goes on along the minus strand of LR738709.1, from coordinate 644,472,787 downwards.
TGTCAAATTCGGTCTACCCCGACCTGTCTTGATATTCTCCGCATGCTTTAGCCGTCCGCTATGCACTGGAGCTTCTAGAGGCCTGCACTGAATATGCCCGGTAAGAAATATTCAGTTCACAAAAAATCCTTCAAATCAAGGAGGCTATTAAAATGTGTACCTACTCTGCTTCCATTTCTTTCTCAAATATCTTCAAAATAAAGGGTCCCAAGAAAACTCCCATGTATGTGCATGCCCAAGATATGGTCGAATTCGACTGTTCAACGAAGACTTGCAGTTTGCTCACTACTCAAATTGTTCGATCAATGAAGTGTTTCAGAAATTCAACGGTGAACTGTCTTTTGGGAAGAAGTGGATGGTTCTAGCGGTAGATGAGAATGCGACCAATGATGGTGCCCCAGTGGTGGTATTAAAAGAGAAGGGAGAGAATGTGTTTATTTGAATTACTTTGGGAGGTTTTCAAGTGAAAAAATGTCCCAGCGAAAGCTGCGCGATATTGTAACTCCAGAACTAGCAAAGTAGAAGCTCATGATATGTGTATTGTAGATCCGACGTGCATGAGCTGTTCACATGGAACAAGAAAGGAGTCTGACAAGTTAGTGTACTAGCCTAGTAGTCCTACAGGAAGCTATACCCTAGAGTTATGGCACCAGTTCGGCTAAAAGCACTGAAATATAGAGACTTGTCGATCAATCCTTACAGCACCAATGTGATATGCGGTCTATGCAAAATGCAACGGTAATTAGCCACCTCCATGTACAATTTCACAGTTGTTCGTGTTGCTACCCCTCGAATATCCACCGACCACGCGCTTGTTCTCTTCTGTTCAGACTTCAGTTAACACTAATTCACCAACGCCCCCCTGGCCCAACTCCATTCCAATTGAGCACCACTAGATAGGGTTGCTCTATCCACAATATGACATGATTGAGCCCGTCAAACTGTCCACGCAAGAACTAGACAGTGTGTAGAGGAACTATGGCTGCGTGAACAAGATACTGTGAATTGTTGTGCAAGTTATCCATCGGTTCCTGGTGCCTCATATTCCTACACTTGCAAAATTCAAATTTCTCGTGTGCAAAGACCAAAAAAATAATACATGAAATAGGAATGAAATATTACAATACAGAGAAGTAAGATGTCGAATAAGCTAGGAAAGGCACAAGGCTCGCTCCTTATAGAAGGTCTAGGTACGTGGTACAAGTAGTGGCATGAAGTTATCGTATCTATCTCAGGCCAGTAGCTAAACCTTGTCGGGCTTGGTACTATGGAAGGTAAGCGTTTATGAGCAAACGATGAATTTCATGTGCTTGTTTTTCCTTGTGCAGGTACCCTGGTACTCCCCAAGGCCTATGTGGAGTACCAACTAAGTCTAGCCGTTGATAATAAAGGGCATTAGAGACCCTTGTACAGTTCACCTGGCGGTTGATTAACCTAATCCCAATAAAGGGCACTATATGTATATGTATGTATATATGTATGTATAGCCAATCAAGAAAAGAGACGGAAACTGTGAAGACAATGCAAAGTTGAAGAATATGAACAACTGAGGAATTTCAGAAAAACTCAAATTGAAGATTTTCAACTTTGGTGGTGGCGTGACCCACCGTATAAGAATGATGATTTCAGACACCGCGTACAATTGTCGTAGGGTTCTGAGAATCAAATTCTTCATTAATTTCTTCACACTTAGAGCGTTATTCTTCATTGATTGAAGAAAAACAATTCTTCATGCGTTGCACATCTAAGTCATCAATTTTGCATAAGTGTTAGGATGAGTGTCCAATTCAAAGAACATTCGAAGATTCTAAGATATTTAGCTCACATCGCAACTTGTTAAATCTCTTCTCATCCAAGGGCTTTGTGAAGATATAGGCTAGTTGTTCTTCAGTCTTCACGTGCTCAATAGAAATGTCGCCCTTCAACACATGATCACGAAGAAAATGATGACGAATCTGAATATGCTTTGTCGTCGAGTGCTGAACTGGGTTGTGAGCAATCTTGATGGCACTCTCATTATCACAGAAGAGAGGCACATTCTTCACGTTGACGCCATAGTCCTTGAGCGTTTGCTTCATCCATAACAATCTAGCACAGCAAGAGCTAGCAGCAATATACTCAGCTTCAGCAGTAGACAGTGATACGTTGTTCTGTTTCTTCGAGGACCAATAGACCAAAGATCTTCCGAGGAAATGACATGTACCAGATGTTCACTTGTGGTCCACACGATCACCAGCATAGTCAGAGTCTGAATATCCAATGAGATCAAAAGCCCAGCCTTTGGGGTACCATAATCCAAGTGCTGGTGTGTGAGCTAGATATCGAAGAATATGTTTCACAGCCTTGTGGTGTGATTCATTCGGTGTAGCTTGAAATCGAGCACACATGCAAAAACTAAGCATTATATTTGGCCTAGATGCACATAGGTACAATAAAGAACCAATCATGGAGCGGTATACCTTATGATTGAAGTCAATACCATTTTCATCAGTGCACAGATGGCCATTTGTGGGCATAGGAATTTTGACGCCTTTGCAATCGTGCATGCTGAATTTCCTCAATACATCCTTGAGGTATTTCTCCTGAGATATGAATATGCCATTGCGTTGTTGACGAATTTGAAGACCTAAGAAGAATTTCAATTCTCCCATCATAGACATTTGATATTCTTCACTCATCATATAGGCAAATCCATCACTATAACGTTGGTCAGTACAGCCAAAAATAATATCATCAACAAACATTTGGCACACAAATAATTCACCATCATAAGATTTAGTGAAAATAGTAGGATCAAGTGAACCGGGTTTGAAGCCTTTCTTCATGAGGAATTCCTTCAAAGTGTCATACCACACCCGAGGGGTCTGCTTGAGGCCATAGAGGGCCTTATTGAGTCTGAAGACTTTGTCAGGATTCTTTGAATCTTCAAAACCTGGGGGTTGAGCAACATATACTTCTTCCTCAAGCTTACCATTGAGGAATGCACTTTTCACATCCATTTGATATAGAATGATATCATGATGGTTAGCGTAAGCAAGTAATATGCGAATATCCTCAAGTCTAGCAACAGGTGCAAAAGTTTCATCGAAGTCAATTCCTTCTACATGTGTGTAGCCTTGGGCTACAAACCGTGCCTTATTCCTTACCACAAGGCAATTTTCATCTTGCTTGTTGCGGTAGATCCACTTTGTGCCAATGATATTGTACTTGCGAGGATCTGGACGTTTGACCAGTTCCCAGACGTTGTTGGGCTCGAATTGATGTAATTCTTCTTGCACAGCTTGAATCCACTCAGGCTTCAGAAATGCTTCATCTACCTTAGAGGGCTCTATGATAGAGACAAAAGCAAAGTGCCCACAAAAGTTAGATAAGTGAGAAGCTCTTGAGCATGTGAGAGGACCTGGTGCTTCAATGTCATCGATGATTTTCTCTATCTGCATTTTCTTCAGCATTTTCTTCAGGTGCATTAGCTCGACGTTCTTCACGTTCTGGAATGAATTCTTTAGCAGATTCTTCGGTAGGAATGACATCCTCAATAGCCTTGAACTTGATAGATTCATCAGGTGCTGGTTCATCTATCACAGAAGGTAGGTGCTCTCTTTGCGAGCCGTTAGTTTCATCGAACCGCACATCTACAGTTTCAACAACCTTGTGAAGAACGTTGTTGAAGACTCTGTAGGTGTGCGAGTCCTTTCCGTAACCAAGCATAAACCCTTCATGTGCTTTCGGTGCAAATTTTGAGTTGTGATGAGGATCTCTAATCCAACATTTAGCACCGAAGACTTTGAAATAACTCACATTGGGTTTCTTGTTAGTGAGGAGTTCATAGGCAGTCGTCTTGAAGAATGTGTGAAGATATACTCTATTGATGATGTGGCAGGCAGTATCAATTGCATCAATCCAGAAACGATGAGGCGTTTTGTATTAATCAAGCATAGTGTGAGCCATCTCAGAAAGAGTCCTGTTCTTGCGTTCCATGACGCCATTCTGCTGAGGAGTATAAGGAGCAGATAACTCATGAGTAATACCAAGTTCATCAAGATAGTCATCGAGACCAGAGTTCTTCAACTCAATTCCATTGTCACTTCTGATGTGCTTGATCTTCACACCAAAGTTGGTTGAAGCCCTCGAGGAAAATCGTTTGAAGACTTCCTGCACTTCATGTTTGTAAGTAACAATGTGTACCCATGTGTATCGAGAGTAATCATCAACAATAAAATAGCCATATTCAGAAGCATCATTTGAAACTGCAGAATAATGGTTAGGACCGAAGAGATCCATATGAAGCAATTTAAATGGTCGAGTAGTAGTCATGATAGTCTTCGCTGGATGCTTGGCCTTGGTCATCTTTCCAGCTTCACAGGCTCCGCATAAATGATCCTTGAGGAATTTGACATTCTCAATGCCAATGACATGCTTCTTCTTTGCAAGCGTGTGCAAATTCCTCATGCCTGCATGACCAAGTCGTCGATGCCATAGCCAGCCTTCTGAAGTTTTTGCAAGTAGACACACAGCTGGTTGAGGTCCTACAGAGAAATCAACAATATACAAGTCTCCTCTCCTAAAGCCTTCAAAGACTTTGGAATTGTCAGATTCCATGACCACAACACAACAATACTTGTCAAAGACTACAACCATATCAAGATCGCAAAGCACGGAGACAGACATGAGGTTGTATCCTAAGGATTCGACTAGAATGACTTTGTCCATGTGTCAATCCTTTGAGATCGCAACCTTACCTAGACTCAATACCTTACTTTTGCCTTTGTCGGCGAAGATGATATGCTTCAGATGAGATGGTGATAGGGGAGCATCCATCAACAGATACATGTCACCAGTCATGTAATTTGTAGATCCACTATCGAGGACCCACTCAGAGGCTTTGGGTTGTGTTGGAAATATGCCCTAGAGGCAATAATAAATTGGTTATTATTATATTTCCTTGTTCATGATAATTGTTTATTATCCATGCTAGAATTGTATTGATAGGAAACTCAGATACATGTGTGGATACATAGACAAACACCATGTCCCTAGTAAGCCTCTAGATGACTAGCTCGTTGATCAATAGATGGTTACGGTTTCCTGACCATGGACATTGGATGTCGTTGATAACGGGATCACATCATTAGGAGAATGATGTGATGGACAAGACCCAATCCTAAGCCTAGCACAGATCGTGTAGTTCGTATGCTAAAGCTTTTCTATATGTCAAGTATCTTTTCCTTAGACCATGAGATTGTGCAACTCCCAGATACCGTAGGAATGCTTTGGGTGTACCAAACGTCACAACGTAACTGGGTGGCTATAAAGGTGCACTACAGGTATCTCCGAAAGTGTCTTTTGGGTTGGCACGAATCGAGACTGGGATTTGTCACTCCGTATGACGGAGAGGTATCTCTGGGCCCACTCGGTAGGACATCATCATAATGTGCACAATATGTGATCAAGGAGTTGATCACGGGATGATGTGATACGGAACGAGTAAAGAGACTTGCCGGTAACGAGATTGAGCAAGGTATCGGTATACCGACGATCGAATCTCGGGCAAGTGCTATACCGATAGACAAAGGGAATCGTATACGGGATTGATTGAATCCTTGACATCGTGGTTCATCCGATGAGATCATCGTGGAACATGTGGGAGCCAACATGGGTATCCAGATCCCGCTGTTGGTTATTGACCGGAGAGTCGTCTCGGTCATGTCTGCGTGTCTCCCGAACCCGTAGGGTCTACACACTTAAGGTTCGGTGACGCTAGGGTTGTAGAGATATAAGTATGCGGAAACCCGAAAGTTGTTCGGAGTCCCGGATGAGATCCCGGACGTCACGAGGAGTTCCGGAATGGTCCGGAGGTATAGATTTATATATAGGAAGTCCTATTTTGGCCACCGGAAAATGTTCGGGATTTTTCGGTATTGTACCGGGAAGGTTCTAGAAGGTTCCGAAGTGGGGCCCACCTGCATGGGGGGACCCACATGAACGTGGGTAGTGGGGGCAAGGCCCCACACCCCTGGTCAAGGCGCACCAAGATCCCCCTTAGAAGGAATAAGATCATATCCCGAAGGGATAAGATCAAGATCCCTAAAAAGGGGGGATAACAATCGGTGGGGAAAGGAAATGATGGGATTTCTTTCCCCCACCTTTGCCAATGCCCCAATGGACTTGGAGGGCAAGAAACCAGCTCCCTCCACCCCTATATATAGTGGGGAGGCGCATGGGAGCAGCACCCCAAGCCCTGGCGCCTCCCTCTCCCTCCCGTGACACATCTCCCTCCTCCCGCAGCGCTTGGCGAAGCCCTGCTGGAATCCCGCTACTTCCACCACCACGCCGTCGTGCTGCTGGATCTCCATCAACCTCTCCTCCCCCCTTGCTGGATCAAGAAGGAGGAGACGTCCCCGCTCCGTACGTGTGTTGAACACGGAGGTGCCGTCCGTTCGGCGCTAGGATCATCGGTGATTTGGATCACGACGAGTACGACTCCATCATCCTCGTTCTCTTGAACGCTTCCGCTCGCAATCTACAAGGGTATGTAGATGCACTCACTCTCCTTTATGCTCGTTGCTAGATTACTCCATAGATAGATCTTGGTGACGCGTAGGAAAATTTTTGATTTTCTGCTACGATCCCCAACAGTGGTATCAGAGCTAGGTTTATGCGTAGTATCTTGCACGAGTAGAACACAAAGTAGTTGTGGGCGTAGATCATGTCAATTCTCTTGCCGTTACTAGTCTTATCTTGATTCGGCGGCATCGTGGGATGAAGCGGCCCGGACCGACCTTACACGTACTCTTACGTGAGACAGGTTCCACCGACTGACATGCACTAGTTGCATAAGGTGGCTAGCGGGTGACTGTCTCTCCCACTTTAGTCGGATCGGATTCGATGAAAAGGGTCCTTATGAAGGGTAAATAGAAATTGGCATATCACGTTGTGGTTTTGGCGTAGGTAAGAAACGTTCTTGCTAGAAACCTATAGCAGCCACGTAAAAACTTGCAACAACAATTAGAGGACGTCTAACTTGTTCTTGCAGCATGTGCCGTGTGATGTGATATGGCCAAAAGGATGTGATGAATGATATATGTGTGATGTATGAGATTGATCATGTTCTTGTAATAGGAATCACGACTTGCATGTCGATGAGAATGACAACCGGCAGGAGCCATAGGAGTTGTCTTATTTATTGTATGACCTGCATGTCACTGAATAACACCATGTAATTACTTTACTTTATTGCTAAACGTTAGCCATAGTAGTAGAAGTAATGTTTGGCGAGACGACTTCATGAAGACACGATGATGGAGATCATGGTGTCATGCCGGTGACAATGATGATCATGGAGCCCCGAAGATGAAGATCAAAAGGAGCAAAATGATATTGGCCATATCATGTCACTATTTGATTGCATGTGATGTTTATCATGTTTTTCATCTTATTTGCTTAGAACGACGGTAGTGAATAAGATGATCTCTCACTAAAATTTCAAGAATTGTGTTTCCCCTAACTGTGCACCGTTGCTAAGGTTCGTTGTTCCGAAGCACCACGTGATGATCGGGTGTGATAGGTTCTAACGTTCGCATACAACGGGTGTAAGCCAGATTTACACACGCAATACACTTAGGGTTGACTTGACGAGCCTAGCATGTACAAACATGGCCTCGGAACACGGAAGACCGAAAGGTCGAACATGAGTCGTATAGAAGATACGATCAACATGAAGATGTTCACCGTTGATGACTAGTCCGTCTCACGTGATGATCGGACACGGCCTAGTCGATTCGGATCATGTATCACTTAGATGACTAGAGAGATGTCTATCTGAGTGGGAGTTCATTAGATGAACTTCATTGTCATGAACAATAGTCTAAGTTGTCTTCGCAAATTATGTTGTAGACCAATAACTGCGTTGTAGCTCCCTGTTTAATACGATCCTAGAGAAAGACTAAGTTGAAAGATATTGTAAGCTATGATGCGGACTGGGTCCGTAGTCCGAGGAGTGTCCTCACTGCTGCACAGAAAGCTTACGTCTTTGATGCACCACTCGATGTGCAAACCCCTACAACGTTGTCTGTGGATGTTGTGAACACCTGAGAGACACGTCCTGATGACTACTTGACAGTTTAGTGCACCATACTTTACGGCTTAGAATCGGGATTCCAATGACGTTTTGAACGCCATAGAACATATGAGATGTTCTAAGAGCTGAAATTGGGATTTCAGGCTCATGCCCGTGTTGAGAGGTATGAGACCTCTGACAAGTTCTTTTGCCAAAAAGATGGAGGAGAATGGCTCAACTAGTGAGCATGTGCTCAGAATGTCTGGGTGCTAAAATCACTTGAACCAAGTGGGAGTTAATCTTACAGGTGAGATAGTGGTTGACATAATTCTCTGGACACTATCACCAAGCTACTAGAACTTCGTGATGGACTATGACATGCAAAGGATGGAGATGATCCCGGAGCTATTAGCGGTTCTTAAGACCGCGAAAGTAGAAATCAAGAAGGAGCATCAAGTGTTGATGGTTTAACAAGATCACTGGTTTCAAAAAGGGGCAAGGGCTAGAAGGGAAACTTCATGAATGGCAAACCAGTTGTCGCTCTAATGAAGGAACCCAATGGTTGAACCCAAACCTCGAGACTAAGTGCTTCTATTGTAAGGGGAACGGTCACATGGTAGCGGAACTACCCCAAATACATGGTAGATAAGAATAGCTGGAAACTTCAACAAAGTATATTTGATATACGTATTATTGATGTGTACCTCACTAGTACTCCTTGTAGCACCTGGGTATTGGATACCGGTTCAGTTGCTATTATTAGTGACTTGAAGCAAAAGCTACGGACTGAACGGAGACTAGCTAAGGGCGAGGTGACGATGTGTTGGAAGTGTTTCCAAGGATGATAAGATCACCATCGCACGCTCCCTCTATTTTCGGGATTAGTGTTGAACCTAGATAAATGTTATCAGGTGTCTACGTTGAGCATGAATATGATTAGATCATGTTCATTGCAATACAGTTATTCATTTAAGTTAGAGAATAATGGTTATTCTGTTTACATGAATAATACCTTTATGGTCATGCACCCAATGGTTTATTGAATCTCGATTATAGCAATACACATGATGATAATATTAATGCCAAAAGATGTAGAGTTAATAATGATAGTACCACTTTCTTGTGGCACTGCCGCTTAGGTCATTTTGGCATAAAATGCATGAAGAAACTCCATGCTGATGGACGTTTGGAGTCACTTGATTTTGAATCGCTTGACACATGTGAGCCATGCCTCATGGGCAGGATGACTAAGACCCCGTTTTCAGGTACAATGAAACGGGCAAGTGACTTGTTGGAAATCATACATGTTGATGTGTGTGATCCAATGAGAATTAAGGCGTGTGGTGGATATCATTATTTTCTCATCTTCACTGACGATTTGAGTAGATATGGGTATATTTACTTAATGAAGCAAAAGTCTGAAACGTTTGAAAAGTTCAAGCAATTTCAGAGTGAAGTTAAGAATCATCATAACAAGAAGATCATGTTCCTACGATCTGATCAAGGGAAGATTTTCTGAGTTGTGAGTTTGGCAATCACTTAAGACATTGTGGAATTGTTTTGCTGTTGAAGCCACCTGGAACACCACAGCGTAATGGTGTGTCTGGACGTCATAATCGAACCTTATGAGATATGGTACGATCTATGATGTCTCTTACCGATCTACCGCTATTATTTTGAGGTTATGCATTAGAGACAGCTGCATTCACTTTAGATAGGGCACCATCTAAGTCCGTTGAGACGACGTCGTATGGTTTGGCAAGAAACCGTAGTTGTCGTTTCTCAATGTTTGGGGCTGCAAGGCTTATGGCTTCAGCCGTTAAAAGCTCGAACCCAAAGCGGACAAATACATCTTCATGGGATACCCACTGGTAACGGTTGGGTATACCTTCTATCTCAGATCCAAGGACAAAAATGTTTGTCACTAAGAACGGGTCCTTTCTCGAGAAAGAGTTTCTCTCGAAAGAATTGAGTGGGAGGAAGATAGAACTTGATAAGGTTTTCGAACCCTCACTTCAACCGGAGAGTAGTGCAACACAGAAAGATGTTTCTGTGGAACCTACGACTGTTGAAGAGGAAACTAATGATAGTGATCATGAAGTTTCGGATCAAGTTGCTATCAAACCTCGTAGGTCGACAAGGATAAGTACTACTCCTGAGTGGTACGGTGATCCTGTCTTAAATGTCATGTTGTTGGACAACAATGAACCTACGAACTATGGAGAAGCGATGGTGGGTCCATATTCCGACAAATGGTTAGAAACCGATAAATCCGAGATAGGATCCATGTATCAAAACAAAGTATGGACTTTGGTGGACTTGCCCTATGATCGGCAAGCCATTGAGACAAATGGATCTTTAAGACTAAGACGGACGTGGACGGTAATGTCACCGTCTATGAAGCTCGACTTGTGGCGAAGAGTTTTCCACAAGTTCAAGGAGTTGAATACGATGAGATTTTCTCACCCGTAGCGGTGCTTAAGTCCGTCGGAATCATGTTAGCATTAGCTGCATTTATGAAATCTGGCAGATGGATGACAAAACAAGTTTCCTTACCAGTTTTCTTAAAGAAAGGTTGTATGTGATACAATCAGAAAGGTTTTGTCGATCCTAAGGATGCTAAAAGGTATGCTAGCTCCAGCGATCCTTCCATGGACTAGAGCAAGCATCTCGGAGTCGGAATATACACTTTGATGGAATGATCAAAGTTTTTGGGTATACAAAGTTTGTTAGAAACTTGTATTTGCAATAAAGTGAGTGGGAGCACTACAACATTTCTGATAAGTATATGTGAATGACATATGGTTGATCCGAAATGATGTTGAATTTCTGGAAAGCGTAAAGGGTTGTTTGAAAGGAGTTTTTCAAAGGAAGACCTGGATAAAGCTGCTTACATATTGGGCATCAAGATCTATAGAGATAGATCAAGACGTCTGATGATACTTTCAAAAGGAACACACACCTTTGACATGATTTTGAAGGAGTTCAAAATAGGTCAGTTAAAGAAGGAATTCTTACCTGAGTTATAAGGTGTGAAGTTGAGTAAGACTCAAAACTTGACCACGGCAGAAGGAAGAGGAAGGACGAAGGTCGTCCCCTATGCTTTTGTCATAGGCTCTATACGGTATGCCATGATGAGTACCGCACCTGATGTGTGCCTTGCCACATGTCTGGCAAGAGGGTACAAAGGTGATCCAAGAGTGGATCACCAGATAGTGGTCAAAAATTATCCTTGGAGGAATAAGGAAATGTTTCTCGGTTATGGAGGTGATAAAGAGTTCGACGTAAAGAGTTACGTCGATGCAAGCTTAACACCTATCCGGATAACTTTGAGTAGAGATACCGGATACGTATAATGGAGCAACAGTTTGGAATAGCTCCAAGTGGAACGTGGTAGCAGCATCTACGATATGACATAAAGTTTTGCAAAGTACATAGCGATCTGAATGTTGCAGACCCATTGACTACAACCTCTCTCACAAGCATAACATGATCAAACCCAGAACTCATTGAGTGTTAATCACATATTGATGTGAACTAGATTACTGACTCTAGTGAACTCTTGGATGTTAGTCACATGGCGATGTGACCTATGAGTGTTAATCACATCGCGATGTGAACTAGATTATTGACTCTAGTGCAAGTGGGAGACTGTTGGAAATATGCCCTAGAGGCAATAATAAATTGGTTATTATTATATTTCCTTGTTCATGATAATTGTTTATTATCCATGCTAGAATTGTATTGATAGGAAACTCAGATACATGTGTGGATACATAGACAAACACCATGTCCCTAGTAAGCCTCTAGATGACTAGCTCGTTGATCAATAGATGGTTACGGTTTCCTGACCATGGACATTGGATGTCGTTGATAACGGGATCACATCATTAGGAGAATGATGTGATGGACAAGACCCAATCCTAAGCCTAGCACAGATCGTGTAGTTCGTATGCTAAAGCTTTTCTATATGTCAAGTATCTTTTCCTTAGACCATGAGATTGTGCAACTCCCGGATATCGTAGGAATGCTTTGGGTGTACCAAACGTCACAACGTAACTGGGTGGCTATAAAGGTGCACTACAGGTATCTCCGAAAGTGTCTTTTGGGTTGGCACGAATCGAGACTGGGATTTGTCACTCCGTATGACAGAGAGGTATCTCTGGGCCCACTCGGTAGGACATCATCATAATGTGCACAATATGTGATCAAGGAGTTGATCACGGGATGATGTGTTACGGAACGAGTAAAGAGACTTGCCGGTAACGAGATTGAGCAAGGTATCGGTATACCGACGATCGAATCTCGGGCAAGTGCTATACCGATAGACAAAGGGAATCGTATACGGGATTGATTGAATCCTTGACATCGTGGTTCATCCGATGAGATCATCGTGGAACATGTGGGAGCCAACATGGGTATCCAGATCCCGCTGTTGGTTATTGACCGGAGAGTCGTCTCGGTCATGTCTGCGTGTCTCCCGAACCCGTAGGGTCTACACACTTAAGGTTCGGTGACGCTAGGGTTGTAGAGATATAAGTATGCGGAAACCCGAAAGTTGTTCGGAGTCCCGGATGAGATCTCGGACGTCACGAGGAGTTCCGGAATGGTCCGGAGGTGTAGATTTATATATAGGAAGTCCTATTTTGGCCACCGGAAAATGTTCGGGATTTTTCGGTATTGTACCGGGAAGGTTCTAGAAGGTTCCGAAGTGGGGCCCACCTGCATGGGGGGACCCACATGAACGTGGGTAGTGGGGGCAAGGCCCCACACCCCTGGTCAAGGCGCACCAAGATCCCCCTTAGAAGGAATAAGATCATATCCCGAAGGGATAAGATCAAGATCCCTAAAAAGGGGGGATAACAATCGGTGGGGAAAGGAAATGATGGGATTTCTTTCCCCCACCTTTGCCAATGCCCCAATGGACTTGGAGGGCAAGAAACCAGCTCCCTCCACCCCTATATATAGTGGGGAGGCGCATGGGAGCAGCACCCCAAGCCCTGGCGCCTCCCTCTCCCTCCCGTGACACATCTCCCTCCTCCCGCAGCGCTTGGCGAAGCCCTGCTGGAATCCCGCTACTTCCACCACCACGCCGTCGTGCTGCTGGATCTCCATCAACCTCTCCTCCCCCCTTGCTGGATCAAGAAGGAGGAGACGTCCCCGCTCCGTACGTGTGTTGAACACGGAGGTGCCGTCCGTTCGGCGCTAGGATCATCGGTGATTTGGATCACGACGAGTACGACTCCATCATCCCCGTTCTCTTGAACGCTTCCGCTCGCAATCTACAAGGGTATGTAGATGCACTCACTCTCCTTTATGCTCGTTGCTAGATTACTCCATAGATAGATCTTGGTGACGCGTAGGAAAATTTTTGATTTTCTGCTACGATCCCCAACAGGTTGATCATCCTGCAGGTGACCTAGTGCAGCTTACAAACTCATATACTTCATCGGTGAAGAATATGACATTAAATCATCAGATCAATTTCATCAAGCAATGCAATAGATAAAGCAGTATGAGGACGTGAGAAATGAGAGTTCATTTCTTCATGATTAGCATGCATCCTTTCAGGCACATTTCAGGTCTCCAGCAAATTCTTCAGACGTTTGAGCACGTCTGGAGACCTGACCCTGCAGAAGAGATTAGTTCTTTTTCTTCACCACCCACATCTGAAGGGGTGGCAAAGAGTTCATCACTCTGCGAGCTCCATACGAGAAAGGTGGCATAGACGCTAGCCCATTTCGTTTCTCAAAAGAGGAGTTAGGATAAGCATATGAATAAGCAGAGAAATTCTTCGAGGACTTATGAACATAATGGTTAGAAGAATAATGCTCATATTCATAGCCCTTAGCTCTTCCCTGCGAAATAGAGTTGTTAGCACGATGATATTCATATGAGGACTTTGATCCTTTTGAGGAATTTGATCCATGTGAGGAATTTTGTCCATATGAAGATTTTGATCCATACGAAGAATTGGATCTGGGGTTCCTATCCCTCACACGAGGTATCATGAGGACATTCACTTGAAGATTTTCAAGGTGCCTCTTAGGGACCCAGATTTTCTTCATAGGGGACCATTCCTGCAGTTAGTTCCAACATATCTAGCAAATACTTCACCATTCTAATTTTTGAACAATTTATAGTTGGAGTCAAATGACTCATCAGAAGAATGAGGAGATTCACATGTAAAGCCAGATAAATTGGATGGATCAACTGGAGGTCCCTTTGCAGCAACCCATGAGGTTTTGGGGTACTGCTTAGGCTTCCAATATGAACCATCAGCATTAGGTTTCCTCTCAAAGGCAATACCCTCTTTCCTAGGATTCCTGTTGAGGATCTGCTTTTTAAGCACATTACAAAGAGTCTGATGCCCTTTGAGGCTTTCGTACATGCATGTCATATAATTCCTTCATCCCTGCATTATTAGTGATACTAGCAACGTCCTCAGATGAGGAATTAGTGACAGCAGAGACAGTTGAAGAATTTGTAGCATTAGAAGCATTTGAACATTTAGGTGAAGAATTAGCAGTTTCTTGTTCAATGCATTTCAAGCATGGAGGAATGAATTCTTCTTGAGACGCGCTGATTTGTTGAGCAAGTAATGAATCGCGCTCCTTCTGAAGATCTTCATAACTCACTCTTAGCTTTTCAAGATCTTGCTTTCTTTGAAGAAATTCATAAGAAAGCTTCTCATGATCACACAAGAGAGTGTTATGATGACCTTGAAGGTTATCATACTTGGACTGAAGTCTCTGAAGATTTTCAGTCAAGATTTTAGATCGATCCATTTCTTCACCCAACATATCATCACTTTTATCTAGCATGTTTTGAACCTTATCAAGAGCCTTTTGTTGTTGCACATCAATCTTAAGGTTTTCATCAGATTCATTTTCACCAGATTCAGAGGAGGTATATTGAGAACCTTGGCACCCTTTGCCATGAAGCAATAGGTGGGAGCATAGTCATCATTGCCATCATCAGCCTTGTTGGTGAAACCATTTTCTTCAGTGTTGAAGATAGACTTGCTAACGAATGTAGTAGCGAGAGCTAGACTTGCCACACCAAACTCGGACTCCTCAGATTCCTCCTCTTCCTCATGATCCTCAGATTCAGGTTCAGAGTCCATTTCCTTGCCAATGAATGTCCGGTCTTTCTTGGAGCCGCTATTCTTGTGAGATGGAGACTTTGAGGATTTTGATGATGAAGATTTTGACGATTTCTTCTTCTTCTTCGCATCATCAGAACTGTAATCCTAGTATTTCTTCTTCTTAGATTCCTTTTCCCACTGAGGACAATCTTGAATGTAGTGACCAGGCTTCTTGCATTTGTGACATAGTCTCTTATTGTAGTCACTGGATGAGGAATCATTTCTCCTTGAGAATTTTTCAAAGCGGCCACGTCTTGAGAACTTTTGGAATTGCTTCACAAGCAGTGCTAGCTCCTAGCTCAGTTCTTCAGGATCACCAAGGCTTCTACCATAATCTTCACCTTCAGATTCGGAGATGACCTTGGCCTTCAGGGCACGTGATCTGCCATAGCTCGGACCATAGAGATCTGTCTTTTCAGCAAGCTGGAACTCATGAGTATTTAGCTTTTCGAGGATATCAGCGGGATCAAGTGACTTGTAATCACCACGCTCTTGAATCATCGATGCCAGAGTATCAAATGAGGAATCAAGCGATCTCAGCAATTTCTTCACCACCTCATGGTCGGTGATGTCAGCGGCACCAAGTCCTTGAAGTTCATTTGAGATGTCAGTGAGGCGATCGAAGGTTTGCTGATCATTTTCATTTTCAAGTCATTTGAAGCGGTTGAAGAGATTGCGAAGAACATCAACTCGAGAGTCACGCTGTGTTGAGACTCCTTCGTTGACTTTGGACAGCCTATCCCAGATATGCTTAGCAGTTTCCAAAGCACTCACGCTTCCATACTGTCCTTTGCTCAGATGACCACAAATGATACTCTTCGCCTGAGAATCGAGTTGCTTGAATCTCTTCACATCAGCAACATTCAGAGAAGGTGATACCGAGGGAACACCATTTTCCACAACATACCAGAGGTCGTTATCAATTGCCTCAAGATGCATTCGCATCTTGTTCTTCCAGTAGGGGTAGTCCGTCCCATCGAAGGTAGGACACCCAGCTGAGACTTTGATCATACCTGCAGTCGACTGATACGTCCAAAACGTATCTATAATTTCTGCTTGCTCCATGCCTCTTTTGTGTGATATTGCTATGATATTTATGCACTTCCATACACTTTTGATCATATTTGGACTAACCTATTAACTCAGTGCACCACAGTGCCAGTTCCTGTTTTCTGCTGTTTTTCTATTTCAGATTTCCCCCATATTAAAAGTGCTCCAAAAATTCCGGGAAAATACAGAAAAAATCAGCGTACAGGAAGCTTCGAGAAAAACCAAAGTGGGGCCAGAGGGGAGCCAGGGGCAGCCCAGGAGGCCCCACCCCTGGCCGCCCTAGGGGGCGCCTGGGCCCCCCTCTCCGCTTCTGGTGACCCCCTTCGGCATATATACTCCTCGCGTCCCGAAACCCTCGAGGACGGAACCCTTTTTTTACGATCTCGCCCCTGTTCCGCCGCCGCCGCGCTTCCAAGATCGGGAGCACCAGGAGAACTCTTCCCGGCACCCTGCCGGAGGGGAGAACCACCACCGGGAGCTTCTCCACCACCATGGACGCTTCCCGGATGAGTCGTGAGTAGTCCCCCTTGGACCATGGGTCCATGACCAGTAGCTATGTGATGTTCTCCTCCCCTCTTTGTTCTTCATGGTTTAGACCTCGTGAGCTGCCCTACATGATCGAGGCACATATGTAATCTTTCTGCTGTTGCTATGCTGAGTTTGCTGGGATCTGATGGATTATGAGATTATGTTCAGATTGTGTGTGAATAATATATTTGATTCACCTCTTTTATATTTTAGTTCTTGAGTAATTCTTGCATGTTCTCCGTTGCTGTTTATTGCTTTGGCCAAGTAGTAGGTAGTAACTCCAAGAGGGAACGTTATGCTTGATTGTGGGTTCATGCCCCTCGATGACTAGTTTGAGTGACAGAAACATGAGTCTAGGGGATGTGTTGTTGCCACAAGGGAAAAAACAACGGTGCTTGTACTTGCGGGTGCAAGGATTGTTTACTTTACGCAAAGTTCTTTTAATGCAGTTGTCTGTTGTTTTGAGTCTACACTTTGGGTGGGATTCGCAACTTAATACCAGCGAGATGTTCTGGATAGATATCTCAAGGTGGATGATTAGTAGTAGATGCAGATGGATTTCGGTCTACTTGCCTTGGCGTACCGCCCATGCTTTTGAGCCTCTACCTTTCTTTACAGCATAGTTAGCATTGGTTTGCGCACATAATCCTATCAATTGCCCAGCTGTAATTTGTTTACCTCGCTTAGCTGTTTTATCATCTTTTGGGAGAGAGACATCATTAGTGAACATCATGGGACGTCGGTCCATATTACCATCACTGATCACACCCGCTATTTACTTCCTGTTCTTATTTCCTAGTTGCAGTCATACCTATCACTATTATCTCTTGTGTTTGATCCTTTGTAAACGACAAGGCCGGAGGGATTGACAACCTCTCTGTACTCGTTGGGAGCAAAGTTATTTGTATCTGTGTGCAGGTACTGTCAACCGCTAAGTATCTGGCGCCGTTAGCAGTTGACACCTTCTTGTCGACCCTTGGAGTCTCACGGGATTCGATCCTTGGTACCTTTGCCAAGGGAAACTTGCTGCTACGCTACATCTCAAACCTTCCACTTGGGGTAACCAACGAGCGGCGAGAAGCCATCAAGCAAAGTTTCTGGCGCCGTTGCCGGGGACTCCACTCTTCAAGATAGGGGAGTTGCACGCTATCCTTTATCTTTGCTTTTTAGTCTTGTTAGTTTACCTTTTAAGTTTTTGCTTTAGTGTCCTTTATAAAAAATCACAAAAATAGTTATCTTGCTTGCTGCTGCTATGGGTTCCACCAAAAACACTAAGTGGGAGGAGTACACCCCTTCTTCCATCACGCCAATCACCACTGTCCGGATCTACAAAAGTAATAAACCTTGTGATTATGTTAGTTTTAATGGAGAGTTATGCCCACGGCATGGTCTTCCGGGAAAAAAGGTACGAGCCTCTGTTTAAAGTTGCTCCCACACTTCTCCAAACTTGGGAAGACGTCCAAACTCTTATAATAGAGAGCAATTCAAACAAAGAAGATGACACTACAATTCTGCTCAATAATGATAAAATTGATTTTGATAATTGTAGTCTCTCAGAAGTTGTCAACTTTTTTTTACAAAGAATGACTAAAGATCCCCACACTAGCACACTTAACCTTGCCTTCACGGAGCATATCACTAATGCTCTCATCAAAGCTAGGGAGGAGAAGCTTAGGGTAGAAGCCTCCATACCTAGAAAGCTAGAGGATGGTTGGGATCCTATGATTAAAATTAAGTTGAATAACTTCTCTTGCTATGCTCTATGTGATGTTGGAGCTAGTACCTCCGTTATGCCCAAAAGAATGTATGATATACTTAAATCGAAACCTTTTGATCCTTGTTCTTTTGGTGTTCGTCTTGTTGATTCTTCCGTAAAGAAACCTTTGGGGAAGATCGACGATGTTCTTATCCTTGTCAATGACAATTATGTTCCCATTGATTTTACTATTATGGATATTGAATGTGAACCTTCATGTCCAATTATTTTGGGACGTCCTTTTCTTCGCACCGTTGGTGCTATCATTGACACGAAAGAGGGGAATATAAAATTCCAATTCCCTCTCAAGAAAGGAATGGAACACTTCCCTAGAAAGAAGATTAAGTTGCCTTTTGAGTACGTTACACGGGCTAGCTATTCTTTTACTCTTGATAAAACTTGATCCTCTCTTTTTGCATCGTGCCTAGCTTAAAGGGATAAAAGAAAGCGCTTTTGCGAGGCAGCCCACAACGAATTAGGTTTTATTTTGCTTTTGTTGTGTCTTGATGTTTGTTACTACAGTATCATCATCATTGTATCTTTTCTTTTCAGCTTTGTGCCAAGTTTAGCCTCTGATTGCAAGAAAGTTCAAAATATCTGAATTGTTTTTACAGCGTGCCCTATACAATTGGCTTTCGGGCGTCTGTTCTGAGTTTTTTGATTTGAGTTGCAGAAGTGCCCCGAAAAAATTATTTACTACCTGCTGGTCTGTTTTTCACAGATTTTGTCCTGTTTTGCCTTTTCTTCGTTTTGCAAACCTCGAGCTTGCTTTTTCTTTGCAAAAACCTTTTGGCAATCTTGAGAAACAGTAGCTCTTCAAGATTATCCTGATTTCCAGTAGAGAAAAATTATTTTATTATGGGTACTAACCTCGCTAATCAGATTATGATGAGTTATGTATGAAGGGAGTTTTCAAGTGTGCGAGGGAAGATGATAAAAAGATTCAGGAGGGTCAAACGCTCAAGCTTGGGGATGCCCCCGTGCACCCCCAAGAAATATTCAAGAAGACTCAAGAGTCTAAGCTTGGGGATGCCCCCATGCATCCCCTTCTCCATCAACAATTATCAGTTTGTCTTTCGTTCCACTATAATTATCACTTCATGTGTTATGTGCTATGCTTGGAGCGTCTCGCTCTTAGTTTCCTTTTTAGTTTTCTTTAGCTTTGCTTGCTGTTCATAACAAGTTAGAACCCAGCTTTCTTTGTGTGGGAGAGAAACACGCTCCACTTCAACCTAGAACACAACATAGGATTTTCATGCTTATCTTTGCTGTGTATGTTCTTTGTCTTTCCATATCTGCTGTCATGTTTAGCTCTTAGTTTTCATGCTTTTCTTTTTAAAGAGCTTTTGTTTAGTTGGTTGCTGAACTCTCTTGAGTTTTCATGTTTATATTGTTAATAGAGTTTGCCTGTTGCACTGAGTTGTGTGTCTTAACTTAAAGTAGGTAATTGAGGTTGCTATTTAATTTTAGTAGTAACTTGCATTAGTTTTGAGGTATTGCCATGAGTAATGTCTGAACTTTTGGTGACAAGAGCTTTAGCCTATTAGTGATAGATGTCGTATTTTGGGCAATCCGTGTTTATTTTTGAAAACCTACAAAATAGTTGAGAACTTTAGCTACTAAATGGATCACTAATCTTTGGAGGGATCGAATATTAGAGTACACTCACGTACCATGAGCCGAGGATGCGCAAGGATAATCAAATCCCCATACACTCCTCCTCGGGGTACTTGTCTCTTTGTGAACCTCCTAATTAGATTGAGAGTTACCGATAATAAGTGCATGAGTTCTTCGGACTAATGTGAGTATTCGAAAGTTGACACTTCCACCTAGCCATATTTTTCTAGCCTCTTCGGTACCGTGCATTACCCTTCCTCACCTCGAGAGTTGGCGCATACTTCGCCGGTGCATCCAAACCCTTGGCACGATACGCTCTGTCATCATAAGCCTCATTATATCCTTCCTCAAAACAGCCACCATACCTACCTATTAAGGCATTTCCATAGCCTTTCCGAGATACATTGCCATGCAACATCCATCTTCTCATGACTTGATCTTCATGTCATACATGCTTTTTGCTTGATCGATGAGCCGCATGCTAGTTGGGCCTTGCCCTAATCATTGCTACATGACGCGCTAGTATCATTGCATTTCCTGCTACACCGGCAGAGGCATACATTTGCATACATCATGATAGTTTCATTTTCTTTATGGTGAGTACTTTTGTAAAGTGTGAAAGATCTTCTATACTTCTTGTAATTTGTAGAGTGTTGCCCCTAAAGTGAGGAAAAGATCCCAAAGAGGACAAATCAAAAGATCCCAAAGAGGACAAATGAGAGTTAAATAGAAAGAGCCATTGAGGCCACAAAAAATAAATAAAAAAGAAAAAAAAGAAAAAAAAAGAAAAAGAGAGAAGGGGGCACACAACTATTCCTTTTGAGAGATCCACACTCGTACTCCATCTTATACCTTGTACTCCATAGAGATTATCATTCATGCATATAGCTATGTGGGGACCTTCACACTATAGAACTTGGCTTGTATATTCCAATGATGAGCCTCCTCAAAAGAGCTCTAGGTCTTCTTGAGCAAGCAAGTTGGATGCACCCCCACTAGTTCCATTGGAGAGCTTACCTTAGCTCATATGTGCATCCGTTGCATGGCAATCCCTACTCCTCACATCATATCTATCATTTGGCTTTCTCTCGCCGATGATTGTCCTCATTGATGTGAGCCTTTCACACCTTTTTTGTCTTCCCCCTCAATCATTTTTCTCTCTTTGTCATCCTAAGTGTCGACTTTCTTGCTTACGCTCATCCATTGCATGAGTGCTCAAAATATCAAAAGGGAGTGGATCATTTTGACTTGTACCTGGCTGACGGTCTGGGGATGAGTCAAGATAAGATTCCAAAGAAGACCAAGTGTGAAACTTTAGTAGATTAAGTTCTCAACAATACAAAAACTATGTTTTACTCTCTCATATATCCCTATCCCCTTTCTTGCACGCAAACACCATTTGGAGACATTCGAGTCACGGACAGCGAGAGCTCTTGCACCTTTTTGTTCTTATGTTGCTTGTTACAATGCTAATATAGACTCTTGCTTGTTATGACTTGAATTGAATTACATGCCTTGATTGCTTTACTAAAAAAGTTCTTATATGGTTGATAGCATGTCACCACAGAAATTATGCTTGTTATCATTTACCTACACTACTGGAATCAGCTACTTTGCCGACTGCCAGCTCTTTGCCGTCTGCCAGCAGTCGGCAAAGAGACTGTTTGCCGTCTGTCTTGTCAAAACAGACGGCAAAGAACCAGCTGATGGCAAAGATGGTCTTTGCCATCAGCCAGCTCTTTGCCGACTGCTGGCAGTCGGCAAAGAGTTCTTTGCCATCTGCCAGCAGACGGCAAAGTCCAAAAGTGGGCCCCATGGGGTACTGCGTTGGCTAGGTCACACCGGCCACATCTTTGCCGACTGCTGGCAGTCGGCAAAGAATTCTTTGCCATCAGCCAGCAGACGGCAAAGAGGTAAGAGGGGCCCACAGTGTCACGGCATGAGCGGGCTAACGGTTACCCTCTTTG
>LR738709.1:644421305-644450559 GCA_902687465.1 Secale cereale | reverse complement strand
GCCGCTCCGGCGCTCCCCCGCTCCCTTCCTCCCCCGCTCCCTTCCTCCCCCGCTCCCTTCCTCCCCCGCATACAGCACGCTGACCCTCTACCCGACACCCAGCCGCCGGCCGTCCCCCTCCCGGCCTCGCCGGCCGCCGGTCGCCGCCCTCGCCGGTCGCCGGCCGCCCAAGAGGCTCCTCTGCTCCTGGCCTCCTGCCTCCCCATTGCGCCCTCGCCCTGCCCGGCGCTCGGCGCCAGCCTTGCCACCGCCCCCGGCCGCGACCCTGCCCTGTCCCAGCCGCCTGGCACCCCTGCAAGCCGGCGGCGCCCCCCAGTCCGCACTACGGCACTCGGCTCGGCCTGATTTGAGGTACCGTTCATCCATTCCCAAATTCCCCAATTTTTGATTTAGGGTTTGCTTGCTATTTGTTGTGTTGTGCACTGCCTGTGTGGTAATATAAATTTTGAACCGAGTAATTACTAGTTACAAGGTACACCACAACATCCTAAACTGACAAGAAAAGGCTAATTCAGACATCTTACACTGGTTCATGGTTGCATCAGAAATCTGAGACTATTAATTTTGTTTTCTACTTTTGAGGTATTCAACTGAATGTTGAACTTACTGTCCAGGTCCAGCCATGCTTAATTAAACAGAATTCATGTTGTATTATGGGTCTTAATTGGATTGAGGGGCTGTAATAAGGTTGTGTATTTAGTTTCATGCTCACAGCATCTTCACTCAAATGGCCAGTAGCTTAAGCTACTGTTGGAAAGGCGTGTTAGTCCCAGTTAGTTCATAGTGGTATATTGGCTAGTTAGTTTTTCATAGTGGTATTTTGGCAAGTTTGGTTTCTGATAGTGGTATTTTGGCTATTGGCTCTTTCTTTATAGTCCACTTTTGCAGTTAGTTCATATATATTTGTGTTGATCGGATAGATTTAAATGTGCAGTTGTTTCCTCGCTGCGAGGGTTTTGTGTTGACAGGATGGTGGGCAAGGGTCCAGAGCGCTCCGAGCCTCGTGCGAGCGCTCCTGGGAGGGGTGCTTCCATTATTCCAGCCCAGCCCCTCCGGAGAGCGCTGCTAGACAGTATGCAGTCAGCACCGGCGGGCCCTTCTTCTTCGGCCGGCAGAGGTCGAGGGAGGACGAAGAAGGCTGCTAGAGGTGGACGTGGCAGCGGGAGAGGTAGGAAGGCTGCTACGCCTTCCTCGCCGCCACCCCCAGCTGATTCACCCGACCACAGGACCGCTCCGTCTGACGTGGACCCGTCTCGGACTCCGGTCCATGAGCCTCCGGTCGTCGATTCTTCGGCCCACCAGACTCGGGTCGCGGATCCTTCGCCCCACCAGACTGGGGTTGCCGATCCTTCGTGCCACCAGACTCGGGTCGCGGATCCTTCGCCCCACCAGACTGGGGTCGCCGATCCTTCGCGCCACCAGACTCGGGGCACCTCTCCTTCGCCACACGTGAGTCCGGTCCCAGAGTCTTCGTCCCGGAAGACTCCGGTCCCGGAGTCTTCTTCGCACGAGACTCCGGATGCTAGTGGCCCTATTGATGATAGCGAGGACACCTTCTCTGATGATAGCTACACCGAGGGCGAGATGGTTGACAAGGGCAAGAAGGTCTACCAGCGTGGCGGTACAAAGCTCCCGCCCGTGCCGACGACCCCCGACCAGAGGTGGTTGATACAGCCTAATGGGTTGAAGTAAGTGAATTTACTCTTTTTTAACCTTTTGCCTTCATGTTTCTTCAAATTAATATCTAATGCATTGGCCTTGACATACTGCAGGGGCTGGGTACACCCCCGTGGTGTCCGCAGGCCCAACCAGGTCCTTGGTGTGCTTTGTTGGCAGCACTTCCCTGGGTGGGTCACGTTGCCCGGTGAGGGTCAGGTTCCACAGCTAGCACTTAGCTGGGAGCTGTACGAGGCTGCCCCGGCCCCGCCGGGGGAGATGGCCGCCGGTGTCGAGTGCGAGACGGTGGCCGACATTGTGTTCCGTCGGTTCTGGGTAATTTCTCCTTTACAGAATTAAAGATCAACACTACGTAGTGATTTTACTAATCAGCGTTGTCTTGTTTGACTGCAGACCTTCTACAGGATTTCAGATGGAGAGCAGGAGGCTGCGGCTTCAGTTGTCGAAGTCGAGTGCAAGCGCCTACTTAAGAACTTACGGCACGAGGCTCGGGTGCAGGCCGTTCGAGACTACTACGCCTCGAAGAGTATTAGGAGGGCGAAGAAGAAGTGTCGCGGCAAGTTTCTGACTAAGGAGAAGTACATGCTGGTAATTACCTATTCTTAAGGCCTTGAACTTAGTTCTCTTGATTTGATTCGTAGGCGTAGCGCTGAAATTTCTCTTGACTACCTTAGGTGCCCCCGAGATGGTGTGCGGATATGATGGACTGTTGGGAGGCGTTGGTGGATGAGTGGTGCTCTCCCAAATGGCTAGTCGAACACCAAAGGGCCAAGGATAAGCGTGCCCAAATGGTTGGTGTGCCACACCATCAAGGGAGCTGCGACCTGTTTGAGTTCGGGGATCACTAGGTATGTGGTTTGCTTCATGATTCATGCAATTTCATTCTACATGATAGCATTTTTCCTTGGATAGCTCAATAATGCTTACTTAGTTAAAAAATGGCATCACTACCTTGGATAGCTCAATAATGACCTAAACTTAGTTTAGCTCGTTCATTTATGACATAATTAGCTCTAAAATGACATAATATGCTTTAGTTAGCTAAAAAATTGCATAACTACCTTTGATAGCTCAATAATGACCTAAAATAATTTTAGCTCGTTCATTTATGACATAATTAGCTCTAAAATGACATAATATGCTTTAGTTAGCTAAAAAAAGGCATAACTACCTTGGATAGCTCAATAATGACATAATTAGCATAGTTTGGTCAAAATTGGCATAATAATCTTGGTTACCTCCAAAATGACCTAAACTTAGCTTTTTTTCCTCAAAAATGACATAATAACCTTACTTAGCTCCAAAATGACCTTATTTACATAGCAATTTCATTCTTCATGCTAGCTTGAGCCCTTGACTAATATTTTGTTCCTTTCTCTCAGGCGCACCACAACAAGAAGCCCGTGCCAGGTCTGTTCGACCTCTATGGCATGGCCCATAGTGCCCCGTACAAGAAGGCCAAGGCATTCTCGGAGTCTGACCTAGATCATCCAGAGACCTTCACCAACATCTCCTCCCACAACAAGCTCGTGAGGTACAGAGACGAGGGGAAGGCAAGGAAAGGGGAGGACTTTAACCCGAGCCAGGATCCTTTTGATACAGAGCTGGTTATGATATCTGGTGGCGGGAGGTCCCATGGCTCGACAGCCATTGGTGATGGACTGATACGTTGTCCTAAGACTCTCACGCAGATCAAGAAGCGCCAGAGTAGCTCTGATCCTGAGATAATGCCTCGTGCACGGCCATCGGAGCTCGCCATGGCGGTTAGTTATACGGACTCGGATACCTTTCCTATCCATTACATTGTGTGTGCGTCCGTCGATGATTACAATGCCAACGAGGAGTGTTGTGTTGCAGGCTGCTCTTGAGAAAGAGAGAGCAAACACGCAGACGCTTTTGGAGGCGGCAAGAAGGCAGGCGGAGGAGAGGGAGAGGGAGCTGGAGGAGAGGACGGCTAGGCTGTTGGAGGAGGAGAGGAACCGGAACGATGCTCAAAACCGGGCCCTATATGACATCTTGGTGGTATGTTTCTCCTGCATATTAGCCAAATCATGCACATAATGTTTGTTCCATTACTAACTAATATGACTAACTCGTGAGAACCAAATGTGTAGAGCATGTGTGAGAAAAGCGGTCAGACCCCTCCGCCGATGCCCCAGATTGCTCCGGCGACCACGGTGAGTTTGATTTGAATGGTCGTTAGTTACTAGTATTCACATTTATGTTGCATCATGCTAACGAGACATTGCAAATGATCTTTGGTGTAGAATGCTTCCCGACAAGCATCAACCGATCCTTCTCGGTCTGCCCTTGGTGGAACCCCGACCGGCCCTTCACCTCAGTCTGGCACTGGCGCAGCCTCGACCGGTCCTTCACCTTCGTGATAACGGTATTTTTCTTCTTATTTAGCCTAGTTAGTCCATTTATGACATAATTTAGCCTATTTAGTCCACAAATGACATAATAAGATGAAGAAAATCAAGGAATAGGAAGAAAAGAAGGAATAGGAAGAGAAGAAGAAGATGAAGAATAAGAAAAGAAGAAGAAGAAGAAGATCTTCTTCTTCTTCTTCTTTTCCTCCTCTTATTTAGCCTTTTTAGTCCATTTATGACATAATTTAGCCTATTTAGTCCACAAATGACATAATAAGATGAAGAAAATCAAGGAATAGGAAGAAAAGAAGGAATAGGAAGAGAAGAAGAAGAAGAAGAAGAAGAAGAAGAAGAAGAATAAGAAAAGAAGAAGAAGAAGAAGAACATTTCTTCTAGCTTTTCTTATTCTTCTTCTTTTCTTATTCTTCTTCTTCTTCTTCTTCTTCTTCTTCTTTTCCTCCTCTTATTTAGCCTATTTAGTCCATTTATGACATAATTTAGCCTATTTAGTCCACAAATGACATAATAAGATGAAGAAAATCAAGGAATAGGAAGAAAAGAAGGAATAGGAAGAGAAGAAGAAGAAGAAGAAGAAGAAGAAGAATAAGAAAAGAAGAAGAAGAAGAAGAACATTTCTTCTTCTTTTCTTATTCTTCTTCTTTTCTTCTTCTTCTTCTTCTTCTTCTTCTTATTCTTCTTCTTCTTCTTTTCCTCCTCTTATTTAGCCTATTTAGTCCATTTATGACATAATTTAGCCTATTTAGTCCACAAATGACATAATAAGATGAAAAAAATCAAGGAATAGGAAGAAAAGAAGGAATAGGAAGAGAAAAAGAAGAAGAAGAAGAAGAAGAAGAAGAAAAGAAGAAGAAGAATAAGAAAATCTTCTTCGTCTTTTCTTATTCTTCTTCTTCTTCTTCTTCTTCTTCTTTTCCTCCTCTTATTTAACCTATTTAGTCCATTTATGACATAATTTAGCCTATTTAGTCCACAAATGACATAATAAGATGAAGAAAATCAAGGAATAGGAAGAAAAGAAGGAATAGGAAGGGAAGAAGAAGAAGAAGAAGAAGAAGAAGAATAAGAAAAGAAGAAGAAGTTCTTCTTCTTCTTCTTCTTTTCTTATTCTTCTTCTTCTTCTTCTTCTTCTTCTTCTTCTTCTTTTCCTCCTCTTATTTAGCCTATTTAGTCCATTTATAACATAATTTAGCCTATTTAGTCCACAAATGACACAATAAGCTTAGTTATGTCAAAAATGGCCTAATTAGCCAGGTTAGCTCCAAAATGACCAAGTTTACCTATGTTAGCTCCAATATGATCCATTTAACCTACGTTAGCTCCAAAAAGACCAAGTTTACCTAAGTTAGCTACAATATGATCCATTTTACCCGCATTAGCTCCAAAATGACCTATTTACCTAAGCTAGCTCTAAATTGACCTACACACTTAGCATTTTTACCTAGCTTAGCAAAAAATGACATTTTTACCTAGGTTAGCTAAAAAATGACCAAGTTTACCTAGGTTAGCTTCAATATGATCCATTTAACTTAGCTTAGCTCCAAAATGACCAAGTTTACCTAGGTTAGCTCCAATATGATACATTGAACTTATCTTATCTCCAAAATGACCTATTTACCTAGCTTAGCTCTAAATTGGCTTTTTTAACTACATTTGTTGGAAAAGAAGAAGATAAAGAAGAGGGGGAGGAGAGAAAGAAAGAGAAGATAAAATCTTCTTCTTATTTTCCTCTTCTTCTTCTTCTTCTTTTCCTCTTCTAGCTATTCTTCTTCTTCTAACTTTCATCTTTCCCAATTTGCAGATTTGCTTGAGATGAGGAAGCTTGCATTGATGGACTCATATATTCTCCTTGTGCTTCCTTTTTGTTTATGAAAACATGTTTGGGAACTTCTTATTGTTGGATATGTTGATGGAAACTTCTTATGTCATATGGATATATGTTGGACTTGAGAAAATATATTGTTGGAAACTTCTTATGTCATATGGATATATGTTGGACTTGAGGAAATATATTGTTGGAAACTTCTTATGTCATATGGATATATGTTGGACTTGAGGAAATATATTGTTGGAAACTTCTTATGCCATATGGATATATGTTGGACTTGAGGAAATATATTGTTGGATATGTTGTTGGAAACTTCTTATGTCATATGGATATATATATGTTGGACTTGAGTAAATATATTGTTGGATATGCTTGTTGAGTATATATGTATTATCTGTGTATATCTATGAATTTCTGTCAAATTGAATGAATTCAATTAAAAACAGGGGTTATATAGGCTCTTTGCCGTCTGCCAGCAGTCGGCAAAGAGCTTTGTCGACTGCTAGCAGACGGCAAAGCTCTTTGCCGACAGCAAGCAGTCGGCAAAGAATGCCACGTGGCAGCTCCCTGTTCAACCTGGGAACACTGGTTGCCTATTTGGGCATTTTGCCGACTGCCGGCAGACGGCAAAGAGGCTCAGCTCTTTGCCGACTGCCGGCAGTCGGCAAAGAGGCTAAGGTCTTTGCCGACGGCCAGCAGACGGCAAAAAAGGCCACGTGGCAGCTTCCCGGTGACTCCTATTTGGCCTCTTTGCCGTCTGCCAGCAGACGGCAAAGACCTTAGCCTATTTGCCGTCTGCCGGCTGACGGCAAACCACGCCGTTAACCCCTAACGGCTCCCACCTCACCTCACTGCCGTCTACGCTCTTTGCCGTCTGCTGGCCGCAAACGGCTGACGGCAAAGAGCTTTGCCGACTGCTTCTATGAAGCAGACGGCAAAGAAGGCCTTTACCGGCGTTAATTCAGCCGGACTGTTTGCCGACTGCTAGCAGTCGGCAAAGAGCTTTGCCGACTGCCATTCATGCCTTTGCCGACTGCCATGGCAGTCGGCAAAGAAGCTGATTCCTGTAGTGCTACTCGAGGACGAGCAGGAATTAAGCTTGGGGATGTTGATACGTCCAAAACGTATCTATAATTTCTGCTTGCTCCATGCCTCTTTTGTGTGATATTCCTATGCTATTTATGCACTTCCATACACTTTTGATCATATTTGGACTAACCTATTAACTCAGTGCACCACAGTGCCAGTTCCTGTTTTCTGCTGTTTTTCTATTTCAGATTTCCCCCATATTAAAAGTGCTCCAAAAATTCCGGGAAAAATGCAGAAAAAATCAGCGTACAGGAAGCTTCGAGAAAAACCAAAGTGGGGCCAGAGGGGAGCCAGGGGCAGCCCAGGCGGCCAGCCCAGGCGGCCCCACCCCTGGCCGCCCTAGGGGGGCGCCTGGGCCCCCCTCTCCGCTTCTGGTGACCCCCTTCGGCATATATACTCCTCGCGTCCCGAAACCCTCGAGGACGGAACCCTTTTTTACGATCTCGCCCCTGTTCCGCCGCCGCCGCGCTTCCAAATCGGGAGCACCAGGAGAACTCTTCCCGGCACCCTGACGGAGGGGAGAAACACCACCGGGAGCTTCTCCACCACCATGGACGCTTCCCGGATGAGTCGTGAGTAGTCCCCCTTGGACCATGGGTCCATGACCAGTAGCTATGTGATGTTCTCCTCCCCTCTTTGTTCTTCATGGTTTAGACCTCGTGAGCTGCCCTACATGATCGAGTCACATATGTAATCTTTCTGCTGTTGCTATGCTGAGTTTGCTGGGATCCGATGGATTATGAGATTATGTTCAGATTGTGTGTGAGTAATATATTTGATTCACCTCTTTTATATTTTAGTTCTTGAGTAATTCTTGCATGTTCTCCGTTGCTGTTTATTGCTTTGGCTAAGTAGTAGGTAGTAACTCCAAGAGGGAATGTTATGCTTGATTGTGGGTTCATGCCCCTCGATGACTAGTTTGAGTGACAGAAACATGAGTCTAGGGGATGTGCTGTTGCCACAAGGGGGAAAACAACGGTGCTTGTACTTGCGGGTGCAAGGATTGTTTACTTTACGCAAAGTTCTTTTAATGCAGTTGTCTGTTGTTTTGAGTCTACACTTTGGGTGGGATTCGCAACTTAATACCAGCGAGATGTTCTGGATAGATATCTCAAGGTGGATGATTAGTAGTAGATGCAGATGGATTTCGGTCTACTTGCCTTGGCGTACCGCCCATGCTTTTGAGCCTCTACCTTTCTTTACAGCATAGTTAGCATTGGTTTGCGCACATAATCCTGTCAATTGCCCAGCTGTAATTTGTTTACCTCGCTTAGCTGTTTTATCGTCTTTTGGGAGAGAGACATCACTAGTGAACATCATGGGACCCCGGTCCATATTACCATCACTGATCACACCCGCTATTTACTTCCTGTTCTTATTTCCTAGTTGCAGTCATAGATATCACTATTATCTCTTGTGTTTGATCCTTTGTAAACGACAAGGCCGGAGGGATTGACAACCTCTCTGTACTCGTTGGGAGCAAAGTTATTTGTATCCGTGTGCAGGTCCTGTCAACCGCTAAGTATCTGGCGCCGTTAGCAGTTGACACCTTCTTGTCGACCCTCGGAGTCTCACGGGATTCGATCCTTGGTACCTTTGCCAAGGGAAACTTGCTGCTACGCTACATCTCAAACCTTCCACTTGGGGTAACCAACGAGGGGCGAGAAGCCATCATCGACATAACTAAAACTCCAGGCGGTTAAACCAAAATCACACAGAACAAGGGAGTACCTTGCTCTGATACCAATTGAAAGTGCGTTATATCGACTAGAGGGGGGGTGAATAGGCGATTTTTATGAATTCTCCACTGAGGAATTTGCTATTGCGGAAATTCCTTAGCGAAGAACTACTTGCAGCAGAATAAGTACTCAGAAGTAAACATAACAGAATACAATCATGGTCATCGTGAAGAAATGAAGACAAGCGCAGAGTATAGAAAGCGTAATCACAGGATAACACAGGATGAAGACAAACAGACTGAAGAAATTAAACTGAGGAAATTGAGAAAGTCTTCAGTCAAAGTCTTCAAAGAGATATGAACAAGCACACAACACAGATATGAGGAAATGAAAGAATTGAGGAAATATAACCAGTAAGCTTGGTGAAGACAACGATTTGTTAGAGCAGTTCCAACCGCTGTCTCAGTTGTACATCTGGTTAGGGCGGCTAGGTATTTAAACCTGAGGACACACAGTCCCGGACACCCAGTCCTGGGCACACAGTCCAAGACACCAAGTCCTCACCGTATTCCCCTTGAGCTAAGGTCACACAGACCTCGCCCAATCACTCGTGGTAAGTCTTCACAGGTGACTTCCGAACCTTCACAAACTCGGTCACTCGGCGATCCACAATTCCTCTTGGATGCTCTAGACCCTGACGCCTAACCGTCTGGAAGAAGCACAGTCTTCAAAGGTAACAAGCGTCGGATCCACGCAGGATCAATCTCTTTAGTGATGCTCAATCACTTTTGGGTTTGTAGGTGTTTGGGTTTGGTTTTGGGTTTTTCCTCACTTGATGATTTTCGCTCAAAGTCCTCGAAGGATGGGTTGCTCTTATGACAAGTGTCAGTTTCTCTCGGAGCAGCCAACCAGCTAGTGGTTGTAGGGGGGCGGCTATTTATAGCCTAGGGAGCAGCCCGACATGATAAGACATAAATGCCCTTTAATGATATGACCGTTTGGTAGGTAGATATTTTGGGACAGTTGGCGCATAGCACAACAACGGTCGGAAATTTCAGTATCAAATTCCTCAGGGCTATCATGTTCCTCACTGTGTAGGTAATCCGCACTGGCGAATTCCTAACTCTTCAGTCATAACAAATTCCTCAGAGACCAGAAGAACTTCGTCTCTGTCACTGAAGAATATGACTGAACTGTATGAGATTTACAATGGCTTCACTCGAAGGGATTGGTAGGTGTAGGATTTTGAGTTGAGCATCACATGAAAATTTTTCTTAGTATTTCCTCGACCCCCTTTAATAGTACGGTGTTCCTATGACTCAAGAAAAAGAAAATGAAACTACGAAAACAAAAGTCTTCACGCTTCATGTTCCTCAAATGAATACTAAGTCTTCAAGATCACGCCAATTTCTTCACTTTCAAAGTCTTCTGAAAGTCTTCAGAATTCCAAAGTCTTCAGTCGAAGAAATTCATTTTTAGGGGTCGACTTTCTCTGTAAATATCAAACTCCTCATTGACTTATAGACCTGTGTACACTCATAAACACATTAGTCCCTTAACCTATAAGTCTTCAATACACCAAAATCACTAAGGGGCACTAGATGCACTTACATCTACAGTGCAAAATGTTAATCATGAAAATTTTGTAGATAATCACCACAACAATCATAAAAATTTGATTCATGATGTTTTGTGTCCAACTTTATTGTAGGTACGGTGGCATTTTTAATGATTAGACTATGGCATTTTTGCTTTTTAAAAGATGGTAGTTTTATTTTAGGTAACATGGCAGTTTATTATTTAGACCATGGCATTTTCAAGATTTATATACCTTGGCAAATTTATTCTTTAGATCACGACATTTTTTTATTTTTTACATGTCAAATTATATATATCGTTCCCTATGGGGACAAAACATTCACATGGCAACTTGGCATTAATATTTTTGAAATGTCTACATGGCAATCCCGTATATAATTGTCATAACATCATAAAAATATATCCAACTCATGCTATTTTTGGTACATGCTACTTTATTATAGGCATCATGGCAAATTTTATAATTAGAACATGGTATTTTTACTATTTTTAAAACATGTGTAGTTTTTTTATGTACCATGACAATTTTATTTATTTAGAGGGTGACATTTTTTCGAATTATTCCAATGCAATTTATTATTGTACCATGGTAAAATTGTTCCTCTTATATCAATGGCAATTAATCCAATTATTAATTATACCATGCATTTTTAGCAAAGTTCCTTGCTATGAATCATGGCATTTATTACTTTTTGGATTTTCATGTAAAAGTATGTGCATTTTTTATGTTGCGACACAACAAATTTTATTATATATTGTTTTTCATACTTATTTTTTACAGAAACCACCCTAATCTATTAGAAGGCTTCGGTGCTACAAGACACCCCAGAAAAGATGAAAATTACAAACGGATCCCTTGAAGCTCGCCACACTGCACACTCCAACACAGGTTGAGGACGCGCCATTGCAACGGCGCCACCACTCCCTCCCAGAGCCGGCGAGACCTTGGACTCGGCGACTGGTCTTGTCACAGATGGGAAGTCCTCAACCTCGGCTATGGCATTCCCGCACGAAAAAGAAGCAGCGAAACATAAAAACACCGAAGCCAACCAACGTCTCTCCCGCTGGTGAGCAAGAGAGGGGAAGAACTGGCGCAAGAGAGGGGGAGAACTGGCGCACAGTACTCACCACCCCACTAGCCTCGCACCGCCATTGGAGGAGGCGACAACACAACGAAGGGAGGGCCGAAGGACCAGATCCCCAGCGAGGGCAGTCGACATCATCGCCTCGCACGGAATGGAAGATCGACGGAGAGCCCCGAGCACCAAAAGCCGCCAAGACTGTGACAACGCCCCAGGTGAATGAACTACAGCACCACACTTCGCTCCGGCAGCACCTCCATCTCCACGTCGCCTATAACACCCTACCTATCCACATCGTATAAACACACCAAAGCTGGGATCTGGGGTTCCCCAGATTCGCCTCTCTTCTGTTCATAGTGATACGGTGCACGCCCGGACGCAGGAGACGGGATCTGCGCCAAGAGGCGGCGAGTTGTGCGTGTGTGGCTCTGGTTCGTGCTCACGTGGGGGAAAGCGGCGAGTAGATTGGAGGTAGTCAGGTAGGAGAAATGGCGCCCGCGGTGGCGTTCGTTGGGCTAGGGGCTAGGGCGCTCGAGTGGATGGGGGCAACGACACCGAGTGGATGGGTGAGATCTTGTTTGTGTGCTTTTTGAGGCTGCCCCGTATCATATTTGTGCTGGTTTGGGGACTTGGTGGCCTCAGCGAGCTGCGTGGACTTGCGGGCAAAATAGCTGTACGCATGTACGGGCATACGATCCACAAAAAGTCACACGGATGGCTAGCTAGACAGTCCCTTCTTCTCTTCCAAGGAAGGCAAATAGAAACTCCAATTTATGATCAACGTGCTTCACAGGATAGGCCACCACCGCTCTGTACCATTGGGAAGTTGTCCGCGACGTCTCTCTCTTGAACAATGGATCGTTCGCACCACCTCTCTATCCCGAGCTGCTACACACAAGACACGAGAAGCAATCACCTCACACCCCTTTTCCATCCTAGACGAGTGTCACCATATTCTCTCGTTCGTTCTACAATATGACGTTAGAGTATAGTGTAACCGTGTAGGGTATAGCTGGAGTAAGAGCCTAAGAGGGCACGTCTGTCACTGGCGCAGCCTGTTTGGTAACCTTTGGGAAGGGGAAGGGGATTTCGCACGAGCGAGTTCATCAAGGGATTAGGCGCACGAAATAGAACTTTACTCCAAGGGGAATGAGGCGGGGAGGAAACAGCTGACTGATAGGGCAGGAGGGAGAGGCATGGTGACCGTGTAACAGTTGTAGTTCATGGCCTGGTCGGTCGTTGATAGTTCCTGCTGCCTCATATACCTACACTTTGAAATCCATATTCCTAGACCCTCGCACGCTTATCTCTACCTTGGGGATGATCATACATGTGATAGATTCATGGGATCGTGTGGGCTAGGATCCCGGCAACAGTGGTGGTAGGTATTACCTTCTCCTGCACTTGAGGTGCTCCCGCCGGTGACCATGGTGGATGGCGGCGGTGTGGGCGTGTGTGTGTGAGTGGCGGCAGTGGAGCTTCCCATCGCTTCAGCGCCACCCTCTCGATCGGACTAGGGTTAGGAGTGGGGACAGTGGCGGTGACGAACCTCGTACCCTGTGCCCCTGGTCCCCACCTCCTCTTTATAGCACTGCGCGACAGGGGCCCACCAGCCTTGCTTGGGCTGGACGCCCCCGATCAGGGCGCGGGTCAAAGGCCCAATGAGCCGTTGGGCCCATTGGTGGAGAGATCAATCTAACATTCTCCCCCTTGATCTCATCATATACTTTTAACTTTATACTTTGAAATAACTCTTTTCAAAGTACTCGTTCCATCACAGATTTGCACGTAGAGCATGTCTCATCATCACGGTCTATCCCGATAGAATCAACACCTACAACACACTCCTCTGTTTTGAAACAGTTTCTTTAACCTTGGGCCCTTTTATTGTCCGGAAGTGTTAGACTACACCACAAAACCCATGTCGACTGCATGTTCTCCGAACACACTGGGCGGTAAGCCTTTAATAAGCAGATCTGCAAACACTTATCTGTTGTTTTTATGCTTCAAGCATTTCTACATAACTCCGGACTTTCTCCTTTACAACGCATAACTCTGTGTCAGTGTGTTTGGCATCAACACTTGACTCGTTGTCATAGGAGCAAAACTTTAAAATGGTTATCGTTGTTGTCAACCATTATCAACTCCGGGTACAGGTCTTCTTAACCATTTTGCCTGTCCCTCAGCCTCATATCAAGCTATAAAATATCTTTGCATCACATTGATGATAATTGTCTCATTCTTTGGAGCTTTTCCACACAAAAACCTCCAAGTATGAAAGTTAGCGACAATTGTGGATTTCGCTATACATTTCACAAGTCCTGTCTTTGTACTCACAATCTTTTGAGAGCACTTATTTCTTTAAGCATGAGGCCGATATCTTTGACTCCATTCCAGTTATCTATATATGGAGTGGACATTGCCAAAACAACCCGGATATGTGAACTGTGTTAGGGTAATATATTGAGCTTCCAACAACTGAAGCATATGGTACCATATCCGTTTTGAATCTTTTGGAACACCATAGTTTCCAGTTCCATTACCCCTAACTATAAGAACAGGCGTAGGTTTTCTCGCATGCATACTTTAGAGACCTCTCTAAGCATGTCCATGCGACATTCCTTATACCCCCTTTTATTCTTTTCTTCGTGAATCTCGATACTTATAACGAGAGACACTCTACCGAGCATTCTTTTGAACTTTGAGGACAACTTCTTTTCTCCTCCTGCAGTAGATTGACATCACCACTGGCAAGTAGGATGTCATCCACATGCACAGAATAAGGAAATGAATTTCCCATTCTATAACTTTGCACGAATACAATTGTCCTCACATTTTCTTTAACCCAAAATTGCATATGATTCTTTTAACTTTAAATGTCACTGTCTAGAGACTTGCTCTAGTCCATAAAAGCACTTCTTGAAGCAGTATCCCTTGTGTTCTTTACTTTCATCTGATGTAACTCAGATCATGATGTGGCACTTAACACTCATTGTAATATATTTCCTTTGGAGTCACATTGACCTTGTAGACCCTTTACAGCCTACTGTTTTGGCTCCATTGGAAATTACTTATGAGTCTCAAGGCTCGGTTGAACACTTTAAATGAGGTGGGATCAACCTCCATTTGAATTTCACTAACATGGACTTTGTAGTAATCAGAAATATCTGATTATCTCATTCCTTAAGACCATCTGTGTCTGAGGTACTAGCACTTCTTTCATATGGGGCTGTTGTTTCTCTGTCTTTGCCAAGAGGCAAATAAATTCTATAGTCTTTGGTATTTTCATACCATGCTCCCCCAGATTACTCCATCTTCACTAAAATGGGGTATCTTTAAACTTTATTATTTGGGTTTATTCTGGTAAAACTTTCTTCTTTATGGCACTTTTAAGCACCATCTTAGTATTCCTTAGTCTGCAGTCGAAACTGTAAAAGACCCAGGAATACAACGATTTCTTTTCTTTAGGGGTATTATTATGACCGTCGTACTCCCCCAGACGATCACATTCTTTAATAGATAATGTGCATCACATTATCTAAGGTATAGGGGAGTTTCATCATTCTCAAGTTATCTAATATTTCTTTCTCCCCCTCGAAATGTGGCAAGAAATTTTCTGCCACAATTTCGAAAACCATTCATAACTTTTGTGAATTGAGGAAACTTCAATTATCTATTTCATTCATCTGATTACTTCATGCGAAATGAAGTTATCTGTTAACTGGTATGGGAGTACTTTTTCCTCATTCCATTTTAGAAACTCAACAGAGTTCTTTATCATTAGTACTTTTGCAAGTCACACTTGCATATCAATCTTATCTTTAGGTTCGTCTCTAACTTTTATTCTTTTTGGATTTATTGAGTCCTTAATGACCGTTACACATAAGGTGTACGACCGATACTAGGAAAGCATAATAGCTACTCCATACTTTTCTCCCAAAGTGGGACACATTAAACACACATGAGTCATCATATCTTTCTCCTGTCATACAGGATAAGTCCTTTGCAAAAATTTCTCCTGCCATACAGGATTTTTGACATAATACTATGTCAACTTTACCCAGTTATGCAGGTATTTTCCCAGACTTTTCCCTGCCATGCGGGTTTTATCATAATCATCTTTTCCCGCTATGCGGGTAATTCCCTATAAGGGACATAAATGCCAGGATTGGCTCTTTTGACTGCATATGCAATCATCAAATTCAGAATAAATCCGAATGCTCTTTGACACACATGCTTGATCTGACGTTGGTCAAATTAAACACACATGTTGCTTGTTTCATTTTAAATCATGTTGACTGAAAAATCTTCTTCATAGAGAGTACATGAAAGACATTCGTCAACCAAGACTCTCAATGACCTATCTCTTTTATTTTCTTGGATTAATATCCAGGAATTCTTTTCTTTTGAAGCCATTCTTTAGAGAGAACATACTCCCTCACGTTATGACCTTTCTTGGTCATCTTTCGGGTCACTAGTACCCAGCCATTCGCTTTCACGAATGAAAGCATGTAAAACTTTTAGTCTGAGAAAAACTTAACCAATAATCAACAATAATGAGCATAAAAATAACCCTACGTTGGTCTGGTTAAAAAATATGCAGATTAAACCTTTTAAAACTTTCTTTGTATACTCTAAATCATCGTTGTGGTAGAATTAGAATAAAACATCATCCTTCTACATTAATTCCATATCACCGTTGGGCGGAAATAGAAATAATGCATATAACTCATAAACATGTGATGATAATATTTCTATTAAACAACTTTGCTAAGAAATCATCATCATCATCAACTTTATTGCAGCGGAAACAAGAAATAAACATTTCTCTAGTTCAAGAGCATTTCTTCATCTTTAACTGTTCTCTGAAAATTGATCACTTTTATACAAAATTTATCAGAGATTTAAGCTTTGAACTTAAGACTCATACAAATATAGTACTATTATCATCAACGTTGGTCAGAAAATAACAATCCCATATTTAACTTTAAAACAAATATCTTTCTCTTTGTCACAGCGGAAACTATCTGAATCTTATTTCACCCACAGGGGTAAAACATGGCTAAGAACATTTCTTCCAATTAAATTTTCCCGTTGGTTCCAATTTAATTGAAGATAAAACTTTTACTTTGCAGCGGAAAACATGAATAAAAAATTCATGAACTTTTTACTGTTTACAGAAACTTTTCTTTTACAAAATAAAAATTCATGAACTTTATTATTTTCTTTTATAAAATTCATGAACTTTTCTTTTTCTGAAAATTTTCTTTTTTTTTTATTTTCAGAAACTTTTCTATTATTCTTTGCAGAAAATATTTCTATACTCTTTGCAGAAATACTCTAAAACTGTGTAGAAGTTCATTAAAAAAAACTGTACTATAAATTAACAGAGATCCTCTTTGACTCGGCCTAGCCCAAACGCAGCTGCAACCTCGGCCCAGCGCGCGCGGCTGCAGGCCTCGGCCCAGGGCGTCGCTCTCCACTTTCGGCCTAGTGGCCCAGCTGCGGGTTAGGGTTTGGATCACGGCCGTCCGTGGCGATCCGACGGTCCAGCGCGCATCTCGCTGGATCAAAACCAAGCGACCCGATCGGACCCTAGCGCATTCCCCTCCCCACGCCTCTCCCTGTCTCTCTCGCGTGGGCGGCGGCCTTGGCCCCCGGCGCGGCTAAGTCCGGCCGCCGGCGACGGCATGGAAAGCACCGCGTCGCTCACGGCCTTCTCTGCTTCCCTTCCCTTCCTTTCCTCCAGTTCAGCTCCTGTGGCAGAGAGAGAGATTCGTGCATGCGCCCTCCTCTGCTCCCCTGAAAACTACCACGAGGCTATTCTATGCGGCGGGTTAGAGCCACGCCGGCCACCGGCGGCAGTAGCTACCGCGCGGCGCACGAGCCTGGGCTCCTCCCATCTCTTCTTCCCCTTCCTTGTTGCTCTGTTTCTCCACCACCCGCACCCTTTTTCCGATCTTGACGACGGCGGAGCACAAGACGGCGGGATGCGGCGGCGCCGTGGCCATCCCCCTCGCCGGCTGCGCGCCCGCCTTGCGGTGAGCGCGGCGCCGTCGAGCGGTTTGGCTGCGGTGTACTTTGCCCCTCGCGGGGTTGTTCTTCGTCCGAGCGGCTCGGCTTGCCGATGCCCGTTCGGATCGAGAGGAACCGGCGCGGCTCAGAGGCGGCGCACAACTCCGGTGAGCTGTTCTTTTTCTTCTCCCTTTCCCGTCTTTTCTCTGTTAGGGTTAGGGTATCTGTTGGGTGGGGATTTCCTTTTCTTTTCTGTACCGAAAATCCTAAACCAATCTCTGGCTGATACCATTGATAGATTCATGGGATCGTGTGGGCTAGGATCCCGGCAACAGTGGTGGTAGGTATTACCTTCTCCTGCACTTGAGGTGCTCCCGCCGGTGACCATGGTGGATGGCGGCGGTGTGGGCGTGTGTGTGTGAGTGGCGGCAGTGGAGCTTCCCATCGCTTCAGCGCCACCCTCTCGATCGGACTAGGGTTAGGAGTGGGGACAGTGGCGGTGACGAACCTCGTACCCTGTGCCCCTGGTCCCCACCTCCTCTTTATAGCACTGCGCGACAGGGGCCCACCAGCCTTGCTTGGGCTGGACGCCCCCGATCAGGGCGCGGGTCAAAGGCCCAATGAGCCGTTGGGCCCATTGGTGGAGAGATCAATCTAACAACATGCTCATAATAGCTACATTAACACCATTCAGGCTATGGGCGACCCCGTCCAGCCGCCATGCCATGACGCCTTTGAAGTTCTTCTTGTGCCACTTTTCTTGCAACTTGCTCTACTTATTTAGACTTCCATTTCGCATCACTGATGAAATGGTTAATCACAGCATGACCACTCAGAGGAATGCTCAAGTCATCAAGAGGAGATTTGCTGTCCACTGCCCAAATGTCGCTGATGTTTAGGCTTCCTTGCATGTTCTGACTTTTGCTTTGTTGACTTCTTCCGCGGCTATTTCCTAACAGGATTTTGGTGGGGATGATGCCTAACCGGTCCCTTTCTTAGAGTTAGTCACGGATTCTTCTTTGTCCATTGAGCAGCAAGCATATTTACATCATGCAGAGTCATTAGAGGCCATTGTACCCGTGAGAAAATAAATACGAGGGAAATGTAGATACGAGCACATGTGAACTCAGCTTAAAATTTAAAAGAAAATGTTTTCTGCTAAAGACTTCAGATTCGCGGCAGCAGCAGAGGTGCCGAGCGGTGGAGCAAGAAAACGAAAGCACGCATGTCTGGCTTCTCCTCCAGTTTACTACCTACTCACCCGCTCACACGCCCGCCTTGACGTCGCCACCGACTAGCTCTCCGTCACAGCACAAGGCAAGGATGAAATCATTTCACAAAATAATCTGTCTCATAAAAAATTCACTCAACTGACCTTTTTGAGTGGTGCCCGACACGAAGGCGTCACACTACATTGTGCAGCGCCTGACTGACAGGCGCTGCACGCCTAGCCAGCGTCGCATCCGGGTGAACGAAATTTATTAAGTCAGGGTGCAGCGTCGCACCCGGGTGAACGGAAGTTACTAAGTCGGTGTGTATTTTGTGGAATGATTTCATCCACAGGTCAAAATTTTCAAATTTGCCATAGCACAACCCGTCGCGCGGGTGTATGCAGATGCAAATGGCAATGAGTGGCACATTGACAGTGACACGATGCACACGAGAACGCGGGAGACGGTGCTTGCGCCAGGTGGGGCGTTGTGCGCGTCTGGCCGTAGTTCGTACTTGCGTGGGGGAAGCGACGAGTAGGTTCGAGGTAGTCAGGTAGGAGAAATGGGCAAATGGCGCCCGCGGTGGCGTACGTTCTTGGGCCAGGGCGCTGGACTGGATGGAGGAAACTGCGCCGAGTGGATGGGTGGACGTCTTGCTTCGTGTGCCTTTTGAGGCTGCTCCGTATCTGCAATTATGCATGCTACTCCTACGTCGCTATGTCTGCTGGTCCTGGGACTTTGGCTTGGGCTTGGCAAAATACTTTTGTTCGCCTATGCAGATATATTATTCACCAACATCTTATAGCGTTAGTTTTTCTCTATCCAAAGAAAGAAAGTACAACTATCTTGATAGGACAAGCCACACCTCTCTGTATCATTGGAAACCCGCGTTGACTCTCTTGAACAATCAAACGACCACAACAACAACCTTTTCCTGAGCCGCTACGTTGGGGAAAGAATCTTCTCTGACCCCATTTCCATTGTAGCCGAGTATCACAGTATTCTCCTGTTCGTTTAACGGTATGATGTGAGAGCATAGTCTAGGGGGTGGTTGTAGCAGGAGATGGGCACATATGTCAATGGTGGCATGAGAAGGAGGGAAACTAGACGACGTGATAGGGTAGGAGGGAGAGTCTTGCAATCGTTGTCATCCTTCTTCATCAGACTCATGTCGGTTGTCGGTAATTCCTGCTGCCTCATATGCCTATACTCTCAAATTCATATCCCTAGGGTGTAGGGACTAAACAAATAACACTTCTGCTTCGGTAGACCCCCCCTAAACACATCGATGGCTTAGATTATCTCATACCCCTTCATAATTAAGGATAAGATGGTCCTTTTCAAAAGTACATCTTGAGACCTCGTGTACAAATTGCACGGGCCGGCCCATTTAAGCCATGTCCAATATAAGCGATGTCAAAACACTAAGAAAAAGGATACCTCATAAGGAATTGAACTCAAGACCTAACACTAAGAGGCCTACGTTGCTAGCCACTTCACCACAACACCACTTATGTTCTCTTATAGGGCGAAATATATAAGAAAACACAATAGTATTCACATATGAAATATTTTCTGAAAAAAGTTCGAAACTTTAATTGAAAAA
Organism: Secale cereale; assembly: GCA_902687465.1. NCBI lineage: Eukaryota > Viridiplantae > Streptophyta > Magnoliopsida > Poales > Poaceae > Secale > Secale cereale. The sequence goes on along the minus strand of LR738709.1, from coordinate 644,430,383 downwards.
ATGTGAGTTTTTTTGAAATACCGAATAGTTATTAAATTTATGAACGGAATTTGATATATTGTTTTTGAAATTTGAACAAAATTTCAAAACATGAATTTTTTTAATTTGTGGTTTTATTTTTTCGGTTATTGTTTGTCATGTTTTCCTTCTTTTTTTCTCTTTAATTATTCTTTATTAAAATTCATGAACTATGTTTAAATCATGAACCTTTTTTGGAATTCATGAACTTTCAAATCTGTGCCTATTTTCTTAAATTTACTAACTTTTTCAAATCCATGAACTTTTTCCCAAGTCCAGAAATTCCTTTCAACCTTTACGAACATTTGTCAATGCCTGCATTTTTTTTTCAAAATAATGAACATTTGTTTTGAAAATTGTTGAACTTTTCTTTTAAATCCACGAATGCTTGGGTCGGCCCAGGTACCCGATGGGAGCGATGTCATTGCCTAGTTAAACCAAGGCCAGCCCCCAAAACAGTTAAACGAAGGCCTAAGCAATTTTTTTTTCTTTCTGTTTTTGGTTTTTATTTTCTTTTTTCTCTTTTTTGAACTTCATAATTAGAAAAAACTACATGCTCACGAATGCATTCGTCTGGCCTAGTCTAGCACACTCCTCTCAACTGGTATTTTTTTTTGGACTATGGATAAAAGATCCCAACTTTGTGCATTAGCCTAACATAGACATATGAGCCATCCATGCCAGGTTTGAATTCTCGTGGTAGGTATCCATGTCAGGTTTGAACGATTTCCCGCACTGTATGCAAGTTGCGACATGTCCAGCCATTTATCGGCCTTCTTATTGAGAAAAATCTAGAAAATGCAAAAATAGTGGAAAACCAAAACAACTTGGCACGATACCTTTAATTGGTCATATAAGCTTATGGAATAAATTTGGGGTCATTTGATAGATGCTGGAAAAAAATGTGCTCTCCAACGGACCCTTATGGCCTACCCGAAATTCTCTCTTGAACCTGGTCTATTTTTGGACATGCTTGAAATAACCCCAACCTTTTCCGTTAGTTGGGCATGCCACGGTAGTTATCCATCTCTGGTTTGAACGAATTCCAACACCGTATGCAAGTTATGTCACGTTCGGCTAATTATCAAATATTTTTCACCAAGTAAACTCCAGAAAATGCAGGAATTGTTGGAAAATAAAACAACTTTGCATGGTGCCTTGAATTTGTCAAAAAACTGGTGGAAAAAAATTGTGGCATTTTAAGGATGTCGAGAAAAACAACGTGCTCTTAGAGGGAGCCTTCTCGCCAACCCCAACACCCTCAATTGAACATGGTCTAGTTCCAGACATTTTTAAAATAACCTCAACCTCTTCAAGCAGGTGGGTATGCCTATGGTAGTCATCAATGAAAGGTTTGAACGGTTTCCTACACCGTATGCAAGTTGTGACACGTCCGGCCATTTATTGGCCTTTTTGACAGAGAAAACTCAAAAAAATACAAAATTTGTCAAAAACCAAAACAACGTGGCATGGTGCCTTGAATTGTTCATACAAAGCCATGGATGAAAAAAAATTGGGACCATTTCAAGGATGTAAGGATACAACGTGTTCTCAGACGGAGCCTTCTGGCCTACCCGAACACCCTTTGTTGACACATGGTCTATGTTCGTACATCTTTCAAATGACCGCAGCTTTTCCAAGTAGGTGGGCATGTCCATGGTAGGCATCCAGTGGCGGCGGCAGGTGTATGCCTCTGTATTCACAGGAATACCCAAGATTTGAACGAAAAAATAAATATACATGTATTTCAGGCCAAAGCAAAGGCAGGCCCATGTGTCCAGCCCACCATCGCCTCGCACCGATGCCTCCACATCTCAACTCCTCTCCTCGCAGTCTCGCACCCAGCCGCCACAGGCATGCCGCACGCACCACGCACCAACGCACGCATCCGCCGTCGCAAGCAAAGCAGGCAGCCAGGCACGCAGCGCAGCGTCGCCGTCGGAGGCGGAGGCCGATGTCAACCGGCAGAGGCGACCCTGGCGGCGGCGACCCGCCCCCCGCGCCGGCGGAGCCCAGCCCTCCGTCCGCCCCTCCTCTTCGGGCCGAAGGGAGCAGCAGCCGAGCAGGGATGGGCGACCGCGCCGGCGGCGCCCTGCCACCCGCGCCGGCGGCGCCCGGACCTCCGCCCGCCCCTCCTGTTCGGCTCGTAGTCAGAGGGAGCAGCAGCACAGCAGGCCGTCCTGGCCGCGCCCCCCCCCCATTCCCTGCAGCACATAAACAGAAGGTGTGACGACCTCCGTCCTGGCCCCCAATTTGAGAATGTCTTGATTTGCTCCAATTTACTAGATGCAATTTGTCGATCTATTTAACAGATGCAAGTATTTAAATTTATGTTTCCCTTGTTTTCCTAATGTAGAAGAAGAGGAGTGGAATTGTTGGCAGTAGCATATTTGCAATGTGGGAAAAAGCTTCAAATTGTTGGCAAATGCATGTTTGGTTACATTCGTTGAGGGAGAATTTTTCCCTTAGCAAAGATGCAGTGTTGTGGAAGTGTTTTCCCTTAGCAAAGATGCCTCGAACCCCTCGTTGGTTACCCCAAGTGGAAGGTGTAAGATGCAGTGTTGTGGAAGTGTTTTCCCTTAGCAAAGATGCCAAGTATCGAATCCCCAGAGACTCCTAGGTTCAACAAGTAGGTGTCAACTGCTAACGGCGCGGATTAGCAATCAACGTGGACCTACACACAGATACAAATAACTTTGCTCCCAACGAGTACAGAGAGGTTGTCAATCCCTCCGGCCTTATAGTTCACAAAGGATTAAAAGCAATGATAGTACTGATAGATAGTGTTTGCAATAGTAAGTAAAAGCGAAAAGTAAATAGCGGATGTGATCAATGATGGTAATATGGACCGGAGTCTCATGACGTTCACTAGTGATGTCTCTCTCCCAAAAGACGATAAAACAGCTATGTGAGGTAAACAAATTACAGCTGGGCAATTGACAGGACCCACGAGCGCAAACAAATGCTGATTACATTGCAAGAAAGGTTGAGGTTCAAAGCATGGGCGGTACGCCAAAGTAAGTAGACCGAAATCCATCAATATCTACTACTAATCATCCATCTTGAGATATCTATCAGAACATCTCGCTGGTATTAAGTTGCGAGTCCCACCCATAGTGTAAACTCAATGCAACAGACAACTGCATTAAAAGAACTTTGCGTAAAGTAAACAATCCTTGCACCCGTGGGCACAAGCACCGTTGTTTTCCCCCTTGTGGCAACAGCATATCCCCTAGACTCATGTTTCTGTCACTCAACCTAGTCATCGAGGGGCATGAACCCACAATCAAGCATAACGTTCCCTCTTGGAGTCATTACCTACTACTTGGCCAAAGCAATAAATAACAACGGAGAACATGCAAGAATTACTTATGAACATAAATATAAAAGAGGTAGATCAAATATATTACTCAAGATCAATCTGAACATAATCTCATAATCCATCGGATCCCAGCAAACTCAACATAGCAACAGCATAAGGATTACATAGGTGCCTCGATCATGTAGGGCAGCTCACGAGGACTAATTAGTGAAGCACAAGAACGGGAGGAGAACATCACATAGCTACTGGTCATGGACTCATGGTCCAAGGGAGACTACTCACGAGTCATCCGGGAGGCGTCCATGATGGTGGAGAAGCTCCCGGTGGTGATCCTCCCCTCCGGCAGGGTGCCGGGAAGAGTTCTCCTAGTGCTCCCGATCTTGGAAGCGGCGGCGGCGGCGGAACAGAGATGGGATCGCGAAAAGAGTTCCTGTTCTGAGGGTTTCGGAGGACGCTTTAAATATATGCCAAAGGGGGGCATCGGGGAAGCTTCGGGGGGCCCAGGCGCCCCCCCGGCGTGGCCTAGGGGGGTGGCGCCGCCAGGGCGCATGGAGCCCTGGTGCCCCCCCCCCCCGGCTGTCCTTCGGACGCATGGTAGTTTCCGAAACGCTGATTTTTTATATAATTTTTCTGGATTTTTCCTGGCAGTTCTCGTAACGTGAAAACCTGAAATACAAAAACAGCCGAAAACAGAAACTGGCACTGGGGTGCACTGGATTAGTAAGTTCGTCCAAATATGATCAAAACTGTATGGAAGTGTCTGAATATCATAGCAATATCACCCAAAAGTGGCATGGAGCAAGCAGAAATTATAGATACGTTTTGGACGTATCAACATCCCCAAGCTTAATTCATACTCGTCCTCGAGTAGGTAAATGATAACAAGAATAATTTCTGTGGTGACATGCTATTAACCATATAGGACTTTTTCATAGTCATATGACAAAAGTTTACTGAGACAATGATTCTATAGTAATTAAGTTGCCTCATGAGAAAATCACAAATGACTGAAAGTTTTACAACATGAAACTGAAACATCAAATAGATTTGCAATGAATATGATGTGCAAATATGATAAAGTGATATCTAGCTTGCCCCCTTTAGTGAAGCAAAACATAAATGCAGGGGCACCTTCAAGGTTTAAGTGATGACTAGATACAATGATTTCAAAATAAACGATATCACAATAATGCAAAAGACAATGCTACTTTGGGACAATGCACATTACACTCAGAATGACAATCATGCTCTCAGTAGTTGGTGCTTTAACATAAAAGTAAAAGAATGGTTATGTGCTAGAGCTTTTTATTTTAAAAACATGGAAGCAATTTTGTCAACGGTAGTAGTACTTCATATGTGTCATGCATAAGACATCCTATAAGTTGCAAGCCTCATGCATCGTATACCAATAGTGCTCGCACCTTGTCCTAATTAGCTCGGATTTCCATGGGTTATCATTGCATTACATATGTTTCAACCAAGTGCCACAAAGGGGTACCTCTATGCCACCTGTACAAAGGTCCAAGGAGATAAATCGCATTTGATTTCTCGTTTTTGATAGATCTCAACTTGAGGACATCTATACCGGGACAACATAGAAAATAGATGATGGACTCCTCTTAAATGCATAAGCATATTCTCATAAGAGATTGAGGATTAACGTCCAAGCTAAAACTTCCACCATGATACATGGCTTTGGTTGGCGGCCCAATGTTCTTCTCTAACAATATGCATATTCATACAACCCACGGCAAATCACCCTTACTTCAGACAAGACGGACATGCATAGCAACTCACATGATGTTCAACAAAAGTGTGACAGTTGATGGCGTCCCCAAAAACATGGTTACCGCTCAGCAAGCAACTTATAAGAAATAAGATACATAAACAACATATTCTTTACCACAATAGTTTTTAGGCTACTTTCCCATGAGCTATGTATTGCATGGTTAGTTCGCTTAGTACAGGTGGAGGTTAGCAAAAGACTGGGAGCGACCAACTAAGAGAGCAATGACGGTCATAATCATGCAGAGCGACAAAGCAATATTAAATCAGGCATGGTAGTTATATCGCTACTCAGAAATAAAAGATCATCAAGGCTTGACAGACTTTCTTTACAGTCTTAAATATGCGTGAGCATACGCCAAGTCAATCAAACTAAATTCTCGAAGGAAGATATTACTAAACCATAACACATCATAGGCAAACAAACCATGTTGGTACTCCAATAACACATTGGGAATCCTCCAGCTATTTAAGATTAACCATAAGAAAACCTGAACTACTAAGCACCATTATGCAAGTAGCATCTTTATCATAGACACATTAACCAATGCAACGGAAGCAAACTCTCTTAATAAGGTGAGCATGATAATTAAAGAGAGTTCAAGCAACCAACTAGACAAAAGCTCTTTGAAAAGATACGCATGAATACTAAGAGCAGAGCATGATAGTAGCTATTAAAAGACAAAGAACACACACAGCATAGATAGACATGAAAATTCTATGTTATGTTCTAGGTAGAATTGGAGCGTGTTTCTCTCCCACATAAAGAATGCTGAGTTCCGACTCGTTATGAAAAACTAAAAAGAAAACTAAAAGCAAGACGCTCCAAGCATAGCACATAACACATGAAGTGATAAAAATATAGCGGAACGAAAGACGAACTGATAATGTTGATGGAGAAGGGGATGCACGGGGGCATCCCCAAGCTTAGACGCTTGAGTATCCTTGAATATTTCTTGGGGGTGCACGGGGGCATCCTCAAGCTTGAGCGCTTGACACTCCTGAATCTTTTTTATCATCTTCCCTCGCACACTTGAAAACTCCCTTCATACATAACTCATCATAATCTGATTAGCGAGGTTAGTACCCTTAATAAAATAATTATACCTTGTTGTAAATAAAGATATTCTTGAAGTTCTACTGTTTCTCCAGATTGCCAAAAGGTTTTTGCAAAGAAAAAACAAGTTCTTGATTTGCAAAATGAAGGAAAGGCAAAACAGGACAGAATCTGTGAAAAACAGAACAGTAGGTAGTAATTGATCTGTTCGGGATACTTCTGCAACTCAAATCAAAAAACTCAGAACAGACGCATGAAAGACAATTATATAGAGAACGCTGTCGAAACAATTCAGACCAAAAAGATGATCTGGTGATTTTATACGAATTGTTCTATCCAAGGACAGAATCTGTTTCCTGGACAACACCTCACAACTTTTGAACTTTCTAGCAATCAGAGGCTATACTTGGCACAAATATGAAAATCAAAGATACAATGATGATGCTACAGCAGTAAACAACATCAAGACACAACAAAAGCAAAAAAATTATTCATGTGGGCTGCCTCCCAAAAGCGCTTTCTTTTATGCCTTTAAGCTAGGCATAATGTATATATCAAGTTGTATCAATTGAACCATCATCAAGATCATCAAAAAGCTCTTCAATAATACAACTAGTCTTAAGAGGACTCTCAAATAAAGGCCTCATAGAGATACTTCTAGGTAGAAGACCAAAAGGATAAAAGTCAAGGGAAGATTCATTTATAAATTCATCACATAGAGGTGTTTCTTCCAAAGTCTTTACAGTTTCAACCCCTTTGGCAATAGATGGATTACTTTTAGAACGGGGAGCCTTTGGAACGTGAACGAACTTAGGCTCCCTCTTTGCCGGAGTTTCTACCTTTTTGGTTTTGATCGAGGAGAAAGTAGTTCCTAGAGTATCAAATATTTCCTCAATCTTATCTACCCTAGAAGAGTCCAAGTCATGGAATTTGACGGTCTCCAAAATTTTAAAAAATTTATGCATGGAGCTATCAAGTCTATTCAAATTCCCTTGGATCTTACGATCCAACTCATTCATCTTATTAATGCTTGGCATCTCTAGCTCTATCTTTTCAAGTTTTTCATAATGTGAGCTAGGGTGATGTCCTCTCGAATGCTAACAACAGGGAGATTCCCAACAAGATTTTCAATAATACTAAGAGACTCCCAAACTGGGGCCTCTAGGAAATTCCCATTGATAGCAGTATCTAAAATAAACCTATTCCAAGAAGTAATTCCAACATAAAAATTTCTAAGCAAGATAGTAGTAGGTTGCTTCTTGGTGGCTCTTTTTTGTGAATCATTAATTTTATACCAAGCATCTTTCAAACTTTCCCAACCTCTTTGTTTAAAGGTGAGAACTTCTGCCTCGTCAAAGACAAAAGGACTCGACATAATGACAACTAAAGAACTAGATAACTATTTTTGTGATTTTCGATAAAAGGTACTAAAGCAAAAAAATGAAAGGTAAACTAACAAGACTAAAATGCAAAGGTAAAAGATAGCGTGCAACTCCCCTATCCTGAAGAGTGGAGTCCCCGGCAACGGCGCCAGAAAATACTCCTTGATGGGCCTCGAACCCCTTGTTGGTTACCCCAGGTGGAAGGTGTAAGATGCAGTATTGTGGAAGTGTTTTCCCTTAGCAAAGATGCTAAGGATCGAATCCCCAGAGACTCCTAGGTTCAACAAGTAGGTGTCAACTGCTAACGGCGCGGATTAGAAATCAACGTGGACCTGCACACAGATACAAATAACTTTGCTCCCAACGAGTACAGAGAGGTTGTCAATCCCTCCGGCCATGTAGTTCACAAAGGATTAAAAGCAATAATAGTAGTGATAGATAGTGTTTGCAATATTAAGTAAAAGCGAAAAGTAAATAGCAGATGTGATCAATGATGGTAATATGGACCGGAGTCTCATGATGTTCACTAGTGATGTCTCTCTACCAAAAGACGATAAAACAGCTATGTGAGGTAAACAAATTACAGCTGGGCAATTGACAGGACCCACGAGCGCAAACAAATGCTGATTACATTGCAAGAAAGGTTGAGGTTTAAAGCATGGGCGGTACGCCAAAGTAAGTAGACCGAAATCCATCAATATCTACTACTAATCATCCACCTTGAGATATCTATCAGAACATCTCGCTGGTATTAAGTTGCGAGTCCCACCCATAGTATAAACTCAATGCAACAGACAACTGCATTAAAAAAACTTTGCGTAAAGTAAACAATCCTTGCACCCGCGGGCACAAGCACCGTTGTTTTCCCCCTTGTGGCAACAGCACATCCCCTAGACTCATGTTTCTGTCACTCAAGCTAGTCATCGAGGGGCATGAACCCACAATCAAGCATAACGTTCCCTCTTGGAGTCACTACCTACTACTTGGCCAAAGCAATATATAACAACGGAGAACATGCAAGAATTACTTATGAACATAAATATAAAAGAGGTAGATCAAATATATTACTCAAGATCAATCTGAACATAATCTCATAATCCATCGGATCCCAGCAAACTCAACATAGCAACAGCATAAGGATTACATAGGTGCCTCGATCATGTAGGGCAGCTCACGAGGACTAATTAGTGAAGCATAAGAACGGGAGGAGAACATCACATAGCTCATGGACTCATGGTCCAAGGGAGACTACTCACGAGTCATCCGGGAGGCGTCCATGGTGGTGGAGAAGCTCCCGGTGGTGATCCTCCCCTCCGGCAGGGTGCCGGGAAGAGTTCTCCTGGTGCTCCCGATCTTAGAAGCGGCGGTGGCAGCGGAACAGAGATGGGATCGCGAAAAGAGTTCTTGTTCTGAGGATTCCGGAGGACGCTTTAAATATATGCCAAATGGGGGCATCGGGGAAGCTTCGGGGGGCCCAGGCGCCCCCCCGGCGCGGCCCAGGGGGGGCGCGCCGC
>LR738709.1:644396378-644421225 GCA_902687465.1 Secale cereale | reverse complement strand
CCGGCTGTCCTTCGGAAGCATGGTAGTTTCCGAAACGCTGATTTTTTATATAATTTTTCTGGATTTTTCCTCGCAGTTCTCGTAACGTGAAAACCTGAAATACAAAAACAGCCGAAAACAGAAACTGGCACTGGGGTGCACTGGATTAGTAAGTTAGTCCAAATATGATCAAAAGTGTATGGAAGTGTATGAATATCATAGCAATATCACCCAAAAGTGGCATGGAGCAAGCAGAAATTATAGATACGTTTTGGACGTATCAATCGTCACTTGGCGTACTCTCAGCCATTCGTCACGTGTCGCGTTCTGGACGCTTTCTCCGGATTTTGTTTTTTTTCCCGCACGCGTTTTCGGCCTATTAAACGGTTTTTTTTCGGGGTTTTTCGACGTTTTGGTTTTCCACCGGCCTTGCTTAGCTTTTCGATGAAAAAAAATTGTGCGAAAAAGCGTATTTTTTTCTCGCGAGAGTCACGGTTTTGCTTTCGTGAGAGGCACGGTTGTGCTTTCGCGAGAGTCACGGCCGTGCCTTTCGGAAACGAAAAAAACAATTTTTCTGTTTTCTTTTTCCTTTCGCGAGAGTCACGGTTTTGCTTCCGTGAGAGGCACGGTTGTGTTTTCGCGAGAGTAACAGCCGTGCCTCTCGGAAACGTAAAAATGCGCGTTTTCTGTTTTTTTTTCTTTCGCGAGAGTCACGGTTTTGCTTTCGCGAGAGTCACGGTTGTACTTTCGCGAGAGAGGCACGTGTTTTTTGTTTTTTTCTTTCGCGACAGTCACGTTTTGCTTTCGTGAGAGGCACGGTTGTGCTTTCGCGAGAGTCACGGCCAAACCTCCTAGGAAACGAAAAAAACGCGTTTTCTTTTTCTCTTCCGCGAGTGTCACGGTTTTGCTTCCGACAGAGGCACGGTTGTGATTTCGCGAGAGGCACGGGCGTGCCTCTTTCGGAAAGGGAAAAAACCAGTGCATCCGGTTCGGTTTTTTCGTCCGGTTTTTTCGTGAATTTTTTTCGTCAAAACCTATCAACATGGGATCTCGTTTTGAAGATCTCGACGCGAGGAATTCAACGATGAAAACGGTTCGAGATTTGGACGCACGGTTTAAGAGATTAAACGTTTTGAATAAACGGATCTACGAAAAAATGGAAAACATCCTGGTTGCGGGCGTTCATGCAGCGCGCCACTTGTCGCAACATGGGTTTGAGGGTGATCTTTACAACGAGTACTCCTCAATTAGTGATTTCGCTCATACGTCGCCACGTCTGCTGGTCTTGGGACTTTGGCTTGGGCTTGGCAAAATACTTTTGTACGCCTATGCGGATATATTATTCACCAACATCTTATAGCGTTAGTTTTTCTCTGTCCAAAGAAAGAAAGTACAACGAGCTTAATAGGACAAGCCACACCTCTCTGTATCGGAAAAGGCTCCTTCGCGGCCGCGCGTCGCAACGCGCGATTAGCCTCAGGCCTTGGAAACCCGCGTTGACTCTCTTGAACAATTGAACGACCACACCAACTAAAATTTCCTGACCCGCTACCGTGGGGAAGGAATCTTCTCTGACCCCATTTCCATCGTAGCCGAGTATCACAGTATTCTTCCGTTCGTTTCACGATATGATGTGAGAGCATAGTATAGGGGATGGTTGCAGCAGGAGACGGGCACATCAGTCAATGGTGGAATGAGAAGGAGGAAAACTAGCCGACGTGATAGGGTAGGAGGGAGAGTCCTGCAATCTTTGTCATTGTTGTTGTTCAGATCCATGTCGGTCGTCGCTAGTTCCTGCTGCCTCATATGCCTACACTCTCAAATTCAAATCCCTAGGGTGTAGGGACCAAACAAATAATGCACGAGTGGGAATGGATGCTTCCAACACGATCAAAGATGTAAGATGAGAAATAAGCTATTCATGTTTGGATTCGAGGAGCCTTCCTCCTTATATAAGACTTGGGTACATGGAAGATGCAGTGACATGAAGTCGTTGGTTTTTGTTAAGTCAATAGCTATGAATTCTGTGGTTCTGAACTTTGTCCTCGGGCAGGTAAGACCCTACGAGATCTTTAAATACACGACGATTTTCCGTGCACGTTTCTCTTTGAGATTTTGTATGTATCAATCTACATACTCTACACCAAGATGATGCAGCTAGCCAACATAAAAGGGGGCTAACATCATGTCCTCCGCGAGAAAAATGAAGCTAAGCAGAACCAATTTTATTTAGTTGTCATCGTCTTCGGACTTAAAATGGACAATGCTTGAGACACGTTAACATGATGCTTTTTTAAGAGAAGACATGATGTTAGAAACATAGGTGTGCTCAGTTTAAAAATTATTCACATGATATTACTCCGCCCTAGTTCTCTCAATTCATATTAATATCTTCTGTGTTAATCATGTTCCCTATAAAATCCTCACCATGGTATATATGGAACCTCCATCCCAAGCGCTCCGACCATGGGAAGCACAAGTAATAGCGTTTTTGCCTCCTCGGAGACACCTAAATCAGTTTGTCTATGTTGGCCTCATATTAAGTAAGAGTGTTTTTGTTTTGTAATTTTATTTTTGTGTATTTTTTCCTTTCATCTTCTTTTCTTCGGGAAAACTTTTGATCTATTCATCTTCAATCATGGTAGTACAACGAACACTATAAAATAATGAATACTTCCAAATCCGTAGACCACCTAGCGACGAGTACAAGCACTGAAGCGAACAGAAGACGCGCCGCCGTCATTGCCCCATTTTCTGGTGCCGAGAAAAACTTATTGTAGTAAATAGTTAGAAAGTCATCTTGCTAAAGCCCCGTAGGACCAGCGCACCAGAATATCAACCGCCGCCAATGAGGATTAGGGTAAACCTGAGGTTTGATCCCTAGTGGGCTAGGGGTACCACATCCCTCCTACGTGGTTGGTTCTCAAAATGACAAGAATATTTATTCTAACAAATAAAATAACTTTCCTCAAATGAAATGAACCTTTTCTAAGATATATGATTTTTTTGCTATATGTGTGTCGACAATTTTTAAATCTGAGAACCATATATGAACAACTTTTGAGGTATATGGTTTTTTCGAAAATTCATGAAGTTCATAATATACTCCCTCCGTTTCTAAATATAAGACTATTTAGAGATTTCAATAAAGGCTACATACGGATGTATATAGACGTATTTTTGAGGTAGATTCACACATTTTGCTTTGAATGTAGTCCATATTGAAATCTCAAAAAAATATTTATATTTAGGAATGGAGGGGGTTATGGGACCCCCTCGATAAACCGCTTAGCGCTAAGTATTTTTCAGCAAGTCCCAACATTGGTACTATTTGCCTAATAACTAAAAAAAACTTGCATAGGGAGTAATTAACCCTCTTCTTAATCAACAACCCGGGTCAGTGCTCCACATGAGTGTTGGTCCAAACTGGGGGTCCTGCAGGGTCACCTTGGGGAAACCCGAGGTCTGGTAAAAACCTGTAGCATCGCCCATCCGGTCGTGGCCTGAGACTAGATATGCGCGGCTACTATGAGGGTGTCGGCATGCCGGGAGGATTTGCTGGATTAGCCTTACCTTAGTCGGAGTATCTTGAGGACGGGATTCCGAGGATACTCGGGCCTTCCCACCTTGGAGTTGCGACTCCGCGGATCGTGGGCTTGTCATGGGCCAAGTTGGAACACCCCTGCAGGGTTATGAACTTTCGAAAGCCGTGCCCGCGATTATGTGGCAGATGGGAATTTATTAATATCCGGTTGTAGAAAACTTGACACCATGTTCAGAACACACTACCAGCGTGAGTACCGTGACAGTCATTTTCTGAAAGGGGTTCGGAAAGTGAACACGGTGGGGTTATGTTTGACATGCTTAGATAGGATCACTTCGTGGTCATCTTTTTGTCCGAGGCACTTCTCTTCTCGCTCTCTTTTACGTAAGTTAGTGCTAGTGCTGCTGCAACCTCTTGTTCTTTCTTCAGCCTTGTTCCACACCCAAGGCTTGGATAGTTGTGTTACCCGGGAACGGGATTGCTGAGTCCTCTGTGGCTCACAGATTCTACACCACACCAGATGCAGGTACTCAGGTGTTCTACTCAGGAGACGGCACCGAGCTATACTGGGAGTACGACGAGGGCCGTAGCCGTTACTATGTGCACTATCCCGACGATCAGTAGAGGTTTCTACTAGGGGCGATTCAGACCTGTGGTTTTTATGTATGTTTGGTACCTTTCATTTGGATCTTCACCCGTAGACGGGTTGTGATGTTATTTGAATGATGTTTGGCTATGTAATGAATTGTGTGACGTGGCAAGTGTAAGCCAACTATCTTTTCGCTTTCATACCTATTTTTACATGAGATGTGCAAAGATACCAAACTTGATATCATTCCAGAATGAGCTTATACCTTTAAGTCGTGCCTCGACACGTAGTAGGTATAGTCTCATCCTGGGCATTACAGTTCATGTGAAATTGCGTGGCAAGGTGATTTGTGCTACAGATTACAGCCTATCATGGCTCACGCTAAAGAACAATATATTTTAGGCAGCTTGTGGAATGTGGTATTTCATTGATTTAGCTCTTTTCCATGGTTTTAATTATTAGAATCGTACAATAAGAAATTATGCCTTTGTACCAAACGTACATGGCAATTACAAGCGAATAATGTCTACATTCTCACTAACTTTTGTGATTTTCTCTGAGAACCTGACTACAGCTTTGCCTTTCATATAAACAAAAAAGATCTAATAAGTTCAAAGCGATGTCACAATTTTTTGGAGGGAACTGTTGGGGAACGTAGTATTTTAAAATTTTCCTACGATCACGCAAGATCTATCTACCAGATGTATATCAACGAGAGGGAAGAGTGTGTCTACGTACCCTCGTAGACCGGGAACGGAAGCGTCAAGTGACGCGGTTGATGTTGTCGAACTTCTTCGCGATCCAACCGATCAAGCACCGAACGTACGGCACCTCCGCGTTCAGCACACGTTCAGCTTGATGGCGTCCCACGAGCTCTTGATCCAGTTGAGCTTCACGGGAGAGTTTCGTCAGCACGACGGCGTGGTGACGGATATGATGTGTTCACCGGCGCAGGGCTTCGCCTAAGCTCCGCGACGGTATGACCGAGGTGTGATTCTGTGGAGGGGGGCACCGCACACGGCTAAAACAATTCAACTTGTGTGTCTTTGGGTGCCCCCCTGCCCCCGTATATAAAGGAGCAGGGGAGGGAGGCCGGCCGGCCCTTCCTGGTGCGGCTAGGGAAGGAATCCTACTAGGAATAGGATTGCAATCCTATTCCTAGTAGGATTCACCGAAAGGAAGAAGGGGGAAAGGAATAGGAGAGGTGGCGCCCCCCCCCCCCAATCCTAGTCCAACTAGGAACCCTAGGTGGGGCGCCGGCCAGCCCTATGGGCTGCCTCTCTCTTTCCCTTTAGGCCCACTATGGACCATCCCCTCTCGTAGGGGGTTCCGGTAACCCCCTCCGGCATTCCCGATAAATCCGAAACTTTTCCGGTATACTTCCGGTGTCCGAATATAGCCGTCCAATATATCAATATTTATGTCTCGGACATTCCGAGACTCCTCGTCATGTCCGTGATCTCATCCGGGACTCCGAACTACCTTCGGTACATCAATACTCATAAACTCATAATACAGATGGTCATCAAACGTTAAGCGTGCAGACCCTACGTGTTCGAGAACTATGTAGACATGACCGAGACTCATTTCCGGTCAATAACCAATAGCGGAACCTGGATGTTCATATTGGCTCCTACATATTCTACGAAGATCTTTTATCGGTCAGAACCGCATAACAACATACGTTGTTCCTTTTGTCAAACGGTATGTTACTTGCCCGAGATTCGATCGTCGGTATCTCTATACCTAGTTCAATCTCGTTACCGGCAAGTCTCTTTACTCGTTCCGTAACACATCATCTCGTGACTAACTCATTAGTCTTTTGCTTGCAAGGCTTATTGTGATGTGTGTTACCGAGAGGGCCCAGAGATACCTCTCCGACACTCGGAGTGACAAATCCTAATCTTGATCTATGCCAACACCACGAATACTTTCGGAGACACCAGTAGAGCATCTTTATGATCACCCAGTTACGTTGTGACGTTTGATAGCACACAAGGTGTTCCTACGGTATTCGGGAGTTGCATAATCTCATAGTCATAGGAACATGTATAAGTCATGAAGAAAGCAATAGCAGTAAAACTAAACGATCATAGTGCTATGCTAACGGATGGGTCTTGTCCATCACATCATTCTCCTAATGATGTGATCCCGTTGATCAAATGACAACTCATGTCTATGGCTAGGAAACATAACCATCTTTGATCAATGAGCTAGTCTAGTAGAGGCATACTAGGGACATACTGTTTTGTCTATGTATTCACACATGTACTAAGTTTCTGGTTAATACAATTCTAGCATGAATAATAAACATTTATCATGATATAAGAAAATATAAATAACAACTTTATTATTGCCTCTAGGGCATATTTCCTTCAGTCTCCCACTTGCACTAGAGTCAATAATCTAGCTCACATCGCCATGTGATTTAATACCGATAGTTCTCATCGTTATGTGACCAACACCCAAAGGGTTTACTAGAGTCAATAATCTAGTTCACATCGCTATGTGATTAATACCCAAGAGTAATAAGGTGTGATCATGTTTTGCTTGTGAGAGAAGTTTAGTCAATGGGTCTGTCACATTCAGATCCGTATGTATTTCGCAAATTTCTATGTCTACAATGCTCTGCATAGAGCTACTCTAGCTAATTGCTCCCACTTTCAATACACATCCAGATTGATACTTAGAATCATCTGGATTTAGTGTCAAAGCTTGCTTCGGCGTAACCCTTTACGACGAACTCTTTATCACCTCCATAATAGAGAAACATTTCCTTAGTCATCCAGTTACTAAGGATAATTTTGACCGCTGTATAGTGATCTACTCCTGAATCACTATTGTACCCCCTTGACAAACTCATTGCAAGGTACACAACATGTTTGGTACACAGCATGGCATACTTTACAGAACCTATGGCTGAGGCATAGGGAATGACTTTCATTCTCTCTATATTTTTCTGCCGTGGTCTGGCTTTGAGTCTTACTCAACTTCACACCTTACAAGTCAGGCAAGAACTCCTTCTTTGACTGATCCATTTTGAACTAATTCAAAATCGTATCAAGGTATGTACTCATCGAAAGTCTTATCAAGCGTCTTGATCTATCTCTATAGATCTTGATGCCCAATATGTAAGCAGCTTCACCAAGGTCTTTCTTTGAAAAACTCCTTTCAAACACTCCTTTATGCTTTCCAGAAAATTCTACATCATTTCCGATCGACAATATGTCATTCACATATACTTATCAGAAAGGTTGTAGTGCTCCCACTCACTTCTTGTAAATACAGGCTTCACCGTAAGTCTGTATAAATCTATATGCTTTGATCAACTTATCAAAGCGTATATTCCAACTCCGAGATGCTTGCACCAGTCCATAGATGGATCGCTGGAGCTTGCACATTTTGTTAGCACCTTTAGGATTGACAAAACCTTCGGGTTGCATCATATACAATTTTTCTTTAATAAATCCATTAAAGAATGCAGTTTTGTTATCCATTTGCCAGATTTCATAAAATGCGGCAATTGCTAACATGATTCGGACAGACTTAAGCATCGCTACGGGTGAGAAAATCTCATCGTAGTCAACACCTTGAACTTATCGAAAACCTTTCGCAACAAGTCGAGCTTTGTAAACAGTAACATTACCGTTTGCGTCGGTCTTCCTCTTGAAGATCCATTTATTTTCGATGGCTTGCCGACCATCGGGCAAGTCAACCAAAGTCCATACTTTGTTCTCATACATGGATCTCATCTCAGATTTCATGGCTTCAAGCCATTTTGTGGAATCTGGGCTCATCATCGCTTCCTCATAGTTCGTAGGTTCATCATGGTCTAGTAACATGATTTCCAGAATTGGGTTGCCGTACCACTCTGGTGCGGAACGTACTCTGGTTGATCTACGACGTTCAGCAGAAACTTGATCCGAAGTTTCATGATCATTATCATTAACTTCCTCATTGATTGGTGTAGGAATCACTGGAACAATTTTCTGTGATGTACTACTTTCCAACCCGGGAGAAGGTACAATTACCTCATCAAGTTCTACCTTCCTCCCACTTACTTCTTTCGAGAGAAACTCTTTCTCTAGAAAGGATCCACTCTAAGCAATAAAGACATTGCCTTTGGATCTGTGATAGAAGGTGTACCCAACAGTTTTTTTTTTGGGTATCCTATGAAGATTTACTTCTCCAATTTGAGTTCGAGTTTATCATATTGAAACTTTTTCACATAAGCATCGCAGTCCCAAACTTTAAAGAAATGACAGCTTAGGTTTCTCAAACCACAGTTCATACGACGTCATCTCCACGGATTTAGATGGTGCCCTATTTAACGTGAATGTAGCTGTCTCTAATGCATAACCCCAAAAGTGATAGTGGTAGATTGGTAAGAGACATCATCGATCGCACCATATCTAATAAAGTACGGTTATGACGTTCGGACACACCATTACACTATGGTGTTCTAGGTGGCGTGAGTAGTGAAACTATTTCACATTGTTTTTACTGAAGGCCAAACTCGCTAACTCAAATATTTTACCTCTACGATCATATTCTAGAAACTCTTATTTTCTTGTTACGATGATTCTCCACTTCACTCTGAAATTCTTTGAACTTTTCAAATGTTTCAGATTTGTGCTTCATTAAGTAGATATACCTATATCTGCTCAAATCATCAGTGAAGGTCAGAAAATAATGATACCCGCCGCGAGCTTCAACAATCATTGGTTCGCATACATCAGTATGTATGATTTCCAACAACTCTGTTGCTCGCTCCACAGTTCCGGAGAACGGAGTTTTAGTCATCTTGCCCATGAGGCATGGTTCGCAAGCACCAAGTGATTCATAATCAAGGGATTCCAAAAGTCCATCACTATGGAGTTTCTTCATGCGCTTTACACCAATATGACCTAAACGGCAGTGCCACAAATAAGTTGCACTATCATTATTAACCTTGCATCTTTTGGCTTCAATATTATGAATATGTGTATCACACGATCGAGATCCAACAAACCATTTTCATTGGGTGTATGACCATAGAAGGTTTTATTCATGTAAACAGAACAACAATTATTCTCTAACTTACATGAGTAACCGTATTGCAATAAACATGATCAAATCATATTCATGTTCAACACAAACACCAAATAACACTTATTTTGGTTCAACACTAATCCCGAAAGTATAGGGAGTGTGCGATGATGATCATATCAATCTTGGAACTTACTTCCAATACACATCGTCACTTCATCCTTTAACTAGTTTCTGTTCATTATGCAACTCCCATTTCGAGTTACTACTCTTTAGCAACTAAACCAGTATCAAATACCGAGGGGTTGCTATGAACACTAGTAAAATACACATCAATAATCTGTATATCAAATATACCTTTGTTCACTTTGCCATCCTTCTTATCCTCCAAGTATCTAGGGCAGTTCCACTTCTAGTGACCATTTCCTTTGCAGTAGAAGCACTTAGTTTTAGGCTTGAGTTTAGCTTTGGGTTTCTTCACAGGAGTGACAACTTGCTTGTCATTCTTCTTGAAGTTCCCCTTCTATCCCTTTGCCCTTTACTTGAAACAAGTGTTCTTGTTAACCATCAACACTTGATGCTTTTTATTGATTTCTACCTTCGCCGATTTCAGCATCGCGAAGAGCTCGGGAATTACTTTTGTCATCCCTTGCATATTATAGTTCATCACGAAGTTCTACTAACTTGGTGATAGTGACTAGAGAACTTTGTCAATTACTATCTTATCTGGAAGAATAACTCCCACTTGATTCAAGTAATTATAGTACCCAGACAATCTGAGCACATGCTCACTGGTTGAGCTATTCTCCTCCATCTTGTAGGCAAAGTACTGTCAGAGGTCTTATACCTCTCGACACGGGCATGAGTATGAAATACTAATTTCAACTCTTGGAACATCTTATATGCTCCGTGGCGTTCAAAACGTTTTTGAAGTCCCGGTTATAAGCCGTAAAGCATGGTGCACTAAACTATCAAGTAGTCATCATACCGAGCTTTTGTCAAAACGTTCATAACGTCTACATCTGCTCCTGCAATAGGTCTGTCACCCAGCGGTGCATCAAGGACATATTTCTCTGTGCAGCAATGAGGATAATCCTCAGATCACGGAACAATTCCGCATTATTGCTACTAACATCTTTCAATTTAGTTTTCTCTAGGAACATATAAAAAAATAAACGGGGAGCAACATCGCGAGCTATTGATCTACAACATAGATATGCTAATACTACCAGGACTAAGTTCATGATAAATTAAAGTTCAATTAATCATATTACTTAAGAACTCCCACTTAGATAGACATCCCTCCGGTCATCTAAATGATCACGTGATCCAAATCAACTAAACCATGTCCGATCATCACGTGAGATGGAGTATTTTCAATGGTGAACATCTTATGTTGATCATATCTACTATATGATTCACGCTCGACCTTTCGGTCTCCAGTGTTCCGAGGCCATATCTGCATATGCTAGGCTCATCAAGTTTAACCCGAGTATTCTGCGTGTGCAAAACTGGCTTACACCCATTGTATTTGAACGTAGAGCTTATCACACCCGATCATCACATGGTGTCTCGGCACGACGAACTTTCGCAACGGTGCATACTCAGGGAGAACACTTATACCTTGAAATTTAGTAAGGGATCATCTTATAATGCTACCGTCGTTCTAAGCAAAATAAGAAGCATAATAAGATAAACATCACATGCAATCAAAATATGTGACATGATATGGCCATCATCATCTTGTGCTTTTGATCTCCATCTTCAAAGCACCTTCATGATCACCTTCGTCACCGGCGTGACACCTTGATCTCCATCGTAGTATCGTTTGTCGTCTCGCCAACTATTGCTTCTACGACTATCGCTACCGCTTAATGATAAAGTAAAGCAATTACATGGCGATTGCATTTCATACAATAAAGCGACAACCATATGGCTCCTGCCAGTTGCCGATAACTTTACAAAACATGATCATCTCATACAAAACCGTATAACTCATCATGTCTTGACCATATCACATCACAACATGCCCTGCAAAAACAAGTTAGACGTCCTCTACTTTGTTGCAAGTTTTATGTGGCTGCTACGGGCTTAGCAAGAACCGTTCTTACCTACGCATACAAAACCACAACGATGTTTCGTCAAGTATGTGCTGTTTTAACCTTCACAAGGACCGGGCGTAGCCACACTTGATTCAGCTAAAGTGAGAGAGACAGACACCCGCCAGTCACCTTTAAGCAACGGGTGCTCGTAACGGTGAAACCAGTCTCGCGTAAGCGTACGCGTAATGTCGGTCCGGGCCGCTTCATCTCACAATACCGCCGAAGCAAAGTATGACATGTTGGTAAGCAGTATGACTAGTATCGTCCACAATCTCATTGTGTTCTACTCGTGCATATCATCTACGCATAGACCTGGCTCTGATACCACTGTTGGGGAACGTAGTATTTTAAAATTTTCCTACGATCACGCAAAATCTATCTACCAGATGTATAGCAACGAGAGGGAAGAGTGTGTCTACGTACCCTCGTAGACCGGGAGCGGAAGCGTCAAGTGACGCGGTTGATGTTGTCGAACTTCTTCGCGATCCAACCGATCAAGCACCGAACGTACGGCACCTCCGCGTTCAGCACACGTTCAGCTTGATGACGTCCCACGAGCTCTTGATCCAGTTGAGCTTCACGGGAGAGTTTCGTCAGCACGACGGCGTGGTGACGGATATGATGTGTTCATCGGCGCAGGGCTTCGACTAAGCTCCGCGACGGAATGACCGAGGTGTGATTCTGTGGAGGGGGGCACCGCACACGGCTAAAACAATTCAACTTGTGTGTCTTTGGGTGCCCCCTGCCCCCGTATATAAAGGAGCAGGGGAGGGAGGCCGGCCGGCCCTTCCTGGTGCGACTAGGGAAGGAATCCTACTAGGAATAGGATTGCAATCCTATTCCTAGTAGGATTCACCGAAAGGAAGAAGGGGGAAAGGAATAGGAGAGGTGGCGCCCCCCCCCCAATCCTAGTCCAACTAGGAACCCTAGGTGGGGCGCCGGCCAGCCCTATGGGTTGCCTCTCTCTTTCCCTTTAGGCCCACTATGGACCATCCCCTCTCGTAGGGGGTTCCGGTAACCCCCTCCGGCATTCCCGATAAATCCGAAACTTTTCCGGTATACTTCCGGTGTCCGAATATAGCCGTCCAATATATCAATATTTATGTCTCGGACATTCCGAGACTCCTCGTCATGTCCGTGATCTCATCTGGGACTCCGAACTACCTTCGGTACATCAATACTCATAAACTCATAATACCGATCGTCATCAAACGTTAAGCGTGCGGACCCTACGTGTTCGAGAACTATGTAGACATGACCGAGACTCATTTCCGGTCAATAACCAATAGCGGAACCTGGATGTTCATATTGGCTCCTACATATTCTACGAAGATCTTTTATCGGTCAGAACCGCATAACAACATACGTTGTTCCTTTTGTCAAACGGTATGTTACTTGCCCGAGATTCGATCATCGGTATCTCTATACCTAGTTCAATCTCGTTACCGGCAAGTCTCTTTACTCGTTCCGTAACACATCATCTCGTGACTAACTCATTAGTCTTTTGCTTGCAAGGCTTATTGTGATGTGTGTTACCGAGAGGGCCCAGAGATACCTCTCCGACACTCGGAGTGACAAATCCTAATCTTGATCTATGCCAACACCACGAATACTTTCGGAGACACCTGTAGAGCATCTTTATGATCACCCAGTTACGTTGTGACGTTTGATAGCACACAAGGTGTTCCTACGGTATTCGGGAGTTGCATAATCTCATAGTCATAGGAACATGTATAAGTCATGAAGAAGGCAATAGCAGTAAAACTAAACGATCATAGTGCTATGCTAACGGATGGGTCTTGTCCATCACATCATTCTCCTAATGATGTGATCCCGTTGATCAAATGACAACTCATGTCTATGGTTAGGAAACATAACCATCTTTGATCAATGAGCTAGTCTAGTAGAGGCATACTAGGGACATACTGTTTTGTCTATGTATCCACACATGTACTAAGTTTCCAGTTAATACAATTCTAGCATGAATAAAAGACATTTATCATGATATAAGGAAATACAAATAACATCTTTATTATTGCCTCTAGGGCATATTTCCTTCAGTCTCCCACTTGAACTAGAGTCAATAATCTAGATTACAAAGTGATGATCCTCACACCCATGGAGTCTTGGTGCTGATCATGTTTTGCCCGTGGAAGAGGCTTAGTCAACGGGTCTGCAATATTCAGATCCGTATGTATTTTGCAAATCTCTATGTCTCCCTCCTTGACTAGATCGCGGATGGAATTGAAGCGTCTTTTGATGTGCTTTGTTCTCTTGTGAAACCTAGATTCCTTCGCCAAGGCTATGGCTCCAGTGTTGTCACAAAAGATTTTCATTGGACCCGATGCACTAGGTACTACACCTAGATCGGATATGAACTCCTTCATCCAGACTCCTTCATTTGCTGCTTCCGAAGCAGCTATGTATTCCGCTTCACACGTAGATCCCGCCACGACGCTCTGCTTGGAACTGCACCAACTGACAGCTCCACCGTTCAATAAAAATACATATCCGGTTTGTGACTTTGAGTCATCCGGATCAGTGTCAAAGCTAGAATCGACGTAACCGTTTACGACGAGCTCTTTGTCACCTCCATATACGAGAAACATATCCTTTGTTCTTTTCAGATACTTTAGGATGTTTTTGACCGATGTCCAGTGATCCACTCCTGGATTACTTTGGTACCTCCCTGCTAGACTTATAGCAAGGCACACATCAGGTCTGGTACACAGCATTGCATACATGATAGATCCTATGGCTGAGGCATAGGGAATGACTTTCATTTTCTCTCTATCTTCTGCAGTGGTCGTGTTGGGGAACGTAGTATTTTAAAATTTTCCTACGATCACGCAAGATCTATCTACCAGATGCATAGCAACGAGAGGGGAGAGTGTGTCTACGTACCCTCGTAGACCGGGAGCGGAAGCGTCAAGTGACGCGGTTGATGTTGTCGAACTTCTTCGCGATCCAACCGATCAAGCACCGAACGTACGGCACCTCCGCGTTCAGCACACGTTCAGCTTGATGACGTCCCACGAGCTCTTGATCCAGTTGAGCTTCACGGGAGAGTTTCGTCAGCACGACGGCGTGGTGACAGATATGATGTGTTCACCGGCGCAGGGCTTCGCCTAAGCTCCGCGACGGTACGACCGAGGTGTGATTCTGTGGAGGGGGGCACCGCACACGGCTAAAACAATTCAACTTGTGTGTCTTTGGGTGCCCCCCTGCCCCCGTATATAAAGGAGCAGGGGAGGGAGGCCGGCCAACCTCTCCTGGTGCGGCTAGGGAGGGAGTCCTACTAGGAATAGGATTGCAATCCTATTCCTAGTAGGATTCACCGAAAGGAAGAAGGGGGAAAGGAATAGGAGAGGTGGCGCCCCCCCAATCCTAGTCCAACTAGGATTCCTAGGTGGGGGCGCCGGCCAGCCCTATGGGCTGTCTCTCTCTCACCCTTTAGGCCCACTATGGACCATCCCCTCTCGTAGGGGGTTCCGGTAACCCCCTCCGGCATTCCCGATAAATCCGAAACTTTTCCGGTATACTTCCGGTGTCCGAATATAGCCGTCCAATATATCAATCTTTATGTCTCGGGCATTCCGAGACTCCTCGTCATGTCCGTGATCTCATCCGGGACTCCGAACTACCTTCGGTACATCAATACTCAAAAACTCATAATACCGATCGTCATCAAACGTTAAGCGTGCGGACCCTACGGGTTCGAGAACTATGTAGACATGACCGAGACTCATCTCTGGTCAATAACCAATAGCGGAACCTGGATGTTCATATTGGCTCCTACATATTCTACGAAGATCTTTTATCGGTCAGAACCGCATAACAACATACGTTGTTCCTTTTGTCAAACGGTATGTTACTTGCCCGAGATTCGATCGTCGGTATCCTTATACCTAGTTCAATCTCGTTACCGGCAAGTCTCTTTACTCGTTCCGTAACACATCATCTCGTGACTAACTCATTAGTCTTTTGCTTGCAAGGCTTATTATGATGTGTGTTACCGAGAGGGCCCAGAGATACCTCTCCGACACTCGGAGTGACAAATCCTAATCTTGATCTATGCCAACACCATGAATACTTTCGGAGACACCTGTAGAGCATCTTTATGATCACCCAGTTACGTTGTGACGTTTGATAGCACACAAGGTGTTCCTACGGTATTCGGGAGTTGCATAATCTCATAGTCATAGGAACATGTATAAGTCATGAAGAAAGCAATAGCAGTAAAACTAAACGATCATAGTGCTATGCTAACGGATGGGTCTTGTCCATCACATCATTCTCCTAATGATGTGATCCCGTTGATCAAATGACAACTCATGTCTATGGCTAGGAAACATAACCATCTTTGATCAATGAGCTAGTCTAGTAGAGGCATACTAGGGACATACTGTTTTGTCTATGTATTCACACATGTACTAAGTTTCCGGTTAATACAATTCTAGCATGAATAATAAACATTTATCATGATATAAGGAAATATAAATAACAACTTTATTATTGCCTCTAGGGCATATTTCCTTCAGGAACATGCCTAAGCACTTGAGTGGGAAAGTAGAATGAACTACTAGGTAGCGAACACCAACTTAGGCTTCCACAAACGAGATCAAACTGTTTGGTATCCTAATAAGCTAAAAGGACGGCTCGTCTTTAAACATTTGAGCGGGGAATCTTCCAAAACGTTCCACAAGTATATAGTAGCCTTCTACTACACCGGCATGCGGGAGTGGGCATGGCATGAAGTTCGAGATATTTTACGATTCACGTGGAGTGGTTGTGGCAGCTGCGGTTGGTACCCCTGGTCTCTCTGTGTGGGTGCGTGCAAGCGTGCACAAGCATGCATGTGTGTTTGTGCACGCAAGCCGGCGGGTACTTGATGGGTCTCCAACGTATCTATAAATTATGAAGTGTTCATGCTATATTTGCATGAGTTTT
Source organism: Secale cereale (assembly GCA_902687465.1). Lineage (NCBI taxonomy): Eukaryota > Viridiplantae > Streptophyta > Magnoliopsida > Poales > Poaceae > Secale > Secale cereale. Next base: position 644,405,033 of record LR738709.1, on the reverse strand, counting down.
ATATGGTTTTGGTGCACTTTTATATTGTTTTTATGAACTAACTTATTGATCCAATGCACAGTGTCAGTTCTTATTTTTTGCATTTATTTTTGTGTCGCAGAAATACCATACCAAATGAAGTCCAAACGTGATAAAAATTTACGAAGATTTATTTCGGAATATATGTGATTTTTGAGAGGAAGAATCAGCGCAGGACGGTGCTCGAGGGCCCCACAAGACACTAGGGCGCGACCTACCCCCTGGCCGCCACCAGGTGGCTTGTGGGCACCTCGTAAGTCGGTTGATGCCCTTCTTTCGTCGCAAGAAAGAGAATATTCAGAGAAAAGTCTCCTCAAATTTTTAGCCCAATCGGAGTTACAGATCTCCGGCAATTTAAGAACGATTTTCGGCCAGAAACAGGGATGCGGAAACACAAGGGGAGAGAGAGAGAGAGAGAGAGAGAGAGAGAGAGAGAGAGAGATCCAATCACGGATGGGCTCCCGCCCCTTCGGGCACCATGGAGGCCAAGGACCAGAGGGAGAACCTCTCCCTATCTAGGGGAGGCCATGGAGGAGCAAGCCGGAGGATCCGATACGTCTGCAGCGTATCTATGATTTTTGCTTGTTCCATGCTGTTATATTATCAATCTTTAATGTTTTACAATCATTTTACAATAACTTTATATCATTTTTTGGGACTAACCTATTGACATAGTGCCAAGTGCCAGTTGTTGTTTTTTACTTCGCAGAAAATCCCTATCAAACGGAGTCCAAACACAACGAAACTTTGGAGATCTATTTTAATGACTTTCGCGGTGTGTTTGTTTGGATCCCATGAATTGCGAGTTTATGATCAGATTTATTTTGCCTTAATATCCATACTTGATTATTATAGCCTCATATTTCTTCTTCGATATTTGGGTTTTGTTTGGTCAACTTGATCTAATTATCTTGCAAAATGAGAAGATGTGCTTTGTGATGGGTTCGATCCTGCAGTGTCCTTTCCCAGTGATAGAAAGGGCAGCAAGGCATGCATGTATCCTTGTTATTAAGGATAAAAAGATCGGGAATATTCATACATGAATAGATCTTGTCTGTCATGTCATCGTTCTTATTGCATTACTTCATTTCTCCATGAACTTAATACACTAGATGCATGCTGGATAGTGGTCGATTTGTGGAGTAATAGTAGTAGATGCAGGCAGGAGTCAGTCTACCAATCTTGAACGTGATGCCTATATACATGATCATTGTCTTGAATATCCTCATGATTATTCGCTTTTCTATCAGTTGCCCAATAGTAATTTATTTACCCATCGTATACAATATTTTGAGAGAAGGCACTAGTGAAATCTACGCCCCCCGGGTCTATTTTCGTGTCATATACTTTCAGATCTATATTGCTATTTGTCTTTTCCTTTATTTGCATCTTTTATTTTCGTATTTATATTATCAAAAAACCCAAAAATACCTCGCTGGATTTTATTTGTCGTTGTTCCATTTGCTTTTACCTATCTACCTATTTACCGATCTTTTACCCGTGAGGGATTGACAACCCCTCTTACTTGTCAGGCTGCAAGTATTTGTTCTTTGTGTGCAGGTATCATTTACATAGTGTTGCTCGACTCTCCTACTGGTTCGATAACCTTTATTTCACATTTGAGGGAAATATCTATCGTCGTTGTGCTGCATCACCCCTTCCTCTTTGGGGAAATACCGACGTAGTTCTAGCCGCATCAGGATCCTCTCTTCCCATATCTCTCCGTGGCACCGGAGTGCCGCCGGGGGAACCATCGCCACAGTGATCGTCTTCATCACCTCCCTCATCTCTTTCAGTGGTCCACTCTCCCGCACCCCGTTGTAATCCCCTACTTGAAGATGGTACTTTATGCCATATATTATTATCCAATGATGTGTTGCCATCCTATAATGTTTGAGTAGATTTCTTTTGCTCTTTTGTGTTGATTGATGATCTTGATTGCTTTGAGTTGTATGTTTTATTTTGGTGTTGTCCTATGGTGCCTTCCGTGCCGCGCACACGAGGGAGATTCTCGCTGTGGGGTGTTGCAACACTTCATGATTCTCTTATAGTGGGTGGCTAGAGTGACAGAAACTTACACATGAGTAAGGGGATTGTTGCATATGGGAGTAAAGGAGACTTGATACTTAATGCTATGGTTGGTTTTACCTTAATGATTTCTAGTAGTTGTGGATACTTGCTAGAGGTCCAATCATATGTTCATATGATCCAAGTACGGAAAATATGTTAGCTCGTGCCTCTCCCTCATATAAAATTGAAATAATGACTACCGATCTTGTTAATGACTACCGATCGTTCGGGGCGAGAGCTTGAAACATAGCACGTTCGGCAAATATTGATTCCGAAAAATAAAGCGGGCTGGCCCAACGGGGAGCAGGGTGTGCACCGTGCGAAATGCCACCAATCTCGACCATCCTTTGCCACGTCGACAATTCTCATTTGCCAAACGATGCCAGGGTTCAATTTAGAACTGAATTTCATAGTCCAGGGTGTAATCGACCAGGATTTCGACTTGGGGGCTCGTTTCGTTCAACCTCTATGAGTTTAGGGTTTAAAATAAACTTTTTATTGAATCCGTTGCCCTAATACGTGCACTCAGCCTAGAGGAGGACCATGGCATGGGACGGGTTATCTCCGGAAGGACGTACTGCTCGGGCCTTCAACAGGCTATAGCGACTAGCTTACTGCCTTGTACTCCCTCCGTCCGGAAATACTTGTCATTATTTCCGAACGGAGGGAGTACTTGCCACGTCCGAGCTCATGAACTAGCGGCAAATTGTGGGCGTGGTGTGCATGGTGACCAGCATGTGTGGCTGGCTAACCTCCCAAACATCGTAACCGATGCAGTGGCCGCCTGGTCGGTCCGAGATGATCTATGGCACGCAAGGCGTTCCGGTGTTTTTCTATATGCAAGGTGTCCCAGTTAAAAGAAAAAAGAAGAGGGGAACCGATAAGGCTTTCGGGCCATCTTTTTTCCATTCGGCTAACCAGGCCGTCAAGGTGCTCCCATTTCACCAACAAATTCATCCCAGCCCGGAGCCCACTTACGAGTGTCCGAGTCCGACCCAGCCACGACACCTCCAAGCGATTTCACCCGACGGCCCTAGCCAGGCTCCTAAACCTCCTCCTCTGCTCTTCTCCCCCAGCCGCTTCGCCGCCGCCCGCCGCCCACCGCCCACCGCCCGCGATGGAGGCCCTCCACGAGGAGATGCCCTTCGACCTCTCCTTCCACCCCTCCGCGCCCCTCGTCGCCACCTCCCTCATCACCGGCGAGCTCCACATGTAGGCGCCGCCTCCAGCGCCCTCAGTAATTTCTCGCTCTCCCCCTTCCGAGGAGGTAACCGGTTTCTAATTTTTCGCCGCCTCTCGCAGGTTCCGCTACGCCGACGGTTTGCCGCTCGAGAGGTACTCACGGTGGCCCCTGCTCCTCGTGCTTGCTTAATTTCGTACTACGTTGCTAGCTGCCGTTGTTTCATACTAGTACTATCACTGCTTCCGGTCTCGGATTAGTGTTCCTATGGTTTTTCTTCAGCTGTCAATCAGCTTTAGGCTCTTGCTTACCTGACGTTTGGAGCCGTAGAGATTTCATTTGTTGTATGCTGATTGCACGAGGTGGACAAGCTCATGTGGTTAATGCAGAGTTCGTGTTGGGTTCAAGTCTATTTGGTCGTTTTCCGCATAATTAAATTCCCCTGCCTGGTTTTGCAATCCTTGATATTAGTATGTTTAGCAAAGCTTGATTTGTGGGTGGCCGTGTGGGCATTTGGGTTGAGTGGGTGTATGCGAGTTCAAAATTTAAGTGCCTCACTGACTCTGTGAATAATGGTGCATACACTTCTGTCTGATGGGTATGCTTTCTGTTTGATGCTGGAGCTGTCTTTGTGTTATTACAATTATTATGCAGTTTTCATATCGACAGAGATTGATGAAAACGCCCTCTTGCTATGTTTTAAAGGCTGTTCATGGCAAAACCTCACAAGGAGTCCTGTAGGGCTGTTCGTTTTGTGGACTCAGGAACTGGTAATGACTCCCTTATTAATGCCAGTACCTCCCAGCTTGCCAATCAACTGCCCTACATTTTATCTGTGATTTTGATATTTCACCAGCTGTATTATTTTCTTAAGCATGGTGCTAAAATATTAGTAGCTTTATGCTGCACAACCCATATTTGAGGGTAACACACCTCCGATCATCTTGTGAGATACTCTAACCAGGTCCTGTCGGTTGATGTTGTGGCTTGTTGCAGCGATTCTGACGGGATCTGCTGATATGTCGATTGTCGCTTCTGATGTGGAAACAGGCAAAGTCATTGCCCGTTTGGATGATGCACATGAGTAAGTTTTTGTCAGTTATCAGTGCTGCTATTGATTTTATTTTGGAACTAAATATCTATGTTTCCTCATTTCATATTCTTGTTGATATTTTCAGTGACGCCATAAACCGCATTGTGTGTCTTACTGAAACGACAGTTGCTTCAGGCGATGATGATGGTTACATTAAGGTATTTAATATTGTATCGGTTTGACTGACTCCAGCTGTATCGCTTTCAAACGTAGGCCAGTTTCACTGTTGATTATTACCTGTACATTTATGGGAGTACATAATATAATTACACCCCAGCTTATTTATCCATGCAAACCTGTTCTAAGTACCTAATCGTCCATGCTTGGTTGATAATAATCATAATAGCTATCATTATTTAATGACCACTTGCATATGTTTTGGACTGGCACAGCTACACTTACAAGCCGACACTTGATAGTTTTTCCATGTTTCTAGCTCTTATCTTTTTCAATAGTAGTAACACAATCTCTTTGATACAATCAGTTTAAAATACTTCTTCAATTTTAGGTGTGGGATACTCGGCAACGATCTTGCTGCAACACTTTTCACCGCCATGAAGATTACATATCAGATATGACCTATGTAGCTAGCTCAAATCAAATATTGGCTACAAGGTACTTAATTAGCATTCCTGCAAATTTTATTGCTGTACCAGTGTTATGTAGTTGAGCATTATTTCATAGGAATGAGTGGCCTATTTGTATGCAAGCACAAATTTAGTGTTTCCACGGCAACGAGGTCTACCAATCTCTCTTTCTCATAGACCATTCGGCATCATGGAGAGGCCGCAACCATTTCACTTATTAGTTTACATCACTGATGCAGAACAACACTGTTATTTTGTACATGAATGATGATATATCATATATGTATGAGGCCAATGTTTTGTGAATCCTTGAAGTTCCATTTTTTGGGCAGTTCTACCTGTTCAAAGTTTTGGATAGTTTCTTTTTTTGCCTTGGCATTATGGTAATCAATGTTAAAATTTATCTTGTTATTTGCAGTGGTGATGGAACTTTATCTGTGAACAATCTCCGGGGTAACAGAGTGAGTTGCCTTTCCAATACATTAAATCTCATCCCTGTGTATTATATAAACCCTTACTCTATGTTTGCTTTTAAGAACTTCCACACTATGAGTTACCTTCAATCTTGATAACCATGGTCATGCCTAATCTGCTAATAGGTAAAGTCACAATCTGAATTTTCAGAAGACGAACTCTTATCTTTGGTGGTAATGAAGGTAATTGCCTTTGTTTAACAACTTTCACTTATTCACAGTTTCACACCCTTCATCTATAATTTCATGGTTACTGAACAAAACTTTATTCTTTGCAATTGTCAGAATGGCCAAAAAGTTGTTTGTGGAACTCCAAGTGGAGCTCTATTGTTGTATTCGTGGGGACATTTTAAGGACTGCAGGTAAATGTGTTTTCATGACTGCACCAGCAGCAGAAATATAATGCATCCTTCGATTTATGTCATCTACTGTAATTTATTTTTATCGAGTGGTCGCTATTGTAAAATGTAAAGAAAGATGTACCCAATAGCTATCCACCTACCATGGATTATATTCCGAAGGGCACCCGTGAAAACACTCCTTATTTTCTCTAGCTCTCTGTTTTCATTTTACATGCTAGCCATACAACTGCTGTTATCGTTTTTAGTTGTATATATATAGCTGTATCCTCTGTAATGTAAACATTATGTTTGTTAGTGATATTTCCTTTTCTCATGGTTAAACAATGACATTAGCCATTTTTTGGTAAATATCAGGCTTTATTCAGTATTATCTCACATGTAATCAATTCCTACAATGTTGTTGGCTGTTAAGGCTCATGTTGCTTTATTATCACCGATAAGGCCTGAGAAGGATCTTCACATGTGATAAGCAGAGTAATTTGAACATGTTACAGCTTAAACCAGTTTGCCTCTTTCAATTTCTGTGATGGTAGACCAAGTAAGTATGCAAGTGATTTTGTCTGTATTTGTGTACTAACATATACTTTTGTGGCTAGTGACCGTTTTCTGGGGCACGCACAGTCTGTTGATAACTTGCTGAAGGTTAGAATGAATGCCTTTTTTATTTCTGCCTTCTTTTCCTCTGTCTAATCATCATTTAATAGTGCATTTGGTGTTTTAGCTGGATGAAGAAACTCTGATATCTGCTGCAGCAGATGGTGTGATCAGGTTTGAAATTTACCATGGCGCCTTTATGACCTACTTCTGTCGCCTGTTTAGTAGTCTTATATATTCGTTATTTTATCATGCCTTCCATATTCTCGTCGCATTCAGGTTAGTGGGCATCTTACCGAACCAGATAATACAGCCGCTAGCCGAGCATTCAGAATTTCCAATCGAGGCGCTTGGTACGTTCACTCCATCATTTCTCTGTAAAAGCAACTCCAAGGAGTGCCAAGTTCTCAACCATTATCTCTGTTCCGCAGGTTTCTCACACGACAGGAAGTATCTAGGCAGCATTTCACATGACAAAATGATAAAGGTGACCCCTCTCCCCCCTCAGCCCTTCCTCGGTATCCATGTAGTACCTGCAGTGATCTAACCAGGCGCCCTGTTTTCTGCAGCTCTGGGACATGGAAGAACTCCTGGGCGGTCCGCAGTTAAACCACCAGAACGACATGCCTGAAGCCAATGCGGCCGTCCATCACGACGAGTTGCCTGAAGCCAACGCGGCCATCCACCACGACGAGCTGCCCGAAGCCAACGCCGCCGCTGGTCAGCACGACGAGTTGCCTGAAGCCAACGCCGCCGCTGCCAACCCCAACCAGCTGGCTGAAGCTGACAGCGACGACGACGGGATGGACGTGGACATGGAGCCAAGCTCTTCCAACGGTAAGACCTATGCCTGCCTTGCATCGATCGAAGCAATCGATGCGCCGTTGCTATTTAGGGTCTCTGATGATGGTTACCCTTGCTTGTGCCGTCGTGTTGGACAGTGTCGAGGAGCAAGAAGAAGGGCAAGGGCAAGAGGCTGGACGGGTTCGCGCCGGACTTTTTTGCCGATCTGTAGCCTGCTCGTGCAAGGGCAAGAGGCCGCCCTTGAGATGCTCACGTGCCAAGGAGCAGTTTTGATGTGGTCTCATCAGTATATCGGGTTGTAGGAGGACTGTTTTATACGGAGTAGTTTATTTATATGCCCGAGGTGTGGTGTTGTGAACTTGGCTTTCACTATACAGTAGCGTGTACTTCCGGGCCGGCTGCAAATGGCCCCCTGAAGTGAAGCGTACGTGTATTACTAGTGTCTTTTATTGTCGCAACGAGTTGTGTCCTGCCTTGTTTTTTCTGACTGTTTTATCTTTTGCCGTTTACGTGCGTGCGTGCGATCGTATCTTATTCTGGCCTGTTTTGTCTCGGGTTCTCAGGCAGGAAGGAACGAGGAAACCAGCTTGCACGCGTAGCTTTCGCGAAGTCACGGTGTGGCTAGCATAAGCGGCAAAGATAGTCTACGATATGTGCGTAGCCGGCCGCAGGTAGGCCTGTTAAAGAAATAGCTACATACTTTGCGTGCCCTCACGCGTCAGTCGGTTTCATACGAGCCCATGCCGCACGGTTCCCCCCGTGCCGCCCCACCAACGAACAGTGACGACCCGACGTGCCGGTGCCCGGGCGACGGTGACCCGCCCAGGTGAAGCCATCTGACCCTGGTTCAGATTTCTTTTTAAGATTTACAGTCGGGATCACCAGGATATACCAGCCTACCGCCACTATCGCCAAACAAGCTGACGGCAGCATATGCGAACCTACACAAGCTGACGGCAGCATGTGTGAACCTACCGTCGAGGTGTGTACAAGAACTTTATTTGATATTTATATAATTTGTTTAGGTAAGGCGTGCACCCCTATCATCAAGGGTCTCGACGGTAGAAAAATGGTCAGATTTCAAAAGAATTTCAAACCGGGAATAAATCTGGCTTAATTTTCGCAAAAAAGTCGAAACACCAAATTTGACCCCGTCGGGTGAACGCTCCCTCCCCACCCTCCGTCTCGGGCTCGCTCAACCGAGTTGCCGCACCGAACGCGCACGCGAGTCTCCGCGCGCCACGAGCCCGTGGACGGCGGGCCCCACGCGCGACGTGAATCCCCCAGCCCAGCCATCCCAGCCTCCGCTTCCCCTCTCCCCCCTCCTCCTCCTCCTCCTCCCCGTCCCGTGACAGTCGCATCTGCCATCCCCCGATTCGATCCTCCCCGGCCGCACCCCGCCGTCGCCGCACCGCACCGCCGCCTGCGCCCTTGGGCGAGAGCTCCATCCCGCCGCCTCCCGCCGCGGCCCGCC
>LR738709.1:644380338-644395171 GCA_902687465.1 Secale cereale | reverse complement strand
AGGTCAGCCCCCACCGCCTCTCCTCTCCATCCCTTCTTCTGCCGCCCCCTACGCCGCCGCCGAATCCAGCCGTCTGCCCGGGCCAAACTGGCCCCGTCAAGCCCCGCCCCGCTCCGCACCTGCCGAGCCGCTCGCCGATCCAAGCCGCTCCGCTCGTGCCGCCGCGCTCCACCCCGCCGGCCACCCCAGATCCAGGAGCCCTCGCCCTTCCCTGCGTGAGTGCGCGTGCGGCCTTGCCGCAATCTCGCTAGTCCAATCGCGCCGGATTGTTTCTCCCCAGAAAAAAAAACGTTGCGTTGGGTGGGATCGGCAAGCGACCCGAGCTTGCTTCCACTTCTCGTTCCATCAATCCACGAATCGCGCCTAGCTTCCGTCTCTGCTCTGCCGCACCAAGTGTGGCCACCCACGCATGTGTAGATCTGGCCGCAGCTTTGCCACTCTGAGCTGCTGATAATAGCTTTTAATTCCCTTTTTTTTTTGGCTTTGCCGCTGAACCGCTTGGCTGTGATTCAGGTCGACGATGGACGCAGCAGGCAGGGATGCCAACCCGCTGGCCGGCTACCGGATCGGCAAAACCCTCGGCATCGGCTCCTTTGGTAAGGTGAAGATCGCCGAGCATATAATTACGGGCCACAAGGTCGCTATCAAGATCCTCAATCGCCGTAAGATCAAGAGCATGGAGATGGAAGAGAAAGGTCTGTGACCGCTCACTCTGTTCTGAAAGCTTGTCTCTGTTTCTGAAGTTCGTAGAGTGTATGTAGACTTGCGCCTGTTGAGAAAAGCACATCACAGGTCCTTCTGGGTGTTTCTGCTCTAAGGTAGTAGAAAGTAGAAACTGTCAAACACCTCATCCTTGTTTCTGTTATAATCCTGTGATGCTTTAGCAATCAACTTGCAGGTTTTCTATTGGCTGTTGTGGATATCTAGTATAAGTATGACAATTGCGCCCATCCATAGTTTCTTGAATTTGTTATGTTAGAAGTTCCTGTTTGTGACTTTGCTGATCAACATGTACCCGTACTCTTCCCGGTTTCGCTGTTTTGTACTTTGTAAAATCTCATTTTTTTTTTTGCTAATTTACAGCAAAAAGAAAAACCGGTATGCTAAGATTATTTATGCATCCTTGTATCATACGGTATTATGAGGTCATAGATACCCCAGTGGATATTTATGTTGCTATGGAGGGGTGGATGAACGAGCTGCTCGGCTCGTTAAGCTCGTGCTCGTTAAGACTCGGGCCGTTAAGCTTAACGAGCAAAAATCCCTCCTAGGCTCTGTTAAGCTCGTGAGTGTTCGCGAGCGCTCGTTAACAGACTACGATCTGTTACGACCTACATGTTGAGAGTATGGGTGTGACTTTTATGAAGGAGTATGGTGACTGACTACAGGAGGAGGTGCCCTGGTTTCCTGCCTCCTATGGGCTATGTTAGGTCGATTTGATTGAATAGATGGATCGAGGTGTCGTGTAATGTTGTCACCTAAGAAAAGTATATGTGTTGTGTTGTACTAGCGAGCTCAACGAGCTGCTCGTGAAACTCGTTAAGCTCATTAAGTTTAATGAGCTGAAATCAGTGATTGGCTCTGTTCATTAAGAAGTGAGCGACGAGCTTAATTAGCCGAGCTATCGGTTGCTCATTAGGCTCTTGAGCTACGAGCTAGTGATTGACTCTGTATGTTAAATCTGAAGAGTTGGTTGATTACATTGTTCGATTTGCATGTTTCTAGTAAAAGGTAGAAAGCACAACCTCTCAAACTATTTGTTATGGCGCTGCTAGAAGGAGGGCGCGAGAGGGCCGGCCGGGGGGCCTTTTGCCCACGGCCGGGCAAGAGGGAAGGGATTTCCTTCTTAATTCTTGCTTGATTAGATTGATACATCTCCTCTCTTTATATAGAGAGGTTTACTTGACTCCCAAGCAAGGCTTACTTGACCCCTAAGTAAGCGACCCTTATCTCTAATTAACCCTAAGACTAACGGGCTATACCGCCAGCCCAGGCCCATTACGTACTCACTATTCAACTTTGTTTGTGTTATAAGCTTATGATGCTTTAGTAATCAATTTGCAAATTTCTGTTGGCTGATGTGTCTAGTATAAATATCACAATCAATAGCTTGTTAATTTTTTTTCATTAAAAGTCGCTGTTTGTTACTTAGCTGATTGACATATACTCGTATTCTTGCCACTATTGTCGTTTTGCTCTCGCTCAATTCTCAGTTATTTTTTGCCAATTTACAGTGAAAAGAGAAATCAAGATACTGAGGTTATTTATGCATCCTCATATCATACGGCTTTATGAGGTCATAGATACCCCAGCGGATATTTATGTTGTTATGGAGTATGTTAAATCTGGGGAGTTGTTTGATTACATTGTTGAGAAGGGAAGATTACAAGAGGAAGAAGCTCGTCGCTTTTTCCAGCAAGTATGTTTCTTCCACTTCCCTGAGTTCATTGCAAAGATTGGGTCAAGCCCTTTATTGATTTATTGATCTATAGCTACAAATTCATTATGTTACCATTGGCTAATATAAAATACACGTCATGTTTGTTAATCATATTTGTCACTATAGATACTTTGTTTTTGCCTGCTTCTATCATAATATCATTATGTATCAACATTATTCACTGCTTATGGTAGGCTATTTATTTGTTTCACCTTTCATACAGATTATATCTGGTGTGGAATATTGCCATAGAAATATGGTGGTTCACCGTGATCTGAAGCCAGAGAACCTTCTGTTGGACTCGAAATGTAATGTTAAGATTGCAGATTTTGGCTTAAGTAATGTTATGCGTGACGGCCACTTTCTGAAGACTAGTTGTGGTAGCCCAAATTATGCAGCACCCGAGGTATATCTCTAGAATAGCTTGTTTTACAATTTCACAGGGTTAATAAATGTTGATATCGTGATAATGTGTCACAACTCTGATACCAGACAATGTTTTCTCCATTTGATTAGGTGATATCAGGTAAACTGTACGCTGGCCCTGAAGTTGATGTTTGGAGCTGTGGTGTTATTCTGTATGCCCTTCTTTGTGGCACTCTTCCATTTGATGATGAGAACATACCAAACCTTTTCAAGAAAATAAAGGTTAGCAACTATCTTCTCCAGTTTACTGAAAAATATGCTATACCATTCATCTTGATATCCAGTGAATAAGTTATCTGTTTTGTCATTATAGGGGGGAATATACACCCTTCCTAGTCACTTGTCTCCTTTGGCAAGAGATTTGATCCCAAGAATGCTGGTTGTTGATCCTATGAAGAGGATTACCATACGTGAAATCCGTGAACATTCATGGTTCAAAGCTAGACTTCCACGCTATTTGGCCGTGCCTCCTCCAGACACTGCACAACAAGTCAAAAAGGTATGCTGATGATGCTGTGTATCAACATGAATGAATGTTTGGATATTTTAGATTTTTTGCAACCTTTGCTCTTGGTTGGCATTCTATAACAGCGGTGAATATATTTGTTTTTATTTATCTTTGTGTATTCATATATGTACAAAATGGCAGCCCTTTCTGCATTATTACACACTTCTTAATGTATGTTCAGGAGTAATTTTGACTTCACTATGAATTTTGTAGCTTGATGATGAAACTCTGAATGATGTTATCAAAATGGGATTTGACAAAATTCAGCTAACTGAATCTCTTCAAAAGAGATTGCAAAATGAGGTATTTGCATTACTCTGCTCTTTTTGGTTGTTCTTAATGGAACCATTACTCTGAATCTCTTAATGGAACCATTACTAAATTCTACCTGTGCAGGCAACAGTTGCATATTATTTACTCTTGGACAATAAGCTTCGTACAACCAGTGGCTACCTTGGAGCCGAGTATCAAGAGTCAATGGTGTGTTTGGAGTTTTTCTCTCATTCGTATAGCTTGTGCCGTAGATTGCAAATGCTCTTGTACTCGCACTGCTACTGATTTGCCGTGCTTTCTGTGATCTGCAGGACTCATCTTTCTCCCAAGTTTCACCTGAAACACCAAGTTCAGCATCTGAAGCTCGGCAGTATGGTTCTCCAGGGTTTGGCTTGAGGCATCATTTTGCAGCTGAGAGGAAATGGGCTCTTGGTCTTCAGGTAATTTTGGTTTGAAATTCATCTTGCTATAACTAAAGCCGAAATCCTCAGATTCTCCTACTTTATGATATTTGACAGTCTCGAGCACATCCACGAGAAATCATAACTGAAGTGCTTAAAGCTCTGCAAGAGCTAAATGTTTGCTGGAAGAAGATTGGGCACTATAACATGAAGTGCAGGTGGAGTCCTGGCTTTGTTGAGACTATGATGCATAACAACAATGGCTTCGGTGTGGAGTCTGCTATAATTGAAGCTGATGGCCTCAGTGACAAATCAACCCATGTCGTGAAGTTTGAAATTCAGGTACCCTCCTAATCTTAATCATGTGCTGTTAGTTTGTGAGCTGGTCTTGATTTGCAAATTTGCCATGTGGTTACGTGAACAATCTAATGCATAAGCCTCAATGTTGACATGTTTTTCTACTCTTTGTGTGATGGCTAAGCAGTGAAATTAATTTTGTTACTCCCTCCGATCCATAAGTGACTCTGCGTCAGTTAATATGGATCAGAGGTAGTAGTGCATTTGCATGTAAGATTATCATTAACTGTTACTCTCTCTGTAAACAAACATAGAACTTTAGTGATCTAAAACGTCTTATATTTGTTTACAGAGGTAGTATCATATTCAGGCATGTTCATAATTGACCTTATTTTCGTTCACATCACACGTCTTTTTGCTTGCATGAAGTTAATTCCGCGAGGATGTGCTTGGTGCTGATACACTTGTGCACTTTGCAGCTCTACAAAACAAGGGATGAGAAGTATCTTCTCGACTTGCAAAGGGTCAGCGGACCACAGCTCCTCTTTCTGGACCTGTGCTCTGCCTTTCTAACCCAGCTGAGAGTCCTTTGATCCTGATGAAGATGGTGACTTCCCAACCGCAAAGCTCCACAGCTTCCTGCGAAGTGCGAAGTTACAGTCAAGGTGTACATAACTTATCATAATCCTCCAGTAGAATCTACTCCTGGGGTATGTAGACGCTAGAGAACCACGATGGTTTTATTTTGATGGTTCAGGACTTGTTTACTAAACCAGCGGTGGCGGGCTAGAGGCATTCTGTTCCTTCGTCCCCCTGTCGCCAATGGTGCTATATGACGCTTGTAGCCCTATATTTAGTTCTTGGACTTTTTCCCGGCTTGGCAATGTTCTGTACTAGCATAATGCCATCCTGAGAATAACCTCTCTTGTGACAATGGAAGTTGTGCTCTTGACATGAACTCTTCACCCTGACCTGCACTAAAGTGAGGCGTCATGTTTATTTAGTCCGGTTTATAGCCACCGCTTCAATCAGTGTCGCTGTTTTGGTTGTGGTAATATTAACACTTTTAATCAGGGCAATCTATAGGTAAGTGGTAAAACGAGTGTACTTGAGTTAGAAGTCAGAAAAGGAGGCATTCTAGAATCTTGTGTCCACATTAAAAAAAACCCGAATCAAGTTCTTTCAACGCATGTTCTTCTGTTCTTCGAAAGCATATGATTTGGCAGCCGCAATGCAAGTTTGTTAGTCAGAGAGATGATTTTAGCAGGAAGAAGCGTACACACAACAAGTCAGGGCACTGGACTACAAAATTGTATCTTCGCGACTAATAATTTACAAATGTACAGTGTGCGTGACGAGGAGCTATATACAAATATATCTGAAAGGGAGATGCCGGCTAAACTAGTAGTATAATTTACAGGTGGGCTATACATGAGCGGAAATGGTAGGCCGGCCATCAGGTCTGCTGAGCAGAAGCGAGGTGCCCCATCTTCTCGGTGATCTGAGCAACATTGTTCCGGTGACCGAACCAGTAGCAGTCTAGGCCCATCTTCAAATCGTCCTTTGATTCATTGCCTTCCTCGACGGCTAGCGGCTTCGGCGTGTCCGTGAGAAACCGCTCCCAGAATACATCGTTTGCCACGGCCGGTTCATGGGGAACTCCGGTCTCGGTCTCGGCCTCGGCGGTCGCCTCGTCCTGCGAAGTGTCTGTGCTGCTGGTCTCGGAGCTCATATCGACTTCGGCCGTCGTCTTGTGCTTGTCTCCATGAATTTCTGGGAATAGTATCATTGGACTCTGGACAGCATAACCTGGAGACTTTGCTAGCTCCGGTGAAGATGGCTCAAGATTTACCCCGGCTTCCACTGGTGCTGCCTGCAGACCTGCATGAGCCGGATCATCGGTGCTGGGTGCAACAGCAGCAGCAGCGGCGGCGTTGTACATGTCTTCAGAGGATGTATAATTGCCCGCCCTCTGGACGAGCTTCTCCATGGAGACCAGGGCCAGCTCCATCTTCTCAAAGGGCTCGGCGTTCACCATGACCATGCCCGGCGTCTCACCACCCATCGCCGGCAGATGCGGCACCCGCTGCTCCTCGGCCGCCGCGGCGGGCTCCTCGACGAAGAAGCCGATCTTCGGGATCCTCCTCTTCTTGCTGAAATGGTCTGTCGGCTCCAGCTCCAGCATGGTCTCCTGCCCTGGATGAACGCCGCCCCGTCTCCTCTGCTGGATGTCGCGCACCGAGGCCACCACGTCCACCTGCCGCTGCTCCATAGCCATCAGCCTCTCCTCCAGCGCCTGCATCAGCCAGCCGAGCCCGCACTGCTGCTGTGCCTGCCTCTGGAGC
Organism: Secale cereale; assembly: GCA_902687465.1. NCBI lineage: Eukaryota > Viridiplantae > Streptophyta > Magnoliopsida > Poales > Poaceae > Secale > Secale cereale. The sequence continues at coordinate 644,388,481 of LR738709.1, read as the reverse complement.
TCTGCCACGAGCAGGCTGTTCTCGTGCTTGAGCCGGCTGATCTCGTCCTCGTACTCGCGCCTCTCGGACTCCGCCAGCGGCCCGTTCACCTGGCTCTGCGGCGAGTGGCTGTGCACCGGCTTGCGCCGGTGGATGTTCTTGAGGAGGTGCATGTGCCCCCTGATGAACTCCTCGTTGGCGAACTCCCATCGCTCCGGGTCGATCTTCCGGAAACCCTGAGAGACGGCATATGAAGTCAGTGATCAGGTCGAGAACAGAAGAAGATCATAGTCAGCAAGAGCAGCAGTAACAATGGCAGGTAGAAACTAGGAGTATTTGCGAAATGAAACATGGAGTGGAGCAACTCACGTAGGTGTTGAGCTGCCGGATGAAGCTGGAGAAGTTGTTGTGCTTGAAGTACTTGGGCAGCAGGTCCCGGGAGAAGTCCGGCGGGTTCCACACCACGAAGCTGCCGCCGCCGGGGCCCCACGACACCACGCGGTTCGTCGCCGGGTCCTCCACCATCTCGTACGTCTTGATCAGGAACGGCGCCGGCGAGAGCGAGGCGCCCTGCGGCTGCGACTGCGAGCCCCCCTCCATCTCCATCTCCATGCCCGTCGATCGGCCCAGCTCTCGGCGAGAAAGTCTTCAACTGGATTGGATTGGATTCGATTCGGTGCCGCTAGCTCTTTGTTCACATGAATCAAACCGCATGCGGTGGAAAATTCTCTGTAACCAAGTGGGCAAAGACAGCGACTTGTCGTGGATCGGATCGACTTGTTCTGCAAGCACGGGCGGAAGCAAAGCAGCCGGTTAAGCAAGCGTAGCCGTACAAGCAAAGGATGCAAACTGAACTGGAGTAATAGTCAATTGGGAACTTGGCCGGCGTCCGGCGAGAGACAGGGGACGAGAGAAACGGAGGAGAACTCCGGCTCACCTGCGGCAAAGACACCGGCGAAACCACGGCGAGGTCCGGCGGAAACCGTAGTGGAGGCGGCGGATCCGGAGGTAGAAGAGAGGGAGGGACCGGGGTGGAAAAGGCGGGCGGCGCCACCGGTGCAGGTGGCGCGCGGGCGGCATTTATAGGGCGGCCGTCGTCGCGAGACGTGGACGTGGACGTGGTTGCGCTCAGGTTACGGGCTGGTCGTTGCATGTGACGTTTGACTGACCAGCGCATGGCGCGGCCGTCGTGGCGTGTCCTACTTCTAGATGCGGACCGGCAGCGCGCGGGTCGTCGGAGTCACACGATTCCACTCGTCCGGCGACCGGAATAGATCACGGTTGATCGATCGCTTGGACACAGTAGTGGGCAAGCCAGTGTCGTTTCCTCCGATGTCATGCTATGGAGAGTATGACGGTCGGAATCCACATCAAGCAGGAGAGGACTGGCTAGCTGGAGTGGACACACGGGAATCCTACGCTCCATCGCGGTGAACTTGTCCAAGATGAAGCAGACGGGTCTGAAAATAGGTGTGTTTAGGTCTCAGTCGACCGAGACTAACCAAGTCTCAGTTAAGTGATATAGTATATTGGAAGAAAAAGGAAAAATGGAAAAGAATTTTTTGTCCGAATCTCAATGCAAGATCAATGGAATATAACATCGACTGAGACATAACGAAGTCTAAGTCGACTGAGACTTAGCAAAACTGTCTGAAAATACAGTCTGCATGCATGGCCTCGCCTGGCTTGCAGGGAAACTATACACGTACAGGAAGAACAAGTAGAAGAAATCCAAGCGGCCTAGTCAACCAGTCTCCTCCGCGGTAGCCGTGTGGACACGATCCATCGGCGATCGTTAACGTGCGAGAATTTTCACCGGCGTGCATGCGCCCGCGCGTGGAAGAAATCTATCTGGGCGATCCACCAACAGCGACGTTTTTTTCAGAGCCTTTCCCTGCCGCAGGTGGCGAGCGTGCTCCGCAATCCATACATACCGTTCTCTGTCTGTCTCTGTCCCCGGGGATCAATCACCGCAACTGTCTCGCGCGTCCGTCAGGGAAATGGACCTGGACGTGGAAGCAAGCAGAGCCCTTGCGTTTGCGTCTACATCTAGGTAGTAGAGTGCACGGACTTGAGTAGCTGGGTGGCAAAATTTTCTTGCCGATTTCACTCCATATCTGCACGGGAAACTCTGGTTTTCAGATCAGCATCTAGAAACTCTGGAATTTACTGTGGACTTATATTGAGACTATAGTAAAGATCTTATTCCATGAAACTGACGAAAATGGAATAAAATTTTCTCATTATTTTCGAATTGAAGGTTAAAATGATTCCTAGAACCATATTTTTCTTGTAGCTGGTGTTTAGGATCAACATTCTGCCAAACGGGCCTGCTAAAAATCAGTCGACTGAGATTTAACCAAGTCTCAGTCGACCATGCATCATTTTATGCCATTGTTTGTAACATTTTTTCTTACCGGTTGCAACATCCGTCTTGCTGGTTATAGCATGCCGTCTCTCATCAGTTGTAGCACGTCATCTCACCGGTTGCATCATCCTTCATTGACGGTTGTAGCATTTTAGTTAGAACGGTTGTAACATTTATTGTTGTTGCTTGCAACGCCGTCACAACATTTTTCTTCGCCGTTTGTAGCATCCAGCCGTGCCGCTTGTAGTAAAAAAAAAACACGCTGACGTCACTCGACTGAGACTTCGTTAAGTCTCAATTGACTGAGTTCTAGACACACCCTCCGGCAAAAGACAACCTGACTAGAAGAGGCTGGACCGGAGCGCGCCCATTTTTGTGGCGTGGCGGAGAGGAGTATGTGCAACACATGTTATGTTCTGCTTCCAAAATGCTAATGAACATTTCCAAGGATGTTTTTTTTTTCTGCGGGTACATGCATGAATTATTCGATGTATGGTAATTTTCTTTTTTGCAAAAGCTGAAAGGCACATGATGTTGGTTGGTGTCTAGGTAGTTCCGTGGAAAATTCAGATATTAAGAAATAGCATAATATTTAATAATAACAAGATTAATGATCCTTGTGTTCATGTCAATATGATTGCCAGATGGTTGAATGATTGGGTACTTTTGCAGAAAAAACAGGAAAGTCAAGAAACACTTAGATGGGGAGTTAAGATGTTCGAGTTGATATCGAATGAGTTCTTTAGAGTCGTGCATGGCTGGCGGGTGGGGGTGAGATGAACCTTCTTTGTCTACACTCTGTCTACTACAATGCCTCCTCTGAAGTCTTCTTTTGTTGCTTCTGCATAATGCATGCGAATGTAATATATATCCTACCTAAAAATGTTGTTTGATAGGTGCTTCACATGAATTGTTGTATGTTCCCTTGCCTACGCGTTTCAGCTCTCTACTACTTATCTCTTTAGCTTTATTTTGGTTAGTAGTTAGATTTTTCAATTAAATGCCTAGTATCTAAAAACATCTCGTGCAAAGCAGGCACCAATAAGCTTGGCACCAATATGTATCCTGATCACATTGATGTTGGGTTATCTTTATAATTGTCGGTCTACTAGCTCTCTATTCAGTTCATACATGACTATCCATTGCATTGTGAGGAGGTATACATACATGTATAGAGATTATCACAAACATCAAATGTACTCTCTAACTGCCCTAAGCAATTCAATCTACTTTAGGTTGGTTCTCCGTAAAAAAAATGTCAACTTCAGTTGGGTCAGGTAGCTGATTTTGAGATCAACAATATGTTAGAAATGCCCATAAAAATAAAGGCGATGGGGAAGTGGTGGCCATCCGCGCCAAATTAACGCCCCTCCTTGTACAAACCTCACATATGTGTCGTAGGAAATGAGTGGAGTGACAATCTTTCCTATTACTTATACTACTTATAAAGGTTCGAGTTGATGATGAGTTCACATGTGAGACCAACAACTGAATATGTGTCGTAGGAAATGAGTGGAGTGACAATCTTTCCTATTACTTATACTACTTATAAAGGTTCGAGTTGATGATGAGTTCACGTGTGAGACCAACAACTGAATAAACAAATGCACTTCTATCCACACATGGATTAGCAACCTTCCAAAAGACTTAAGTAAACAAATGTACCTTTACTCCCATGCCAGACCTAATACAAATGCACTGCTATTTCAAGCGTGAGAACAATACACTCTTGTAAAAACACTGAAGTAACAAATGCAGAAATGCAACTCCACTCACAATCATGCTCATGGTTTTTAGTTTCTCTCCCCAACGAATTCTTCTAATTTGATATTATAATGTAAGAGAGTGAACAAATTGCAACTACAACTCGACAATATAACAAACCTAGCCGGTCCATGGTCTTGTGCAATCAACTTAGTCATGACTATTCTCCTATGTTTCAAAATTTGAAATGGTGTCTCACTTTAAATATTGTAAAGAACTATACTATCGCCACTTAATACTCTCCAACTTCCGCATCATGATCTTTCATTGTATTTTCGCTCTCTTCGTAATTGTGAACCGTGCAATAACCGCAAAACACCAAAGTATTTTGATGATCTCCTGGGTCGCCATGGCTCAACGTTCTAGTTTTCTAACATTTAGAGTGCATTGAACTTCTTAAAGATTTCATGTGCACTAGAAGTTGTATTGCATGTTGCAGGTTTGGACTTTACCAAAGTGCACCACGTCCACCGAAACCACTACTGACATGTGCAACACACTCGATCTATCTGGTGCACTCTTCAACTATTTCACTAGATCAGGTGGGATCATGGGGGGTAGTTGAGTATATTGAGATGTTATGCTCTCACACTTCGTTAGGTTGTAACTACTAACTAGGAGCAAAATACAGATGCAGTATGTGAAAAAAATCTCGCATTGAACACGACATGCTTGACGCGGGTATCTAGATCTCATCAGGTCATGCGTGTTTACCACCGAGTACATGTGTTATTTGTAAGTACTTGTACCATGTTCAACTTAATAGGTATAGAGATGGCAGCACTATTGCATGTCTTGAGTGGTTGAATATAGGTGTTAATCTGGCTCACCAACTCAATGGCGTACTATAGTTTGATTGGCACAACGACTCTATATAAAGCTCCTAGCCAGTGCTCGATTCATAGGTCAAAGAGAAGAGGATTCATGCACCAAAGGTGAGCTGAGCTGCTAAGGGCAAGAGAAGTGCAAAATGTAGTCATGGGAGTGGGATGCGTCGGTGAAATGTTGGTCACGAAGTAGATCGGTGTAACTTGAAATCATGAAGGACATCGGCTGAATGAAACCTCTCAGATGACAAAAGGGATCCATGTCGCGCACAACACACATCAAACATGCTCTACAATGCATCCTTTGTTTGCTTCCTTTCTTTCATTGCAATATGGCTGGGGCTCACGGGCTCCTCATCTCACTAGTCACTACACTTTCATCAGATCTGCTCGCGTTCTTTCCATTGCGACGGTGGAGCTGTGGGGGTACTGCCTTAAAGCATGTGAGTGTGAGCTCTCTAAATGGATGACTCGATCCTTGTACCGATTGTAGTAATAGCCAACAAAATACAGGAATTTGCTCCGCCAAAATGTCTTATATAACAAACCAAATGGACTTGGGAAGGAATATATTGTCCCTTATGAAAAGGGACCAAGGCAAGTTAATTGGTCCTCTGAATCTGTCCGGCCGGAATAGATCACGGGTCACGGCTACTTCCATGGACACAGTGGGCAAGTAGTATCGTTTCCTCGGATGCTGTCAAGAGAATGACGGTACGAATCCACATCAAAGAGGACTAGCTAGACACACGGGGAATCCTAACGGTCCATCACGTGGACAGTTCAAGATTAAGCAGACGGCTCTGAACAATCCGCATGGGCTCGATCGTCTCCGCTTGCACGGAAAGAAACCATCGTTCTACGTACAAGAAGACGAAGAGGGACAATCCATCTATCCAAGTCAGTGCATGGAAAAAATCACCACCACAACAACGATGCTCAGCGGAACCTTCCATGTCGCGCATGAACCAGTGCAACTCTGGTTCCTGCGCGGCCGGATAGAAATGGACGTGGAAGCAGTGCGCGTACACGTTCTAGAGAGCGAGGTAGCATGGACTAAAGAGCATCTCCATTGGACTTAATTAGGTCCAGTTCCGTTGGTGATTTATCCACATATAAGAAGAAACAAACTCTTTGTTTCCGCATTGTCGTGCATACGTGACGCGACGCGTGTATGCTCCTCGTCATGTGTACACACCTTGGATCGGGAATCTAGAAAGTGTGGAATTTGTTGTGGCCTCATCGAAATAAAGCAGGTAACGTGATCCCGGCCCCTTGTCGGCGGTGTGTATTAACTCCGCCCTCGCAGATAGGGTATTACCAATCTGGCACTTCTTCTAAAAGGAGTTAGGATAGTGATAAGAGGTAGTCTTTTTTTTTGAGGGTAACTTGTTGTCGCTTTTATTTAAACATCAAACCTCGGAATGTCATCCGAAATTACATCAAGCACAAAGTCCGGTGGAACTCCTAGCCAAACCTTACATAGTTCATCTCCTACCCCTACCTTAGCTAACTTATGAGCGGCAACATTAGCACTACGACTTACCCAAGAAATTTTACTCTCAGCAAAGCTCCCAAGGATGGTTTGATTTCTTGTACCCAGGGGCCGACGGCGGAAAGGTTCTTGCTTGCTTGCTGGAGCATATACACCACGCCCTGAGCATCCATCTCCACATGAACTCTTGTAGCATTCAAGTCCGCTGCCACCTGCAGGCCCCTTTTACAAGCTAGTATCTCTGAGGCTTCTGGTTCTACAACGTTGGGAAAGAAGTGACAAGTAGCTGCCAGAAAACCACCATTGTGATCCCTAAGCACCGCGCCACCTCCACCTTTCTGGCCATACTTCGAGATCGCTCCATTCGAATTCACCTTTACCCAGCCTTCATCTGATGGCATCCATCTCTGTGATTCTGTACTCTTTGCCTCCCTCGACGTCCCACGATGCACAGATTTCCATTCGGCCATATGAGAGAACACTGTCACTACCAGAAAAACAGGGGTTGCCGACGGCCAAATCTATGCCGACGGCCCCCGTCGGCATCTAGAGACCTATGCCGACGGCCAAGGGTAGGCCGTAGGCGTACAAAGGCCGTCGCCATACATCAATCTATGCCGACGGCCCCATCGGCATAGGAGAGGCCGTCGGGACCGCACGAGCTACGCCTACGGGGGCCGTCGGCATAGGATAGGCCGTCGGCATAGACCTGGCCCACCTGCCCGGTCAGCGCAGAACACCTGACGGCGTTGACCCTACGCCGACGGGCCGTAACGGCGCCCGTCGGCATATCTGTGGCAGAGGTATGCCGACGGCGTGGCCGTCGGCATAGGCCCCTCTGCCACGTCCACGACCCGTGTGCCACGCCACGTCATCGATCCGTGGGACGAAGGTAGATATGCCGACGGTCAGGCCGTCGGCATACATTTATTTTAATTATTTTTTTATTCCATTTCTGTTATCTGTGGCAGAGGTATGCCGACGGCATAGCCGTCGGCATAGGCTCATTCGCCACGTCATCGATCCGTGTGCCACGCCACGTCATCAATCCGCGGCACAACCTGCGTGGGTGTACAGGTATGCCGACGGCCTAGCCGTCGGCATAGGTGTATTTTACTTTATTTTTTATTTTTTGTTTGCTTTGTTGTTTTTACTTTATTTTAGTTTTTGTTTTGCATAAGATAATTATGCCTTATCTAAAAAAATTCCCGATGGTATATCGATTGCCGCCCCCCCCGTAACGAACGTCGCTATTGCCGTGTCACGGAGGGGGGAAACGGTCGACACGGAAGGAATTCTGCTTGGTGGGGGGGTTCGGGGTGTAGCTATGTCACCGAAACATCGCACGGGTCCCGATGCATATGTGAAAGTGTTCATGCATGCGTAGACGCCCGTCTTGGGGCTCCGGTGTGTGCCCCCCCCTCACGGACGGCGCCGCCGCCAGCACCTGGAGGGGGGAAACGGACGCGTGGGGTCTACACGGAGGGGATCTTGCTGTGGGTTGCCGACGGATGTTTCTCCAGACTGTTTCTATGGGCTGACCTAACACAACCGGGTGGGGAGGTCCATTGGTCAAAGCCCGTCCGCGCAAAGTCAAAGGGCTAGATCCCGTCGTCCAACGCTACCTGGTTAGGCGGTCCGGGGGCACTGGGGGGGTAGCAATGCCACCGGAGCGTCGCACCGGGCCCTCATACATGCGTGGTGGTGTGG
>LR738709.1:644363874-644376972 GCA_902687465.1 Secale cereale | reverse complement strand
CGACGCGGCGCCGCCCCTCCCCGACCCCGCGCCGGCCGCCCCGCCCCTACAGTGCGCGTACCCGCCCCACCTCCGACCGGCCCTCTCTAAGGTATTTTTTTTAAGTTTTTAGTGTTTTTTTAGTAATTTTGTAGCTAGTTAGATAGATAGTTAGATAGTAAAAAAATTTGGTTAGATAGATAGATAGTTAGATAGTTAGATAGTTAGTTAGATAGTTAGATAGTTAGATAGTTAGATATGTTAGATAGTTAGATATGTTGGTTAGATGAGATGCTATATAGATAGGTAGATAGTTAGATAGGTAGATAGTAAAAAAATTTGGTTAGATAGATAGATAGTTAGATAATTAGATAGTTAGATATGTTGGTTAGATGAGATGCTATATAGATAGGTAGATAGTTAGATAGGTAGATAGTTAGATAGGTAGATAGTAAAAAAATTTGGTTAGATGAGATGCTATATAGATAGGTAGATAGTTAGATAGATATATGTTGGTTAGATGAGATGCTATATAGATAGGTAGATAGTTAGATAGGTAGATATTGTTAATGTTGTTAGTTTTTTTGCCTACATGATGCAAAAATAAATGAATGCATGTTTAAATGTTTTAAATATGTTCTATGAGTTGTGATGTTCTAATTTTTTGTCGCGATGCAATTTGCAGGCTTTGTGGTTTCGCATTTCATTGGAGTGACCGTTGTCCGACGCGTTGGCCCCCCTGAGCATCCCTCTGCTGTTCGACTACTTCCTCTACAGCCGAGGGTGAGCTACAAGTCCATCTCCTCCAATTTTTCATGTCACTAGATTTCATTCTCAAGTCAAGTGACGCAACCTAGGCGTCTCCCGTCCGAAAGGGTTGCATCGATAAATATGCATTCAATTGCATATTTATCACCGCAGCTCTTTCGGATTGTCCAGCGTTTTCCATGGACAACCCGAGGATGTGTAGATTGGGTATGTTCTCCATGTTCTACCCCGTTCCGAGACAGGATTTCGACGGTGCCTCCACATTGTTCTCCGGAGCACATTCTCTCGGCTATTTGCCGAGACGTGTTTCTGGAGAACAGCGGGGAGGTGCTGCCGAAATTTTGTCTCAGAACGGGGTAGAATGGAGAACGTACTCAATCTACACATCCTCGAGTGGGATTAGGACCCATCTTTACCTATTAGAGATGTAGGTGGATTAAACGCGGTAGAAACTGAAAATTTGATGTGATTAATTTAAGTGAACCCTTAATTATGTTGTGTGGGTTGCAAAAAAGCAGAGGATGGCAGATAATCAGTGGATGTACAGTGGTTTTATCCGTCGGAATCGAGTAACATCAGAGTGGATCGCGAAAACCGATGTGTATTTGAAGGAGATATTCCGTCGTCCAATGAGAATTATCCCTCCATGCCCCTGTGCAAGATGTGCCAGACGTCACCGTAGAAATCAGACGGACATGAGTGAGCACCTTCGCACGCACGGATATATGCCAAACTTTGACATGCCGCCGATAAACATAGCCGAGCAGGACCGTGGTAGAGAGGAGGTGATGCGACAACGCATTGATGGATATGAGGACGACGGGGTCAAGGACATGCTAGATGATGTCATTGTTGCAGAAACGGCAAATGCGACACCTTCAGAGAATGAACCGGAGGAGCCAGAGGCAACCGCAAAGGCCTTCTTGGAGGCCTTGGCCTCGTCGAAGAAACCTCTTTATGCGGGTGCGAAAATATCTCAGCTGGATGCCATCTCGCAACTGATTGCAGTCAAGGCTGAGTACGGCTGTAGCCAGAAATGCTTCAAAGCATTCCTGGGAGTATGGGCTAACAGCCTCCCTGAGGGTCATGAACTGCCGAAAAGCATGTACGATACAAAGAAAATCATGAAGGCACTCTCTATGGATTATGAGAAAATAGATGTTTGCCCGAAGAATTGCCTTTTGTTTAGGCACGAGTATGCGGATGACAAGTACTATAGGAAGTGCGGTTCGTCTTGGTACATTGAGGTGGTCGGTGAGGATGGTGAGAAAAAGCAGCTAACCATCCCCGTTAAGGTTCTTCGGTATCTTGATTTTATAAAAAGACTGCAGCGCCTTTTCATCACGAAGGAGTCTGCCAAAATGATGAAGTGGCACAAGGAAGGTATAAGGTACAATCCAAATAAAATCGTACATCCATCGGGAGGGGAAGCATGGAAGTCATTCGATGAAGAATACCCCGAGGAAGCAGCCGAGGCTGGGAATGTCAGAATAGCCATATCAGGTGATGGGTTGAATCCATATGGTATGTCGTCCAATCCATACAGCTGCTGGCCTGTGTTTGTAATTCCACTCAATCTTCCTCCCGGTGCCCTAATGCAACGGAAGACCATGTTCTTGTCGCTCATCATTCCGGGGCCTGACTACCCGGGGAAGCATTTGGGTGTGTTTATGCAGCCGCTTGTGGATGCTTTGCACCATTCTTGGTACTTTCCGAGGTTGACATACGACCGAGATCTGCAGAGAAATTTCTTGATGAAAGTTTGGTTGCACTATTGCATGCATGACTTTCCCGACTATGCTCTATTCTGCAGATGGTGTACGAGTGGTAAGATGCCATGCCCAGTGTGCATGCAGGCTCTGCGAATGATTTGGCTGAGTAAGGGTGGCAAGTATGTAGCCTTTGACCTGCATCGACAGTTCCTCCCTCCAGACCATCCAGACAGGGAAGACAAGAAGAACTTCACGAAAGGCCGGGTTGTTCATGAAGTAACCGAAATTCCAACATTTTCGGGGACAGATGTTCTTGCTCAGCTAAAAGCTCTCAAGCCTAAAGGCAAAGGCAAAGGCAAAGGCAAAGGCAAAGGCTTCGAGGGATATGGTGAGACGCACAACTGGACTCACATTACCCCGTTCTCGCAGCTTCCCTATTTCAAGGACCTCAAACTTCCTTACAATATTGATGTGATGCACACCGAAAAGAATGTGGCAGAGTCCCTTTTCACAACGATCCTCAACATTACTGATAAGACGAAGGATAATGTTAAAGCTAGAGCCGATCAACAGAGAATTTGTGATAGACCACGGCTGAACATGAAGCCTCCCACAGGCGGTCGAAAAAACTGGTTCAAGCCAGATGCTGACTTTGTCCTTAAACCGCCGGGAAAAAAAGAAGTACTTATCTGGCTGAAACAAAATTTTAAGTTCCCCAATGGTTATGCATCGAATATAAGTAAGGGAGTCAATCTTTCAACGGGCAAAGCGACCGGCCTGAAGAGTCATGACTACCATGTATGGATTGAGCGGATAATGCCGGTGATGGTTCGAGGCTATGTCCCCGAGCATGTCTGGCGAGTGCTTGCCGAGCTTAGCCATTTCTTCCGCACACTCTGTGCTAAAGAAGTAAGTAAAGAGGTGATTGAAAAATTGCATAAGAAGGCACCGGAGTTGATAGTCAAGCTAGAGAAGATCTTTCCGCCAGGCTTCTTTACTCCGATGACACATCTCATTCTGCACCTCGCGAACGAGGTATTGTTGGGGGGGGGGGGGCCTGTGCAGAATCGCTGGCAGTACGGCCCTGAGAGGCAGAACAAGCATCTCCGAAGGAAATGTGGAAACAAAGCTAAGATTGAAGCTTCCATAGCTGAGGCGGTTATCCTAGAGGAGGTGTCAGACCTCAGGACATCATACTATCCAGACCATGTTCCCCATCTGCATAACAAGGTGCCTCGATACAATATAGAAGAGCCCAAGTATCAACCCAGGCTCGATCTATTCAACACGCAAGGTGGGAGGGCTGGGGCCTCGAAATCTTATAACATGCCACGACAAGAGTGGGAGGACCTCATGTTCTATATCTTGCACAACATCAAGGAAGTTGAGGAAGTGTGGATGAGGTAATACCACTACACCATTCCTTTATGTCTTCCACATCATCATGTTCCATGTTCACTTAGTCCCGGTCTAACACCGCTTTTCTTATTTTTAGTGATTTCGTTCAAGTGGAATGGACGGGAGTGAATCCTCCTACTGAGGCGGAGGCACTTACTCTTCTCCGTCATGGAAACCCTGGACGTAAAAATTTTGTTGCTTGGTTCATGGAGAAAGTAATTTTCCACACTCCCCTATTAAATACCTACTTCAACATTTATTAGTTAACCAAACTAATGCACGCAACAATTTCCATTATACTTGTAGGGAAAAGATCCGAACATATCTATGGATGATGAATTGAGATGGGTTTCCATGGGTTTTGACCCTGCCGTCATGACATGTAAAAAGTATGATGTGAATGGGTATCGCTTCCATACAGAGGAGCACCAAAACAGCCGCCCCGATCCCAAAACTATAAATACCGGAGTGTACACCCCCGGTCAAAATTCAGTAGACTACTACGGAAGGGTACAAAATATATACAAGGTTAAATTCCGCCAGGGGCGTGAGACCCTAAGTCTTCCTGTGTTCAAATGTCGATGGTTCGATCCGCGGGAGGGGGTAAAACATACGCCTTCCATTGGTTTGGTAGAAGTTAAACCATCAACCGTCTATGCCGGAGCCGATCTCTTCATTGCGGCTACCCAAGCTACACAAGTATATTATCTGCCTTACCCATGCCAGAAAGCGTATCTAAAGGGTTGGGAAGTTGTGTTCAAGGTTTCGCCACATGGTAAGCTGCCAGACCCGAATGAAGACGATTACTACAACATTAACCCCATGACATACGAGGGAGTGTTCTATCAAGAGCAACCTGATGATGATGATGATGATGATGGTGTGGTTAGAAACGATGACGCTAGACCATTGGGTGATGATGATGTGGACCCAAACGTCGACGATACACGGAATGATGGTGAGACCATTGTAAATGAAAATGACATACTTATGCTAGAAAAGTTAAACGAAGCCGCTGACGACGAGGAAGAGCCTCCACCTCCGCCGGACAACGAAGATGATATGATTGATAGTGATGATGAGACGGACCGAGAAAGAGGTTACAACAGTGATTATTCATATGGGTTCTAGCAGATGTACGTTTCAAGTATTTTTTTTATAGTTTAGGAATATGCCTTTTTATGCATTTTTATTAATGTGTTTATTATCATGCCTTTTCCTTCATTTCATTAATTTACTAATTGATTTTTCTCTTTTCAATGCAGGTTCGTGGAACATGGGCAAGGGGAAGGCCGACGGCGTGGGTTTCCTACGCAAGGTCGTCGGCCAGGCTAGTCGGAGTGGTCGAGCACGTAATCCTCCCCCTCGGCTACTTGACGATGACTCCTCACAGGGAGGTCGAGGGAGAGGTGCCCCTAGAGGAGGAGGGGGCGGGGGGAGATCCTCTAGAGGACGAGGTGCTGGGGGGAGAGCCACTACAGGGGGTCGCGGCCAGAAAGAGCGCACCCTCACCGACTTAGGGGTGTTGTCTTCGAGGCCCTCCTCTAGTGAGGTACCCTCCTCTAGTGAGGTACACTCTAGGGAGGAGGAGGAGGAGGAGGAGGTGGAGGAGGAGGAGGAGGTGGTGGCGGAGGAGGCAGGCGAGGAGCAGGAGGAGGAGGAGGAGGGGGAGGCAGGCGAGGAGGAGGGTGGTGGCGGGGATGATGGTGGTGACGGGAACGGGGTTGACAACAAGGGGTGGCTGTGTGGTAACGCAAAGCTACCAAAGCAGGTTCCTGCTACTGAGGAGCAGAAGTGGCTCATTGAGCCCACGGGAAAAGAATAAGCGCCACTTTGTAATAATTTCATTATTTTGCTTGTCACATGCTTATTCCGGTTGTTATTTATTTTGCTTGTCACATGCTAATAATTCATTCTTTTGCAGCAACTGGATATATTCTAAAGGGGTCCGTATTCCCAACGGCCTCATCACTGTCTTGCTGAAGTTACACTGGCCGGGGTTGTACTGTCCGGATCCAGTCAGGCAGCCGGATCGTCGGGTTTTGGCCACGAGCTGGGACCACTGGGAAGCGGCCCACCACGCGGACCATGACACCCATGCCAAGGCCGTGATCACTACTTTCTGGGTGAGTTCTCTTCAGAAGCACAAGTCCATTCTAGTTTCATGAATGATTTAACTCATGGCTTCTTCCATTCTTGTTTCATGCATGTTTGTAGAAATTCTATCGAGTTCTTCCGGAGCATAGGGCTAGAGCGGACCAGATCGTGCTGCTCCAATGCAAGAAGAAGGCCCGCCAACTGCAGTACGAGGTGCGCTATGTGGCCATCTCCACATACTACCACGACGTTCTTGGTGTGAAGATGACCAAGGAAGATGCGCGGAGGATGGGCATTACCTTGGAGAAGCCCGAGTTCTTGGCGGTAAGTATAAAAGATTTTTCATTATGCTTTCATTACCTTGTGGTACATTATGCTTTATGCTTTATGCTTTATGCTTCCATAACACCAATTTGGACACACCTATATGCCATTATGCTTTTATTATGTAGGTGTGTCCAAATTGGTGTTATGGAAAAGACGAGTCCTGGGCGGCATTGGTTGATCTTTGGTGTGATGAGGCTGGAGCCTGGGCGGCTATGAGAACCAAAAATAAGGCTAACCGAGGGACGGAGGGAGTACATGCTCAGGGAAACCGAAACCACTATCTCCACAAGGCAGTTAATGTATGACTAACCCCATTAAACATTCTTCTTCTTCTATTTACCATCAGTTTCTTATGTATGACTAACCTCTGTTTGGTGGTGCAGGAGGAGAAACTGAAGCGGCCGCTGTCAGACATGCAGGCGTGGGAGATCGCCCATACACGGAAGGACCCCAAGCCTGGTGAGCACAAGTACTACGGCAAGAAGACCGCGGGGAACATGCAAGCCTACTCTGAAGCCTATCTGAAGTTGCATCCTGACACACCTGACCCCATTGCGGCGCCTCTGGACGAAAGGGCGGTGGTGAGCATGGGGCCCAAGGAGCACGGTCGGGAGGCGGTTCTCGATGCTGTGATCACTCCTAGTATCTCCTACACACAGCTTCGTCGGATCAACCCGAGCCTGAGCCAGCGCACGAGCCAGCCAGTGACCAGTGCACAGTCCCTCTTCCAGGAGCAACAATCTGTAAGTATTTTCCCTCTTATCTTCATTGCTCATTTTATTTTCCGCATTTATTAGTTTTATGAGTTCCATCATGGCATACCGTAGGCCTACCTGGAGTACACACGCCAGGAGACCATGGCGTGGCATAAGAGGCTTTATGAACACCAAGTGCAGAGGGATCTCCAGATGCAGCAGGCTTTTCAGGAAATGGCGGCCAGCAGGTGTCCTCAGTTGCAGCCAGCACAATGCCCTCCAGCGCAACCAGTGCTGCTGACCTTTGAGGAGTTTGTGGCACAGACCGCTGGCCCCTCGCCGGTTAGTTCATCCCCAATCTATTCATCCAAAACATGTCATGCCTTTCAACACAGTCATATATCCCGTTAATATGTCTTTTCAACATCCAGGGAACAGGTGGATCTACCGTTGGCGGTGGTCTTCGCAGCACTCCGGAGACACGGAGCCCGACCACTCCGATCCACGGAGGCGGAGGCGGAGGCGGAGGTGGAGGCTTCGGCGGTCTTGGCGGTAGCTCTGCTGCTAACAGTGATGACCTAGGCTTCGGCGGTCTTGGCGGTGACGACCTCCGTGGTGCTCGATGATACTCCTAGATGACTTGTGTGCTTATCTATATGCTTATGTTTATGTTGGTTGTGATGATGATCATTTAGAGATTTGTGTGTGATGATGCTTAATTATGCATATATTGTTGTGATGGTGCCGGATGATATCCCGTTGATATGTGCTGTTGTTTATATGTCTATTCTGTTTTATATGTCTATTCTATCATATATATGTGTTGATATGTGCTGTTGTTTGAATTGAATTCATTTGAAACCAAACAGAAAAAAAGCAAAAGAAAACTATGCCGACGGCTAGGCCGTCGGCATAGGGCTGCTGTGAGCTCCCAGTAGCTGACACGTGGCGTCTATGCCGACGGCCTTGCCGTCGGCACAGATTTTATACTAAGCCGACGGCCTGGCCGTCGGCCTAGCTGCCACGTGTCAGCTACTGGGAGCTGCGTATGAATGAGTAAGCCGACGACATCGCCGTCGGCTTATATTTCAAACTATGCCGACGGCCAGGCCGTCGGCATAGGCCTAGTCTACGAGCAACGGCAAGCCGCCACGTGGCACGCCTATGCCGACGGCGGCCGTTGGCATAGCCCTGGTCCACGAGCAGCGGCTGGTCGCCACGTGGCAACCCTATGCCGACGGCTGCCGTCGGCATAGCCCTGGTCCACGAGCAGCGATTGGTCGCCACGTGGCAACCCTATGCCGACGACATGCCGTCGGCATAGCCCTGTGCCACGTGGCGACCAGTCGTTGGGCAAACTTAACGGCCGTGGGCGCCGTTAGGCGTGGACTTTGCCGACGGCCCTTGCCGTCGGCATTGATGTACGGCCGCCGCCGGCATAGCATATATGCCGACGACTTTTCTATGCCGACGGCCAACCTGGCTATGCCGACGTATATGTTGCCGACGGACCTATGCCGACGGGGGCCGTCGGCATAGGTCTGTCCCGACGGGACTCAGGGCTATGCCGACGGCCCTGGCCGTCGGCATAGGGGGCGATTCTGGTAGTGTGTGTGCATTATTTCATGTGGTGGCGCAATAGGCTTCTCTTCTCTTGTAGCATTACGAGCCAGCCACAGGCCATAGGTAGCCTGCACCATAACCTCCTTCTCTTCATCGGATGCACCCGAGAACCAGTTAAGCAACTAGAGCACTCTGGGAGTCGATCGTGCACGGTGGGATTGCCACCGAAACTCCCTTCTCTGAGCGAAGAAGCTGCCAGAACCTCACTGAATGTTGACATGACCAGAACCGATGATGAAACGTTTCTTCTTGGCCACAGACAACACAAAAAACTCCTGGTTTTATCCGACGTAGAGGTAGTCTTCTACTAGTAGATTTTTTTACGAGTTTCGGTGCAAACTGATGGTGGAGATAGAACATGTCCTTCGATCAGAAACGGCGTCCTAGTCTTTTTTATGGGATGAAATAAAGAGGAGTCTTGTAAGATCTGGTCCATTTTACCATTACGAGCCTCGCATCAATCTCAAAGCTTCTCTTCCGCAAAGTGTCCGTCTCTCGGCCTTGCCCGAATTCATATGTAAAGCAACACCACCTTAAATTACACGGCCAAATGATACACTGTGATGAGGTAGCCCTATGAGACAGCAGATCTCTAGACAGATGGCCAACATAAACATACGTGACTATGCTACCGAAAATTTAGCATAGGATTACCATATTACACCGTTGCTCAGCCCGAGGTGGATAAGGTTTTCACCCGAAGACTCTGGCTCGCGGAGAAGAACCACGACGACGTCTTCAAGAAGATAACGACACCCATAGGTGTCGTCGTTGTTAGCGTCAAAGCGTGGAGCTTTCACTCGACAACTCACCCGTGCCACCACTGGGCACCCAAAACAGTCGCAGCCAGAGCCGGCCTCCAGATCCGGATCTGGGCAACAAAAAGTGTAACCGAACCATCCTCCACTACACCCCTCGGAGTCCATACGACCAAGAAGCATAGCCACAACTGGTGCCATGCAGCCTGCCAGAAAGCCACCATATGAACCACCATCTGGGGCCGCCACTCCGGCGTCCATGTCCCGAGTCACCACCAGCCATCAACATCACAACACACAGACCACAGTGAGAAGGGCGGATGACACATGCTTCCACTCCTAACCCGGCATCAGCCACCTAGTCTGTGTGATCGCCCCAACGGTAGAAAGCGTCCACACCTGCATCTCCAACCAGTCCTGGTGGACAACATGGGGCACGACCTGGTAACTACCAATGACCACCGCCGAGCAAGCTCAAATGCTAGTCCCTGACCTTGGCCGAGACGAGCTCGGATGCCCCCACACCCATTGCCATCGGCGCCGCTCCGACCAACGGCAAAGCAACAACAAGGGCGTCAACTCGGACCGACGGCACAACAGAGATGCAAGACATGCGGGGCACACACGCGAAGGCAAGCACCACCGTGGATCAGGCCAGCTCTCTGACCAGTGTGACGCCGACCGCCATTCTTCACCACACTCTAGAGCCGCACCGCCCGTTGGAATCAACCTGCACCGAGCCACCCTCGACCGCCGCCGCTGCGGATCGAGTTGTCGCCAACCAAGGCAACAGCCCTGCCTGTAATGCCCAGGATGGAGTTATACCTCCTACGTGTCGAGGCACGACTTAAAGGCATAAATCCATCCTAGAATGATCTCAAGTTTGGTAATCTTTGCACATCTCATGTAAAAGAGGGGATTGTAAACATAAATAGTTGGCTTACACTCGCCACGTCACACAATTACATAACATATCTCAATCATCATACATAAAGAACATCACAACCCTCTAAGGGCAAAATCCAAATGTCAAGATACCAAACTTAGATAAATAAACCACAGGCGAATCGAATCCTAGTAGGAGTCTCCACTACTGATCATCCGGATATCGAACATAGTACCGACTACGCTCCTCGTCGTACTCCCAATCCAGCTCGGTGCCATCACCTGGATAGCTCACAACTGGACCTGCATCTGGTGTGGTGAAGTAACTGTGAGCCACAGAGGACTCAGCAATCCCGTTCCCGGGTAACAAGACTATTTAAGCCTTGGGAGAGGATAAGGCTGAAGAAAAGAATAAGTGTCTGCAGCAGCAACTAGCAACTAGCTTACGTGAGTGAGAGCGAGAAGAGAAGCCTCGGACGAGAAGTGATCACGAAGTGATCCTAGCTACAAGCTCAACAAGCATAACCCCTCCGTGTTCAACTCCCGAATCCCTATTCGGAAATTGACAGTCACGGAACACACGCTGGTAGTGTATTAGAAACATTGTGTCAAGTTATCTACAACCGGATATTAACAAGCTCCCATCTGCCACATAACCGCGGGCACGGCTTTCGAAAGTTCAAACCCTGCAGGGGTGTTCCAACTTGACCCATTACAAGCCCACGATCCGCGGAGTCGCAACTCCAAAGTGGGAAGACCCGAGTATTCTCGGAATCCCGTGCTCAAGATATACCGAACTAAGGTAAGGCTAATCCAGCAAATCCTCCCGGCGTGTCGACACCCTGATAGTAGCCGCGCGTATCTAAGTCTCAGTACACGACCGGATGGGTGAAGCTACGGGTTTTTACCAGACCTTGAGTTTCCTCGAGGTGGCCCCGCAGGCTCCCCGTTTCGGACCAACACTCATGTGGAGCACTGGCCCGGGGTTGTTGATTAAGAAAGAGGGTTAATTACTCCCTATGCAAGTTTAGTTTGTTATTAGGCAAATAGTACCAATGTTGGGACTTGCTGGAAAAGACTTAGCACTTAGCGGTTTATCAAGGGGGTCCCATACACCCCAACCGTGTTAGGAACGCATAATCAAGGAACATAACACTGGTTTATACGGTTCCTAACGGCATGAGTGGAACAAATCACCAAGCAAAAGGCTTAGCCTTCCACCCTTGCCAATATATAGATGATTTCATTTTAAGCATTTATATAGTGTGATATAACCCAACCAAACTTCAACATGAAGCAAGCATCTTCGATCTTCACCTGCAACTAGCCATGCTATAGGAAGGGCTGAGCGAAGCGTACTTAGCCAAGCAACGGTTTGCATAGGTAGGTTGGTTAAACATGCAATGGTTACAAGTAGGAGGCTGACAAGAAGATCATGGGCATCGAGGCAAAACTATAGAGCATATCTACTAGCAATAGGCAAAGATAGTAATGTTATCGGGGTTCGGTCCTCTTGCCTGAAGAGAAGTCGTTCGGATCGTAAGAAGGGTCCTCGTGCTCAACCTCGTTGGAAACCTCGTGCTCGTACTCGAACTCAGACTCTGCTTCCGGCTCTAAACAAAACAATCACACCAAGCACAAATCAACAAGATGCAATGCGCACTCGAAAATGATGGATGCATGATGGATGCACTAAGGATGCACACGGAGCACGTAAAATATCACTCAAGCAAAACACCTCAAAACATGATAACAATCTGATATTATGAATCTACACGGAAAATCAATCAAGTTTCATATAAGATTCGCGGAAATCGGAGTTACGGGCTAAAAGTTATGCCCGAAACAAGAAATGAGCGAAAGCTGAAAATTACAGCAACATAGCAACTTCGGAGCACAAAATAATTAAACTACAGCACTCAAATATCATGGCAAAGGACATGAACACAAACTAGACATATACTACAGCAACTAAGTCCAAAGGTGCACCCCCAAAGGAGCCACGGATCAATAGCAATGATCTTGGACATATTGAACTTGACAATAAAATTCTGGCAGCAGAATTTTATTGAAACTTTGGAGCAAAAGATAAACATGCTACAGCCACTCAAATAGACATGTGAGAACATGAATGGAAAGACAACAATATATACTACAAGGAACAATCAAGATCCACTCCAAAACTAACATGGTTTGTCCTAGAACATCACACGAACATGGCATCGGAACGTTACAGATTTCAGACTTAGTGAAAATCCACTAAGTCCTAAAACAGCAATATCATCATGGCATCTAAAATAGCATGTTTAAGTCACCTCGAAACTAAACATGGCAAGTGGTAAGCACCTCATCAAAGTACACATGATGGTGATTCCGAAACACACAAGCATGCTTCATGGAGATAAACACAACGATAGCAACGAGCTCAACAAGATGGCATTTCATAACAAGTGAAACAACATCACAGCCACATGGCACTTTGCAACGATGATAAACATGGCAAGAATAAATCTATCATGCTACCTACCACATACAACATGTAGAGCATGGCAAGACGAACACGTGGACATGTCATTTGCATCATTCGGACAAACGAGCTAAAAGTTATCACATGGCAAAGATGGCATAAAAACATCACATAACAGCAGTTTATATCATGATGCACTCTTGCAACAGCAAAACAAGCACCTAGATGATCTCTAACATGCATGACAACAAAAGATAAAACGTAGTGCTATTCACCACGAACGTCTGGACATGCTACATGTGCGAAACAGAGCACCACACTAAAAGTTACAACAGTTTAAAAACAACATCAGCAACTAAATAAACTGGGACTTAGTGGAAAAGAGGGGG
>LR738709.1:644347278-644363864 GCA_902687465.1 Secale cereale | reverse complement strand
TGGATCTGGAAAAAAAAACACAAAGACCCGGGCGGATCTGGCCCGATCCGGCCCAGGCGAAGAAGGGCGGCGGCTGGCGACGCGGAGGAAGCGGCCTGGCTCGGGCGCGCGGCCTGGCGCGGAGGAAGTGGCTGGGGCGGCCCAGGCGAAGAAGGGCGATGGGAGGCCCGCGACTCGCGAGTGGCGGCGGCCCGCGGCTGCGAGGGGCCTGTCGAGGCGAAGGCGAGCCTGGCGTCGGTGGCGAAGGGAGTGGCCGGCCCGCGGAGGCGGCCTGAGGCCTGGCGCGGGATCCGTTGAGGCGAGGGAGGCCGGCGATCGGGGCGCTGGGGAGGCCTGGGCCGGTCGATCACTGGTGAAGTGGTCCTCGCCCGCGGAGTCGAGCGGAGAGGTGGCTTCGAGCGTTGACTCGCGGCTGGACCTGGTCGGTCGCCCGTTCCCGCGAAGGAAAACGGCGGCGGATCGATTCGATGGAGGCTCGAGGGAGCTGGCCAAGTGGCAGAGAAGGGACTTGGCCAGATTTGAGGTTTTGGGAGAAGTGGATCTGAGAAAAAATGAGGGGGAGAGAGTGGAGAAGAAACTAGATGCCCAAAATAGACTAGGGTCTATTATATAGCAGGTTTTAGGGTTAGGGGGGAATTTAGGGGTGCTAGGAGCCCTCCGATCGCGATCCGACGGATCCGATCGCGGGGTAGTTTAGAAGGGCCTAGGAGAAGGTAGTGGACTGCTGTAGGGGTGTTTCTGGGACACAAAGTGAAGGCACTTTGGACCCACACGAATAACTGATGGGATAGCACACGGAGTCCAAACGCGACGAGATTTGAGAGGCGGGTTGCACACAACAAAACAACAACACAGACAACAACCTCGCGGCACACCGGTAACGTTACACGCCCAAACAACAAAGTAGGCCTACGGGACGTCACGGACACGTGAGGGAGCTCCGGAACGCGAAACGGACAACGGGAAGGAACGCGTGGAACCGGATGCAACCGACAACACAAATGCAATGCGATGCACATGTCTACATGATATGAATGAATGCCACACACTCACACAACAAAAACGACGAAAACCCGAAAGACAAAGAACCCGGAATGGAAATAGATGAAGCCGGAGATATATTATATACCCAAAAGGGAAAATATTACATCCGGGGCATTACAAACTCTCCTCAACTACAAAAAGATCTCATCCCGAGATCTAGGACTGGAAAAAGGAAGGGTACTCGGAACGAAGATGATCTTCTCGTTCCCAGGTAGCTTCTCGGTCGGTGTGATGTGACCACTTGACTTTCAGAAATTTGATGGACTTGTTGCGGGTCTTGCGTTCGGTTTCTTCGAGAATAGCAACTGGATGCTCTCGGTAGGACAGATCTTGTTGAAGATCAATCTCTTCAAACGGAATCATGCGCTCAGGTGCCTTGAAGCATTTGCGGAGTTGAGACACATGGAAGACATCATGAACATTGGCGAAGTTGGGAGGGAGCTCAAGTTGATAGGCTAGATCGCCTCTTTTGCCAAGAATCTTGAAAGGCCCGACGTATCTAGGAGCAAGCTTTCCTTTGATACCGAATCTTTGGGTGCCTTTCATCGGAGACACACGGAGATAGACATGATCACCGATGTCGAAGGCCAAATCACGATGCTTTCCGTCATAGTAGCTCTTCTGACGCGACTGAGCGGCCTTGAGATTCTCACGTATGACTTTGCACATTTCTTCGGCTTCTGAGATCAAGTCATTGCCAAGAAGTTGACGTTCGCCTGTTTCAGACCAGTTGAGAGGGGTACGACACTTTCTGCCATAGAGAATTTCAAACGGAGCTTTGCCTGCACTTGCTTGAAAGCTGTTGTTGTAAGAGAACTCGGCAAATGGAAGGCAGTCTTCCCATTTCATGCCGAAGGAGATGACACAGGCTCTGAGCATGTCTTCTAGAATCTGATTCACGCGCTCGACTTGACCACTAGTTTGAGGGTGAAATGCAGTGCTGAACCTGATCTTCGTGCCCATGGCGGACTGAAAGGAGTCCCAGAACCTTGAAGTGAACAAACTTCCACGGTCTGAGGATATAACTTGAGGAATGCCATGTAGGGACACAATTCTGGAAGTGTACAGCTCTGCCAATTGAGCTGCATTGATTGATTCCTTGACTGGCAGGAAGTGAGCGACTTTGGTAAGCTTGTCAATCACCACAAAGATAGCATCATTTCCTTGCTTGGATTTAGGAAAGCCAGTGACGAAGTCCATTTCAATGTGGTCAAACTTCCACTCGGGAATAGGAAGAGGTTGGAGAAGACCGGCTGGACGTTGATGTTCTGCTTTCACTCTTCTGCAAACATCACATTCATTCACGAATTGGGCAATCTCCCTTTTCATGCGTGTCCACCAGTAAGATTGCTTGAGGTCTTGATACATCTTGGAACTGCCAGGATGAATGGAAAGGAGAGAATCATGAGCTTCTTCCATTATGAGCTTCCTGAGATCACCTTTGGGAACAACGAGTCTGTCCTCGAAGAACAAGGTATCTCTCTCATCAACACGGAAGCACTTGTATTTCGGAATGCCCTTAGCAATAGCATGTTTCACTTTCTTCACCATGGTATCACTGAGTTGGGCCTCACGGACTTGATCTTCCAAGGTAGGAGCAATTTGAAGATTTGCAAGAAAACCCTGCGGAACAACTTGGAGGTTGAGTTTCCTGAAAGCTTCACAAAGCTCAGGCTGGTACGGCTTGATAAGAAGGCTGTTGCAATATGCCTTTCTGCTCAAAGCATCTGCAATCACATTCGCCTTGCCAGGAGTGTATTCAATGCTGGGATTGTACTCTTGGATCATTTCAACCCAACGAGTCTGGCGGAGGTTTAGATGCGGCTGTGTGAAGATGTACTTCAAGCTCTTGTGATCAGTGAAGATGTCGACCTTTCTGCCCAACAACAGATGTCTCCACGTAATCAGAGCATGTACCACAGCTGCTAGCTCGAGATCATGTGTGGGATAGTTCTTCTCACTTGGCTTTAGCTGACGAGAAGTGTATGCCACAATTCTCTTATCTTGCATAAGCACACCACCAAGACCTTGAAGAGAAGCATCACAGAATACTTCATAGGGCTTGGATTCATCTGGAGGAGTCAGAACTGGAGCAGAGACAAGCTTTTCTTTGAGGGTTTTGAATGCCACTTCACACTCTGGAGACCAAAAGTATTTGACATTCTTCTGAAGCAAGTTGGAAAGGGGCTTGGCAATCTTGGAGAAGTTCTCAACAAACCTTCTGCAATAGCTGGCAAGACCCAGAAAACTGCGGAGCTGCTTGACGTTCTGAGGAGCTTCCCAGTTGACAATTGCTTCAACTTTCTCGGGATTAACCGCAATGCCGTCAGCTGAGATGATGTGGCCCAGGTACAAGACCTTATCGAGCCAAAACTCGCACTTGGAGAACTTGGCATAGAATTTATGCTCTCGGAGTCGATCAAGAACCAGACGTAAGTGCTTTTCGTGATCTTCTTCATTCTTGGAAAACACCAGAATATCATCCAGATACACAAGCACAAACTCGCCAGTATAGGGGTTGAAGATGTAATGCATCATCCTCGAAAAGGTAGGAGGAGCATTGGCGAGACCGGAGGACATGACGGTATACTCATATGAACCGTAGCTCGTTCTGAAGGCCGTCTTGGGAATGTCTTCCTCGCGAATGCGAATTTGATGATAGCCCATTCGGAGGTCAAGCTTAGAGAATACTTTAGCTCCTTTGAGCTGCTCAAAGAGTTCGTTGATGTTGGGGAGCGGATACTTGTTCTTTATTGTCTTCTTGTTCAATGGCCGGTAATCAACACAGAGACGCTCCGTGCCATCTTTCTTCTTGACAAATAAGACACCACAGCCCCAAGGAGACGTACTCGGTCTGATGAGACCCATACTCTCCTGCTTATCAAGCTGCTTCTTCAATTCCTTCAATTCATCCGGAGAGAGCTTGTACGGACGCCGGCATGCTGGCTCAGTACCCGGCTCGAGTTCAATTACGAATTCCACCTGACGGTGTGGAGGCATGCCTGGAAGTTCTTCAGGAAAGACGTCTTGATATTCGTTCACCACCGGAATTTGAGATATGGCATTAATTTCGCCCTTATCATTGAGAGAGAAAAGCCTGATAGTGTTATCCCTGGAGGCGAAGATAATCACATCTTCATCAGAATGAGTCATCTTGACTTCCTTTTGAGCACAATCAATGTGAGCATCGTGCTGAGAAAGCCAATCCATTCCGAGGATGAGGTCGATGTCAGAATTACCAAGAATCACCGGAGAAGCCAAAAATCGATAGTCACCCATGCGAATAGACACATCCGGAGCATATATGTTGGAAGACATACGTCTCCCCGGAGAAATAACTTGCAACTTCTGAGGCAGACTTTGGATGTCAACATTATTCTTGGATGCAAATGGTTGAGACATGAAAGAGCATGAAGCACCCGAATCAAATAAAACTTTAGCAGGGATAGAGTTAATTGGAAGGTTACCCAGAATGACATCAGAAGAATTCTCCGCTTGCGCTGCATTCATCAGATTGACCCTTGCTGCCTTTGGATCATGCTTGACCATAGCGGTACCGACAGGAGGAGGAGGCGAAAGGCGCCTTGGGTTGTTGCACTTGTTGGAATAATGACCCTTCTGGCCACACTTGTAGCAAGTAACCTCAGAAAGCGGACGGGTAGGAGGAGCACTTAGTCTTGGAGCTTGGAACTGTTGCTTGGACTGCTTGTTGGAGTTGGGTGGTTGGGAGAACCCACATCCACTAGAGTTCTTGTTGTTGGAGTTGTTGGAGTTGTTGTATGGAGCTCGAATCACTGGAGGAGGAGGAAGCCAAAATTTCTGATGCTTCGAGACCAACTGAGACGATGAGGAAGAGTGAACGGCATCTCGAATTCTCTTCTTAGAAGCCTCCATCTTAAGCTGAGCTGCTTCTTGTTTCAAAGCCATGTTATAGAACTTGTCGAATTCATCGGGCTCGAACAAGGTGAGAGCAAGCTGAAGTTCATCTTTGAGACCTCCACGGAACTGGTAGATTTTACTCTTGGCATCAGGAATGTCTTGCTTAGCATAGCGGGCGAGGTTTTGGAACTTGACATTATACTGATAGACTGTCATGGAGCCCTGCTTCAGGTTGCGGAATTGCTCACGCATACCCTCGATGACACTTGTAGGAATGTGGTGCGAGCGAAAATCCTTGCAGAAATTCTCCCAAGAGATCACTTGACCCGGCCTGGAGTCTTTGTACTGCTGCCACCAGTCAGCTGCTTGATCTTTCAGTTGGAAGGCTGCAAACTTCACATAATCCTCTTCTCTTACGTTACTGCACTCAAAATGCTTCTTAATGTCGGTTAACCAATCTTCAGCATCAAGAGGGTCGACACAATAACTGAAAGCTTTAGGATTGTTGGCCAAGAACTGGTTAAGAGTAGCATGGTGCTGCTGGTTGAAGAAGTTGCCTTGGTTCCCTGGAATACCCTGATTAGCTTGATTAGCTTGCATCTGCTGCATCATCTGCATCATCAACTGGGTGTTCTGAGCTGTAGTCTGCATAATTGCTCTCCAAGCCTCAGGCGGTGGAGGAGGGGAAGGAGGATGTTCTGGGACCTCTTCCACCTCTGGGTTAGCGTTGGGAACCTTTTTCGGAGCCATCCTGAAAGAGATGACCACGAATCAGCAATTGATTGACAAAAGGTATAAGCTGAATCAATGGAATGAATTGCAACAAGTCTTCACAATAATCATTCGAACAATAAGAACGAATGAAATCATTCGAACAAGAGGAATGAATGGTATTCTCAGTTAAATGATAACATCAATCTTCACGAGAAGCCACATAGGGGACAAAAGGATAAAATAAGAAAACAACAAGGTACAGACGGGAACAAACACAAGAGAGGAGTTTCGTCCTAACATCTTTGTGCTGAAAGCATATGAACTCGTTACGAAAAGGTTTTGCAATCCCCGGATCAGCATAGCCAAGGACCCTTTAAGATGCAACTCCTGATAGTAACATCGGTCATATAACCCCTTCACTCAATGTAGAACCCCGAACTCACTAACCTGCATTCGTTGGAAGAATGCCTACGATCTACTGGATAAACCCACCTATAGATTTCCGAAAGGTTCCAGTTATGCAATCAGGTGTTGGGGATACACGGGAAGCACCGCGCAATCAACTCTAAACCTACATCCAGGTGTATCCATCCTTCGACACATAACCAGTCTTTCTCGGAAACTGTGTACCTCGGACCTTCGAAAAACATCCACTATAACAAGCTATGGCAATACTCCCGAACTACCTCCCCAGTACTGGGTGATGTCGGGGTTATCTTGCCACTGGCTGTATAGGAGAGATTTTCGATGTCGGCCGTCTTAAGTATTTAGTACTGCCGCGATATGCTTGTGAAAACAATACCCCGAAGCTCAACTCCTCGGTAACAGGAGGCATCGAGAACAATATCCTTGTCACAAGAACATCGAAACAATCCCAGAATACTCGCGGGATTCCTAAAAAAAAATTTTGTGCAATTTTTGAAGATAGGAGAGACAAGAGTAGTCGTCAGGAGTCCTCACCAGAGAGAAAGGGGATGAGAAGCAAAGAAATCCTACTCTCCGATATAATATAGGACTCAAAAAGTTTTCAGTGTGTGCCTAGACTCGACCGTCAACGATTCGGTCAAACAGTGGGGGCTCCTAGGTCGGAGAAGGCTCTGAATACCAACTTGTAATGCCCAGGATGGAGTTATACCTCCTACGTGTCGAGGCACGACTTAAAGGCATAAATCCATCCTAGAATGATCTCAAGTTTGGTAATCTTTGCACATCTCATGTAAAAGAGGGGATTGTAAACATAAATAGTTGGCTTACACTCGCCACGTCACACAATTACATAACATGTCTCAATCATCATACATAAAGAACATCACAACCCTCTAAGGGCAAAATCCAAATGTCAAGATACCAAACTTAGATAAATAAACCACAGGCGAATCGAATCCTAGTAGGAGTCTCCACTACTGATCATCCGGATATCGAACATAGTACCGACTACGCTCCTCGTCGTACTCCCAATCCAGCTCGGTGCCATCACCTGGATAGCTCACAACTGGACCTGCATCTGGTGTGGTGAAGTAACTGTGAGCCACAGAGGACTCAGCAATCCCGTTCCCGGGTAACAAGACTATTTAAGCCTTGGGAGAGAATAAGGCTGAAGAAAAGAATAAGTGTCTGCAGCAGCAACTAGCAACTAGCTTACGTGAGTGAGAGCGAGAAGAGAAGCCTCGGACGAGAAGTGATCACGAAGTGATCCTAGCTACAAGCTCAACAAGCATAACCCCTCCGTGTTCAAATCCCGAATCCCTATTCGGAAATTGACAGTCACGGAACACACGCTGATATTAACAAGCTCCCATCTGCCACATAACCGCGGGCACGACTTTCGAAAGTTCAAACCCTGCAGGGGTGTTCCAACTTGACCCATTACAAGCCCACGATCCGCGGAGTCGCAACTCCAAAGTGGGAAGACCCGAGTATTCTCGGAATCCCGTGCTCAAGATATACCGAACTAAGGTAAGGCTAATCCAGCAAATCCTCCCGGTGTGTCGACACCCTGATAGTAGCCGCGCGTATCTAAGTCTGAGGACACGACCGGATGGGTGAAGCTACGGGTTTTTACCAGACCTTGAGTTTCCTCGAGGTGGCCCCGCAGGCTCCCCGTTTCGGACCAACACTCATGTGGAGCACTGGCCCGGGGTTGTTGATTAAGAAAGAGGGTTAATTACTCCCTATGCAAGTTTAGTTTGTTATTAGGCAAATAGTACCAATGTTGGGACTTGCTGGAAAAGACTTAGCACTTAGCGGTTTATCAAGGGGGTCCCATACACCCCAACCGTGTTAGGAACGCATAATCAAGGAACATAACACCGGTTTATACGGTGTAACATCCCCAGCCTCACACCACAGTGACCACTTCTTAAACATGCCAAGTCATCTTCATTTGCCATGCTTGATCACTAAGGTGAAACATCTCAAATCAAAACTCCTCCCTGAAATCAATTCAAATTATAATTGCAATTTGAGGTTGCACAAAAGTTGCTGGAAAAATGTTCATCATCTTGCTAATATTCCAAAACAATTAAATGTTAAGGAATACAACATCTCACTTGAGCAAAGATGGGCTTTATAAGTTGTAACAGCACCTTTTCAGCATATTTAAATGCTATTCTATTTTTGGTAAATTCAAAGGAGTTCCAAAAATCCCTAAACCAATTTCTGGCAGTGCCTAAAAATACAAAGGATTTAATGGGCCAAGTCCCATATTTTTCCTTACTCTTTTTGATGCCCAATTAATTCTGTTACTCTCTCTGTAACAAATAAAAACAGCACAAACAGAAAACAGAAATGGGAAAAAGAAAAGAAGGACTTACCTGTCGCTCACCGCAGCCCGAGCCGGCCCAGCCCATCTTTCCCCCTCACCTGCTCCCCTCCCGTGTCACCCGCGCCATGGACGAGCTCGCGCGCCTCCGGCCGCTGCTCGACACGGCGACGGAGCAGGTGGAGGAGAGGAGGATAAGGACTCCCAGTGCCCCTCCCCTGGACGCCTCCCTCCATTCGGCGCCCTCTCTTCCCTCCTCTCCGTTTGCCCGCCCCTCTCCTCTCTGGCCCGAGCGGGTTCGCCGCCGTTCACCGCGCGTCACACGGCCACCGGCGACCTGCGGCCCCATCACCGTGTCCAGCAGGCGCGCCGTGGACTTCCACGTCGTCTGGTGCCCGCCGTTGGAGCGGGGAGCCACTGCAGCCCCGGATCCGCCTCGCCCTCTTCCGCCTCGGCCGTCGACGAACGCCGGCGACCTCGACCCTCCCCTGCGCTCCCGCTCACCCACGGGCCTTTCGTGAGCCGCTACGGTGAGCTCCGCACCTCTTCCCCCTCTCCGTTAACTCTCCCGCACCCCGTAGCCGCCGTTTCGCTTCTGCCCGCACGCGTCGCCGCCGGCGAGCTCGCCACCGTAGCCACACGCGCCTCTAAGCTCAGCCGAGCACAGCACCGTGCTCAGCACTCCCTCAGGAGCCCAACGCACGCACACATGCGTTTTCCCGAGCTCGTTAGCGCCGTTTCCAGCCTCACCCGAACGCCGTCTCCGCCACGGCTCGACGCCGGCGAGTTTCCGGCCGCCCCCGTCCGTTCCAGTGCCGTAGATGGACGCGGCGCGCAATGGCGGTTCGAACGGGCCCGGGCGCGCGCGAAATGGCCCTCTGTGGCTCATTTCCGACGCGTTCCGGCGAGAACGCCGCCGCGGGAGCTCGCCGGAGCTCGTCTCCGGCGCTCCGCTGAGCTGGCAAGGGTGGGGCCCGCCCAGAGTCGCTGACGCGTGGGGGCCGCCGCTTGTTTGACCACGTTGACTAAAGTCAACACAGTTACTATTCCCCCCTGACACTGACTAGTGGGCCCCATGCGCTTAGTTAAGTTAATTAAGGTTTTTAAATTAATCTACTAATTAGTGTAGACACTGACATCAGGGGCCCACCTCACTAATCTCTCTGCTAGTTTAAATAATTCACTGTTAAAAAATACCAGAGGCTGACATGTGGGTCCCACTGGACCCACATGTCAGATTTGACTGGTCAGCCGTCATGTTGACTTGCTGATGCCAGCATGACATCATGCTGATGTCATATTTTCCTTTTTCTGTTAATTTAAATAAAATTCAGAAAATCATTTAAACTTTAGAAAATCATATCTTTTAATCCGTAACTCCGATGAAAATAATTTATATACGAAAGTTGCTCAGAATTTTGATACGAAACTAGATACGCCCTCCGTATTCCCGTCAGATACCCCTATCTAGATGAACATGAAACTTTCGGCCTGTTTTCGATAAATGAATAGTGCTCAGCTTTACTAAAATAAATCCAAACAAATTCCTAAAATAGCTAAATGACTTAGACATGTCTTTAGACAACCCGGCACTGCACCCTAGCTGTCACCTGCCTCTAACACCGTAAACCTGCAACCGTTCCCCCTCCGGTTCATCTGTCCGACACAGATCCGGAACCGGGAATACTTTCCCGGATGGGTTTCCCCTTCTTCGTTATCGGTAGCACTGCGTTAGATCGTCATGCTTTGCGATTATTTTCGTTACTGTGTATTTATATTGTTTCCTCTCCCCCTTTCTTCCCGGTAGACCCCGAGACCGCTGACGGTGCCCTGGTGATCGACTACTTCACCGCCGTTGTTCCTTTTTATTTGCCAAGCAACCAGGCAAGCAACCCCCCTTGAACATTTCCGATATCGCCTATGTCTATTCTCTCTTATTCTTGCATTAGAATTGCTGCTACTGCTACTGCTCCTATTACTGTTGCATAGCCTGTCTTTGCTAAATTGTTGATACCTGTCTTTATTCATAAACTGCCTAGTATAGGTTGGGTAGCACTGCTTTGGTCCCACACTCTCGTAGTTGCCTCGCATAGTACCCTTGCCTCGATCAAGCGATCGAGCCCCTTCCCCCTGACCTTCTTCACATCACCGCACACCCCCCTTATATGCTCGACTCCGCAGAGTTAACATCGGGTGACGAGGGTGATACCTCCGAACTCACTTCCGATGTTGTCCCTGTAGTATAGCTAGCTCGTTGTGGGTTACCGAGGGTGATTCCTCTTCCCACTTCCGACTTAGCTTTTGTCGTGCATCCGCTATGGTGATTACCGCCGAGGGTGATTCCTCCGGTACCACCTTAACGGGACTTGTCGTTTAGGAATCCAACGAGGGTGATTCCTCGGATTCCTCATCGGCATGAAAACCACACGGATGCCCTGATTTACCATACCGTGTTTAAAGACGTATCGATCCCCGAGGCCGGACGTCGCCAGGAACAAAGGCGTGCGGCCAGAGGTATCGTGCGTCTGATGACACTTTGAAGTTACTACTACACATGTTGGATGGAGGCGGGTTGACCCAGAGGGGTACCCGCGAGTGCCTTTGAGGCGTGAGCTGTGGAGTCGGGTGACCAGTGAGGGTACCCGCGAGATAACTACGAGGCGTGGCCGGTCATTTCCCAGTCCTTGTCACAAGTCCTCGAGACGGGACGACGGGGCCAACAGTATCGTAGGCTCTGCTCGTTACCGCGCGCTCCCAATACACTAAGCGATTTGGATATTTGATCCGAGGGG
The DNA here is from genome assembly GCA_902687465.1 of Secale cereale. Taxonomy (NCBI): domain Eukaryota; kingdom Viridiplantae; phylum Streptophyta; class Magnoliopsida; order Poales; family Poaceae; genus Secale; species Secale cereale. The sequence continues at coordinate 644,352,674 of LR738709.1, read as the reverse complement.
CCTTCGGGTCCGATAGCACTAACCACCACGTGGGTGTGAGTGGGTGCTCTGCGTCGTATACATCAGCCGGAGTCGTCACGACGTCAGCGATTGAGCGGACCGTTCGGATTGGACTTAGGATGCAACTGCGCTTGTATAAGGGGTTGCTAGGTCTGCTACCGAACGGCCTCGCAACGTGCGGAGCGTCCGGGGCGATGGCCCCGACCCCCGGGGGCATAGGTTTAGTCCGGCGTGCTCGATCCTCTCTGGCGGTATCCGGTCGGGTTGCGTCGTATTGTTTAGCCGAGGGCGGGCACGACCTGATGGTGTGTCCGACCGGAGTTAAGCGAGCGTGGTGGGTAACTTGGTGCACCCCTGCAGGGAAGAAACAATCTATCGATAGCCTGTCCTACGGTAACGGACACTCGGAGTTGTATCCACTTCGGTACAACTAGAACTGGTGACTTGAGATATGTGATATGAGGTTGATATTGCTGCAAACACTATACATTATTATGATGAGCCATACTACTCTGCTCCCTTCTAATTGCTGCAAGACCCTGAAGATGCTAGTCTTCGTCAGGACTAGGCTTTTCCCCTCTCTACTCTGGCTTTCTGCAGTCTAGTCCACCCACATAAAGCCCCCTTTGAAAATAATGCATTGCTAGTATAGATCTGATGTAAGTCTTGCTGAGTACTTTGGATGAGTACTCACGGTTGCTTTGCTTCCTCTTTTGTCCTACCCGCATGATAAACCAGACGACGGAGCCATGGTGCCCGCAGCCCCCGTTGACGACTACTACTACCAGCCCGAGGCTGGCTACTACTACTACCCGGCCGGCGAGTACTTCTACGAGGAGCCGGCGGACGACGACCAGGAGTAGGATCGGAGGTCCCAGGCAGGAGGCCTGCGCCTTTTCGATCGTAGCTTTTATTTTGCCCCGCCTTTGTAAAAGGCCTATCTTCTGCTATGTTGTATCTGTACCCAGATACCTAACGCTTCCGCTGACATGTGTATGACATCATGTTATGTATTCGAGCCCTCGAGGCCCCTGGCTTGTAATATATGACTTGTATGTATTTATTTATGTTTTAGAGTTGTGCTGTGATTCCTTCACGTGAGTCCTTAGGCTTGATCGTGTGCATTTGCGTGTATGATTAGTGCACGGTCGGGCCGGGGTCGTCACAGGTTGGTATCAGAGCCGACTGCCTGTAGGAACCCCTTTCCAACTCCTTGGTCGAAGTCGAGTCTAGAGGTCCAAAAATGATTTACTAACTTGGCTGTGTGGCTTATGGCCCCACGTCGCCAATTGGGTGGTATTAGGATCTTTTATTCCTCTTCCTTACTCTGGGACTCTGAATCTCTCCTCTATTCGGGTTAAACGATTTTACTAACTCCGACACTAGGTTCTCGTGACCACTTCTTCCCGGAGAGCCCTCATTCCAGATGATGGCTTGGATCACCAGAAGATTCCGAAGATACTCCTCGAAGTTAACCGAGACCCTGTGCCCACTGCTTTGCAGTCCCTGACCACCGTTAAACCCCAAAGGATAACTACCTACACCTGTCGTTCCTATATTCGTCTCAGTACCCTCGGGTTCTATCCGACATATCGTAACACTATCCGACATTTCGAGAATTTTCGAAACCTATTGCCTTGCAGTCCTGTTCCGCCTGATCACACCTATGAATAAATCCTCATACTTACCGGGGATTCGTTCATCCCTAGTTGATCAGGTGTTTCGCAACATACTTCCCATTTTTAATCGATCTCCCGAAGGACCTCTGCAGCCTACTGCTGTTGGTTACCTTGCCGGCCTGAATTATGGATAATTCCATATGTCTGGCAATATTCATCGTTACTCTTTGACACCGTCATTTGGGTCTTATTGAGTCAACATGAGTGTGAATGCACGCAATCATTAGTTGATCCTTCTAAATTACCTTCTTCGGCTCAGACCTTATTCCGAACATGAGCTGGTTCTCGGAAAATCAATCCTTGATTGATTGGCCATCAAATTCTATTCTACCTATCCATCTTTTGATCAGAGCCTTTGCTTTTAAATCCTTCGTCCTGGAATCATAGCTTCTTTGTACTAAAGCGTCGAATTATTTCAATGTTTCTATAATCCGATGCTTTTCGCATCCTTTCTTCTTCTGGTTGAGTACCGATACTCACATCAGATTCTTTACCGACCATCTGGTCCTTTGTTGGATTTTATCCGACAATGTCTTCCATTTTTCAATAACCCTGTGAGTCCCTCCTCGGATACATAATACCTTTGGTAAATGGTATCCTCTGTCCTGTCAACCATGCTCTACTATCGGGCCTGAGTTATTTACTCCTAAAATTTCTGGTATATGGTCCTAGTTGCCCTGAAGGGTTGAACATATGCCTTCTCTAGTCTGTGTGAATCAAAAGCTATGCGAGATATATCCACTCGCGTTCCGTCGAATAAATTTTCGACTCTACAATTTCTTCGAAGACGAGAAGAGAATGAAAGGTTTCGCATTGTCGAAGTGGGAGTCGACCTTGAACCTTTGTGTTCATGCCCATGGACCCGATGTGGAGCTTATCATGGAAGCTTCTCTTAAAATCAATCGTTTCCTTGGTATAATTTTAATTTGTACCGGTGAATTGACCCTTTGCACTCGTGGTTTCTACCATGATAATTCCTCCCTTGATTCCATTTCCCGGATAGGTTAAAATACTTGTCCTCTGCAGATCATTTCACCCATCCAACCTCGTCTCTGATTGACCTTCGAGTATTACTCCCTGATATCTCGAGTATATCTCAGGAACTACAATACTTCGTATGAGTTTTTCCTCAACTTCTATTGACCCCCAATTCCAATTTTTCTCGGGTTCTGAGTTGTTTGTCACTCAAGAACACCGATAAGTCTATCGATTCTGCACTCCGATTCAATAACTCTAAGTAAATTCATTGCTTACAAGTTTAATAATCCTTCAAGTCGTTCCTAGCCTGATCGGCTATATCATTATCAAGCTCAAATTTTAGCTGTGTTACCTGGTCCTTATACCCGGAACACAATTCCCGACGATAAGTTAACCTTACATCGATCTTTATCGACTGGCCATTTCACCTCGAATAACAAGCTTGATTTAGAGCTTGTATTATATCCGAGGTTCCGCTGACCTTGAACTTTATTCCATCTGTCTTGATCATCTTACGGATCAATTTCATCTACTTTATAACCCCTCAACAATTGTGCCGAGATCACCGCCGATATTTTGGCTTCCTCGGAGATGTCCATTAAATTCATGGTGAGACATACCATCCCTACCCCCCCGATGATTTGTGATATCATCGATGACGTCATTGACTTCCTGCCAACACAGACCTGGCTGTGATTGGTTATACCTTACGTTCCGAGATAATCATGGAAACGTTCCTTTGTATCTTTTGTGATCTTCAGTTCCAAACCTTGCTTGGAACACCATGTTAATGCTATCTCGAAGCATGACTGTGGTATCCCAAATAACGACAATAACATTGTAAGCACATGGCCAAATATCTCTTGATCTATTATCCAAACACCATAGTATGGGTAATATCAATATTCTTCTCTCGTCCCTTTATCCAAATGTTTTTGAACTTGCTGCTCTATCATTTAAATCATGCTCCGCTCTTTCTTGCGAAATGATATACCCCTAAAACTTGTGTGTAAACACATATTTCTTTCCATTGGCGTGATTAATCAATTAATCACATTTTCCTTTCCATTTGTTTGTTTAACCTTTTCTAAGATCATTATGACATAAGCAGGAATAACTCCCTGCTTGTGAAAACATCTTGGTCTACCACTCTGTCAGTGAGACCCTGTTACTATTGTTGATGACATTCCGATAACCACCGATGGACGAGAACTTTGCCTAATGGTCCGCCTCGTATTAACGAGCAGGAAAATGGTTCTCTTCGTCCCTCGCCCTTGGTACCGATGTTGTCACCGACTTAACTGACAGACTATTCTCTGACATACCTGGTTGTCCTGACTGGTGAGATGTCACCGTCATCCCTACTCTCGATCGACCCTCACCACAGTTCCACAGGATCGGAACCTGACTCTTCTGAACCTCATTGATCCCGAAGAGTCCCTTGCTTTTCACATGGTGTGTTATCCATCGCCACTCTTCGAGAGATGATCTACTCCCGATACCCTGAACCCCTGCTCATACCTCGTTCAGGTATCGATCGAATGTCCATTCGCTTCATACATCTTATCGTACCTTTATACTTTGCTCTCGATAGATTTCCTGAATTTCAACTCGAGAGATGCTTCTGCCACATTACCTAAATTGTCCACCAGATTATCGATTCTATAAGGGTTAGTCCTCCCGTGATTACCCTTTTCTTCCCCACTTAAATCTCGGGACGAGATTTCTTGTAGTGGAGGAGATTTGTAACATCCCCAGCCTCACACCACAGTGACCACTTCTTAAACATGCCAAGTCATCTTCATTTGCCATGCTTGATCACTAAGGTGAAACATCTCAAATCAAAACTCCTCCCTGAAATCAATTCAAATTATAATTGCAATTTGAGGTTGCACAAAAGTTGCTGGAAAAATGTTCATCATCTTGCTAATATTCCAAAACAATTAAATGTTAAGGAATACAACATCTCACTTGAGCAAAGATGGGCTTTATAAGTTGTAACAGCACCTTTTCAGCATATTTAAATGCTATTCTATTTTTGGTAAATTCAAAGGAGTTCCAAAAATCCCTAAACCAATTTCTGGCAGTGCCTAAAAATACAAAGGATTTAATGGGCCAAGTCCCATATTTTTCCTTACTCTTTTTGATGCCCAATTAATTCTGTTACTCTCTCTGTAACAAATAAAAACAGCAAAAACAGAAAACAGAAATGGGAAAAAGAAAAGAAGGACTTACCTGTCGCTCACCGCAGCCCGAGCCGGCCCAGCCCATCTTTCCCCCTCACCTGCTCCCCTCCCGTGTCACCCGCGCCATGGACGAGCTCGCGCGCCTCCGGCCGCTGCTCGACACGGCGACGGAGCAGGTGGAGGAGAGGAGGATAAGGACTCCCAGTGCCCCTCCCCTGGACGCCTCCCTCCATTCGGCGCCCTCTCTTCCCTCCTCTCCGTTTGCCCGCCCCTCTCCTCTCTGGCCCGAGCGGGTTCGCCGCCGTTCACCGCGCGTCACACGGCCACCGGCGACCTGCGGCCCCATCACCGTGTCCAGCAGGCGCGCCGTGGACTTCCACGTCGTCTGGTGCCCGCCGTTGGAGCGGGGAGCCACTGCAGCCCCGGATCCGCCTCGCCCTCTTCCGCCTCGGCCGTCGACGAACGCCGGCGACCTCGACCCTCCCCTGCGCTCCCGCTCACCCACGGGCCTTTCGTGAGCCGCTACGGTGAGCTCCGCACCTCTTCCCCCTCT
>LR738709.1:644313024-644342159 GCA_902687465.1 Secale cereale | reverse complement strand
GGGGGGGGTTCAACCTTGGATCTGAAAAAAAAAACACAAAGACCCGGGCGGATCTGGCCCGATCCGGCCCAGGCGAAGAAGGGCGGCGGCTGGCGACGCGGAGAAAGCGGCCTGGCTCGGGCGCGCGGCCTGGCGCGGAGGAAGTGGCTGGGGCGGCCCAGGCGAAGAAGGGCGATGGGAGGCCCGCGACTCGCGAGTGGCGGCGGCCCGCGGCTGCGAGGGGCCTGTCGAGGCGAAGGCGAGCCTGGCGTCGGTGGCGAAGGGAGTGGCCGGCCCGCGGAGGCGGCCTGAGGCCTGGCGCGGGATCCGTTGAGGCGAGGGAGGCCGGCGATCGGGGCGCTGGGGAGGCCTGGGCCGGTCGATCGCTGGTGAAGTGGTCCTCGCCCGCGGAGTCGAGCGGAGAGGTGGCTTCGAGCGTTGACTCGCGGCTGGACCTGGTCGGTCGCCCGTTCCCGCGAAGGAAAACGGCGGCGGATCGATTCGACGGAGGCTCGAGGGAGCTGGCCAAGTGGCAGAGAAGGGACTTGGCCAGATCTGAGGTTTTGGGAGAAGTGGATCTGAGAAAAAATGAGGGGGAGAGAGTGGAGAAGAAACTAGATGCCCAAAATAGACTAGGGTCTATTATATAGCAGGTTTTAGGGTTAGGGGGGAATTTAGGGGTGCTAGGAGCCCTCCGATCGCGATCCGACGGATCCGATCGCGGGGTAGTTTAGAAGGGCCTAGGAGAAGGTAGTGGACTGCTGTAGGGGTGTTTCTGGGATACAAAGTGAAGGCACTTTGGACCCACACGAATAACTGATGGGATAGCACACGGAGTCCAAACGCGACGAGATTTGAGAGGCGGGTTGCACACAATAAAACAACAACACAGACAACAACCTCGCGGCACACCGGTAACGTTACACGCCCAAACAACAAAGTAGGCCTACGGGACGTCACGGACACGTGAGGGAGCTCCGGAACGCGAAACGGACAACGGGAAGGAACGCGTGGAACCAGATGCAACCGACAACACAAATGCAATGCGATGCACATGTCTACATGATATGAATGAATGCCACACACTCACACAACAAAAACGATGAAAACCCGAAAGACAAAGAACCCGGAATGGAAATAGATGAAGCCGGAGATATATTATATACCCAAAAGGGAAAGTATTACATCCGGGGCATTACACTGCCCAGGCCCCTCGGGAAGCCCCGAGCCGCGCCGGGCGTGCGCTGCCCCATCGGCACCATGCACCAACCGCGGCGAGTACCAGGCCATGCATCGTCTGCTGGCCCTCCCGCCAGATTTGGCGGGATGAGGCCAACCCACACCCTCCCGAGCAGGAACCATGCAGCCACCACAACTCGCAAGAGCATCAATGCGCCGCCACCACCCCAAGTGCTCGTCGTCATGCCACGGAGCCCCGTACTAGCTCAACGCCTACATTGGCAATGATGTCCCGCGCCAACCAAAAACTCGAAACAGAGAGGAAGAAGTGGCCCTACCACCACATACGCCAGCCGGGCTTCGTCAGACGGCAGCAGCCGAGAGGGGGTAGGAGGGAGAGGGTGGAGACCACTGGGTTAGGTGGCTAATTTTCGTGTTTTGACCCTTTTTCGAAACTTGTTCGAGATCTGACCCTACTTTGCAAAAAATTCGGGATCTGACCCTTTTCTTACCGCCAAGGCATCTGGCGGTAGGGTATAACAGCCTACCGCCAAGGCCCCTGACGGTAGGGTATAACAACCTACCTCCAAGGCCCCTGACGGTAGGGTTGTTTTTTTCCTAAGTATGAAATACAGCACATGCTCGCACCTACCGTCGGGCACCTTGACGGTAGGGTTGTACATGCTACCGCCAGTCTGTTTGGCGATAGGGGTGTTTCCTACCGCCAAAGCCCTTGGCGGTAGGCTGTTATACCCTACCGCTAGGGGCCTTGGCGGTAAGAGAGGGTCAGATCTCGAATTTTTTGCAAACCAGGGTCAGATCTCGAACAAGTTTCGTAAAAAAGTCAAAACACGAAATTTTGCCGGGTTAGGTTTTCCCGTCCGCTCGTGGGCGCGGCGCGGGGGAGAGAACCTGGAGAGAACTGTTCAAGTGTTCGTCTCTACCTCATTAATCCCTCCAACCATAGGCCCAGCCGACTTGGAGGCAACACGGTGGAAGAGTTCTCTATCTTCACACTAGATGCACCGTTCATGCCTCGGTATCCTTGCAGACTGGTCAGGCTGAGGTTTGTGCCTCTACCGCCGATAAGATTTGACATGTGTTGCATGATGTTCACATTGAAACACACACGTGTAGGCGCAGCTGATTAGTCCAGCATGAAGGAGTGCGAAGTTCCCGTGGACAGCATTGGAGGACTTCAATTATCTCAAATGATTTAAAAATGATATTTCTAACTTTTTAAAAATTGAACCTGGAGAGAACTGTACATAATATTTTGCAACTAATCTGAAAAATTTCGTTCAAAAATATTATGATTTGCAAGCTGCAAAAAAAATTCGGGCGCAATAACAAAAGAAGCCACATCTTCATGTACATATTTGTTTATTTTGCCTATGGAACGTATAAAAGTATATTGTAATGAAAATTTCCTTCAACGTGTCATATATATATATATATATATATATATATATATATATATATATATATATATATATATATATATATATATATATATATAGGAAAATAGTTGTGTACTATATATATTTCATGTGCGAAGTTGGGGTGGCGGCCATGGCCGCCACGGCCTCCTCGCTCGCAGTATATTTGGCCCTCTGCCAACCGGTGCTGCCCCCGGAGAAACATATTGTACCATTGTTCCTCCTGCGCTTGCTGGAACGCTGACGAAAGGCACCAGCGCAGGCTGCACCTCCGTCATGGCGGCGTTGTAGTGCGTCAACGCCTGCTTCATGGTGAAGCTCAGTGGCGGCTGCAGGCATAAGCTGTGGGGTCAACTGACCCCACATTTTTTGTGGAATACATGCTAAAAACATTGTACATGCATTGTTCATTATGAAGAAAATAGTCAGAAAAATTCCACTGACCCCACAGATATTTGGGGCCGGCTTCGCCGCTGGTGAAGCTGGCATGCACATGAGGCTCGGAAGTCGGGGCGGTGTCGTCAGAGCATGTCTCCATCGTCGTGTCATCCTCATCGTCGGAGACCTGGGGCGCGCTGACCGGCAAGCCAGCCTCAATCCTCCTGGCACGGCGGCTCTGCCAGGCGGTGGCAAGGGTGGCCATCCCGTGCTTCATCTCAGTTAAAAGGCTCTCCCACAGAGCTTCGCCGTCTGCAGTCATGGCAAATGTAGTGCAAGGGAGGAGGATGAGGAGCGGCTTGTGTTGTGGAGTGGAGTTAGCCTGGAGTGGCCAACTTTAAATAGTGGATTCCGGTGAGGCTAGACGTCCGAGCACGTCAATCTGTGGCCACGACCCGAGTGGGTTTCTCGGCCGGTGAGCCTTCTTAATGGCGGCATAGGAACGGACAGGGTATTAAAAGGGCGTGGTAGATATCCGCCCCGTCCCGTCCAGTCACGCGTCTCCGGCATTGTACATGCGCGGATACCGGAGACACGTGACGGACGGCGCCCTCGGTCGACGCGTAGCTTTAATGGCGGAGGCAGTGAGAGGTCACGTCCTCCCTGAGCCATCTTCAATGTGGAGCAGCACGCTCTACAGCGGCCTGAATGCGGCCAGCTGGCGCCGGGTGGGCACATGCGCGGACGAGGGTGGAGGGGGTTTGGATGGTCTGAGGCGGTCAGAAGCGGGCTTGTGAGCGGTCCAGACTCCCGCAAAGTGTCCCACGCATGTCTCTGGTTTGCACGAGAAATTACATCTTTTTTTAGAAAAGGAGATTAACCCCCGGCCTCTGCATCATTCGATGCACACAGCCATTTTATTAAGAAAAGAGGTCCAAAAGTCTCCTCAAGTGGTCTCAAAAGATCATGAAGAAACAAATGCCACACGTGGCCAAAAATAAAAAAAGCCACAACCGGCTATAATAGATCAAGATGTCTACACACCTAGCCTATTACTGGACCGCCATCCATATCGGTTGTATGTATCCCGTGCAATCGTTTCCCATCGGTTGCACCCAATAGCCATGTGCGCCCTGTGGTCCGTATGGCTCAGCAAGGACCACGTACGGATCCATGTAGACGCTCTGAAGATGACCTGCAAAAAAATAGTAATGTTTTGTCTGTTAAAGACAACATCATTCCGACAATTCCATATCGCCCAAAGCAATGCACATGCTCCGACTCTGATTTGTGCAGCTGTCTGAGGTACCACCCCATCCAGCCAGTCATGAAAAAACTGTGATATTGAAGTTGGCGGATTGATGTTAAAAGCAACATGAATATTTCTCCAAAGTAATCTAGCAATCGGACATTTAATAAGTAGATGTTCAATTCTTTCATTCTGGTCATAACAGCAACATCGTTGACTCCCTTCCCAATTGCGTTTGGCTAGATTATTTTTGGTTAAGATTACATCTTTGTGAACAAACCACATAAACACTTTTATTTTCAACGACACCTGAATTTTCCAGATATGGCCCGCCCTTGGGATGTCTCCAGTATTGATTAAATGCGTATACATTGATTTAGCCGTGAAAACACCTCACGCCGTTAACTTCCAACTTATCGTGTCATTGGCATCCGAAAGATTAATCTTTATTAACCTATGCACAAGATGCAACCATGTATCCCAGCGTGGACCCACAAGTGCCCTTCGAAATTGAATATTAAGGGGAATGGACTACAACACAGACGCAACAGAAACTTCTTTCCGTTGTGCAATGTGATATAAAACTGGATACTGTAACGCTAATGGAGTGCCCCCTAACCAGGTATCCTCCCAGAATCGAGTTCGTTGCCCATTCCCCACTTTAAATATCACTTTGTTAAAGAAAGCAATCTTCATCCTCATAAGTCCTTTCCAAAAAGGTGAGTCCTATGGCTCTGCCGATACCTGAGCCAAAGACTTAGCATATAAGTATTTTTCGAAGTAACTGCAACCACACACCCTCAGTCTCCACTGAAAGGCGGTATAACCATTTGCTCAATAAGCACCTATTTTTCACTTCTAAATTCTCAACACCCAATCCGCCCTGGTCCTTTGGTCTACAAATCATCTCCCACTTGGCGAGCCTATACTTGGCCTTATTCTCATCAATTTGCCAAAAGAATCTGGATCGGTAGAAGTCTAATCTTTTCCGTACTCCTACTGGTACTTCAAAGAAAGAGAGGAGGAACATCGGCATGCTCGTTAGCACCGAATTAATAAGAATTAGCCTTCCTCCGTACGATAAAAGTTTGCCTTTACAACAACCTAATTTCTTCTCAAACCGATCATCAATACATTTCCATTCTTTATTAGTAAGTTTGCGATGATGTTTTGGTATCCCTAGATACGTAAAGGGAAGCACACCTAATTCACATCCGAACAACTGTTTATATCTTTCTTGCTCCTCCTTGGCGCATCTAAAGCAGAACAATTCGTTCTTATTAAAATTAATCTTGAGTCCGGACAGTTGTTCGAATAAGCAAAGAACTAACTTCATGTTCCTTGCTTTCGCGAGGTCATGCTCCATGAAAACAATTGTGTCGTCTGCGTATTGTAGGATAGATACCCCACCATCCACCGGATGTGGGATAAGACCACCTACTTGACCATCTTGTTTTGCTCTGTTAACAATCACGGCCAACATATCAACCACAATATTAAAAAGGATCGGTGACATGGGATCACCCTGTCTTAATCCTTTAAGCGTTTGAAAGTAATGACCAATATCATCATTAACTTTAATACCAACGCTACCTCCCTGTACAAATGATTCGACCTGTTTTCTCCAGGCTTCGCCAAATCCTTTCATACGCAAAGCTTGTTGCAAAAAAAGCCACTTGACTTTATCGTAGGCCTTTTCAAAATCCACTTTGAAGATCACTCCATCAAGTTTCTTCAAGTGGATTTCATGAGGGGTCTCATGCAAGACAACCACTCCCTCTAGGATAGATACATAATCGCGTTGGATGGATTCCGCGGTCTGGACATCGCAGTCTGGATGGATGCGGGAGATTTAAGGGTCAATGTAGGACATGCGCTAAGTGTGGCTCACTCACGGTTGCTCACATTCAGTTCGACATGTGTAACAACCTCCTTGTCATCTTGTGCCGGATCACATCGACTGCTTTAATGTTGGCATCTACGTACTGGCCACATATAAGGCTCATAGGCAGTGATGGATCCATAAGCTAAGAGAAGCAGAACAATGCAACAAAGGTGAGCTGAGGGGCTGAGAACAGAAGTAGTGTTTCTGAAAGTGTAGCCATAGGTGTGAGAGGTGTCGGTAAAATGTTTGCAGCGTACCTATCCAGTTCTGTTGGTGAAACATAGAAAACATAGGCTGAATGATGCCTCCCAAGAAATTGTTCCACCTGACAGCATACGTGACATAGGTTTGAGCTGCCACATTAAGCTCGAAATACTAGGGCAGTATGTCCTGGGAGAAGTCGGTCAGGCTTCGCTGGTACAGAACCTGACACTGTACGAGCCCACGACACAACACCACATATGCCATTCTTCACTCCGCCATCTCCGGAGTGTCGATCATGATTCATGAACGGCGCCTGGCGAGCGCCGCGAGCCGCGTGTGACTGAGACGACGATCCCCTCTCCAAGTCCCTCTATCCTTGCACCCAGCGCATGAACAACTTATAGTAGAAGAGAAAACCAACCCGTAGATTCGCATGAAAGTCTAAGCCATCCTTCTGTACATCGAGCTGCGAGGAACAATCTTCACCAGGTGAACAAAGACAACGACTTGTCGTATCAAAACAACTTGTTAATCCATTTGAGCTCTTGGCAAATTGGCCGACCCGCTGGAGACACCAGCTGATCGATGCAGGTTCGTCTGGAGTATACCTGACCATGGGCCGGGCCTAGAAAAGCCCACGACAGAAAACTGAGGCACATGCCCTACCATCGGGCCTACTTTTCAAGCCCAAGCCCGGCCCATCTAGTAAAAAGCCCTGAAAAGCCCTTAGGGCTTAGGGCCGTGGGCCGGGCCTCTTCCTTAAAATGCTAATATGACAAGCCCAAGCCCGTCCAGACCCTGCCGGTGGGCTCAAAACTCAGGCCCAAGCCCGGCCCATGGGCAAGCCCATCCGGCCTAGGCCCTAGATTTTAGGGCCGGGCCTGGGTGGGCTGACAGGGCTGGGCCGGAGATGGCCAGGACTAGTCTGGAGTGGCTAGTACCTAGTAAGACACATGCATGAACAAGTGAAACACACAATGCTAGACCTGCCGGTCATCTCGTTCGGGGTCCAACTGTTCAAGATGAAGCAGATGGCTATGAACAGTCTGCATGGCCTCACCTGCGCTCCTAGCAAAACTAGTCAATGAGTCCCCGCGTTATGCCTGCGTGTGAGCCCGATGGATCGGCTACCATTCCATTCTACATTTTTCAACCGTACGTGTCTGCTGGTTGGGGTCGTGGAAAAATCACCGCGGCGTGTGGTCACCAACAACAATGTTCACTGAAGCTTCTATGTTCCCAGGGACCATTTGCATGTTTTTTTTTTATTCTTGTGCGTCAGCTACAACGTCAGGGAGAGACATGGACGTGGAAGAACTGCGCGTACACGTTCCAGAGAGCATGGACTTTAATTGGGTCCAGTTCCCGTTGGTGATTCTTTTACGAAAATGATTCAGATCTATTATCAAAATTCACCGAAAGTACAAATCATCTCAAACATAATAAAAATTACATCGAGATTTCAAGATCACTGAACAACCACTAATGCCGCGAGAATGAGCCGCCGATGCGCCGCTGTCGCCGCTCACCTACCGGAAAGTCTTCGTGCATGTGCCCCTAAGAACCAATGCCATGGAGTCGCAGTCGTTGCCTTTGAAACCTTGCATAAATCTGAAGCACCTAACAACAAATCTCGCCACATGACGAGAAACCATAATCTCATCTTCCAAAGAAGAAGGCGGGAATCTACGCCGGAGTTCCGTTGACTACGTCCAAACGGACGAACTCAGAAAAATCGGAGCTCGGAAGACAAACTCAAAGAAGTAACACCACCATCCACCCGAGCGCCGCACCCGTGAGGACTGAAAAACAAAATCCTAATCAAAACTATTAACCGGAGCGAAGGCACCGGGATTCCCCTCCCCACCACTAGCCTCCGGAGTGGCAGACAAAAAGGGAGGAAAACAAGAGCGAAGCTGAGATCAAGAGTCGTCTGGTATTCCGTTGGTGATTTCACCACATATGTATCCGCAAAGAAACTCTTTGTTTCCAAATTGTTGTGTGTGCGTGAACAGTGCATGCCCCATGCCGTGTGTACGTACCCAGAATCGGGATTCTACAAACTGTGGAATTTGTTGTGGCTTCATCGAACTAGAGCGCATGTGACATGATCCCCTTGTCGGCGGAGTTGAGTCGCCCTCACAGATATGGCATATCAATCCGACACTTCTTCTAAACGCGTCGAACAAATTTTAAAGCCCTTAAGCGCTTCCACACCAAAGTGTTCGTCTCCGTCTCGTTGTTTCCTCAATTCCTCAAACCACTCGTCGAGCAAAGTTAGAGGCAACACGGCTGAAGAGGATGAAAACGTGGCAAATAATACTCCCTCCGTCCGGAAATACTTGTCATCAAAATGGATAAAAGGGGACGTATCTAGATGTATTTGAGTTCTAGATACATCCCTTTTTGTCCATTTTGATAACAAGTATTTTCGGACGGAGGGAGTATAAAACTTGATTCATTTCACCATCGCGTGCGATTGTTCATCAAAGTATTCGTCTCCGCATCGTTGTTTTGTCGAACCACAGGCCCTTCCGAGTTAGGGGCAACACGGCTAAAGAGCTCTCTACCTTCACGCTAGGTGCACCGTGGGCGCCTCGATCAGTGTCCCTACGAACTAGTCGGGCTGAGGTTTGTGCCTCTGCGAATGATAAAAGATTGGACATGTGCTGCATGATTTTCACCTTGAAACACACATCACGAGGACACAACTGATTAGTCCAGCTTGAGCTAAATGCTTCCCTGCGAGCATCTTTGCACCACATCACCAATCTAATCCCAGACTAGGAGTAGCTCCGCGTCATTTGTTTTCCATTGCATGTCTATGCATACACAAGTAGTGGTCCATCTTTCCATTCGGCAAAGGAAAAAGTATATTTTTCGTCCTTCAATTCTTTCAAAAGTATAGAAACGGTCCTTCAATTTCAAAATCAGGAAAACTTAGTCCCTTAATTGTTGAAACCGGATATTTTTAGTCCCCTGAGTTGCTTTGGGTGGTTTTGGGCTGACATGGCATGGTTTTGACTATTGAGTATTGACCCACCACATCATTGTCTGTCTCAACTTCATCTTCTTCCTCTCTCCTCTCTCTCTCTCTTCTCTTTCTCTCTCTCGTCCACCCTCTGAACTCCCACAGCAGGCTGCAGGCCAATAAGCTCCCGTGCTCCATGGCCATGGAGCTCTCCCACACGAACTCAACCTTGCTGACGCTTACGAGGCGAGGGAGCGGTCAGCATGCCCATGGATGTCGACGCCGACCTGTGCGTCCTCGCCCTACCCAACGGCTGCCTTCCCCTGACCTGGAGTGGCGGCTCGAATCGTACATGACGGTGGTCAAACCTAGGGCCCCCGACGCGACCTGGTGCGGCGACACAAATCATTGACTGAGCGAGAGCCCACCATGGCGCCCATCGTGAGCTGCGTCGGGCCTGTGCTGCATGGCTCTATGGCCACCTCCAGGGCACGGGGAGGGGTCGCCAGCCATGGCGCGGCGTGGCAGGCCAAAGCGCGCGGCGGCGACGCTGACCAGGGCGCACAGCGGCGTTGCTAGCCTGGTGCTGCATGCGCGCTCGCTCGGGTTAGGGCGACGGATTGCTGAGGTTGGCCGAGGCGCACGACATGTGTGTGTGGCTGATTAGCTAGGCTGGCAACATGCTTTCTTCTTTGTGCACCTAGCTAGATGTGTTGCCGTGTTCGTGCGTACGGCCGCAATATGCATGCCTGGGGCGTCGGCTGCACGAACGAGGATGGCGGTTATGGAATAGTGAGGCGGAATTGCTGCTTCTCTACTCTCCGACGAGCTACAAGCTGGAACACGGAAGAGTTGTTGGTGCACTTTCCTTGATGTGCCCGACATGTGTTTGTGTAAATGCTTGCATGTATGGTGTGTGTTGGGTACTCTCCGTGCTCTTCTCTCTACCATGGCTGTGAGAAGGGGCAACGAGAGAGGAAGTGGGGTGGGATTCGGAGTCACTTTTGTGACTTGGATGGTGACATGGAGGTCAAACCGGGATGACATGTCAAGTTTTGGTCAAAACTGTATCGAAAACCACTCGAAGTAGTACAAGGGACTAAACTTATCCGGTTTGAGAAGTTAAGGGACTAGGTTTTGCTGGTTTTAAAGTTGAGGGACTATTTCTATACTTTGGAAAGAATTGAGGGATGAAAAATATACTTATCCCTTCGGCAAACATGCCCGCAAGAAAGATTGGATAAGATAAACAAATGATAAATTAAAAATCAGCGTGTCTCAAGCGCTCGGCTTGTCAATAGTGACACCGATCCTCGGACTCCAGTAAGTGAACCAGAATGCACACGGTGCCATTGGTCTGATCAGAATAGATAATGAGTTCCTTGACAAATTGACATATGTTCCAGTTCTCAAGCATCACAAAGTACTTACAGTTATATTTGTAACACATGTACATGTCACATTTCAAAGGTCCCCACTACTTGACAAGCATCGATCACCCTCCACATGCTAAGAAGCTTGTGGGAGCTAAAATTCATCTCTATCGATCAGGTGAATTGCTCAAAATAAAGCAGACACCGACCACATCTCTCATTTTAATAAAAAAAATGGTCCAATTCATCTTGTCACCATTGCCACCACATGCGTGCACAACATTTGGCTCAGCTGGTGTTTCCTTTAGCGGTTTTGTTGCTCGTGGGGGTAGACGAGGATATTGAGATGTGTCCGTAAATGGGAGTGAAACAATGTGGTATGTAAGAAATTCCGTGCATTAATGCGACAGGCTTGGATGGGTATCCGAATCATCAAACCATAAGTGTTTAATACTTAGTATACTGTTCTTCATAATTACTTGTGATGTGTTTAGTTTGATCGTTCTAGTTTTAGCTGCTCAAAGAGCTAAACGAGATGGTGTTTCACTCTACTTGACTAAAGTAATTGAGTGCACTTGTTAGCATAGCTCACCAACTCCTTTGCTTACATTCAGTTGAACTCGTGCAACAACCTCCTCAACATAATATAATGGATTGCATTAATTGCTGCAATGTATGTGGCTACATATAAAGTTCCTAGCTACACTAGAAAAGAAATACATTGAAACAAAGATGAGTTGAGCACCTGAGAACTAAAGCAATGCAAAGTGTAGACAAGAATATGGGATCTGTAAGCATGGGAGTGGAAGGTGTCGGTAAAACGTTGGCTACACACATCACATGTTTGAGTCAACAATATATAGAACATATGACGAATCAGTGTACAGCAACGAGGGGCGGCGACACAGTCTAGGTGTCGCCACTGGTGTTGCTCTTGCTGCCGCGAGTCTCTATCCTTCGACAGGGCCTTTTTTTTTCTTTTTTTTTTCTTTTTTTTTTGGCTGTGTGCATCCTTGATGTCTAGACTTGCTCTCGAATTTATGTTGTTGCAGAGGCCGGGTGTATTTGGTATCATCTTGATATTAATATATTCCCTTTATCGAAAAATGACGAATCCTCCCATATATGAGGACGCAGATCCATGTCATGCATAAAGCATGCTCCATGTGTTGTGCCTTCTATTTTGCATTTTCTTCATCTTCAAGAATTTCTTTGGATTCAACAAAATCAATCATTGTTCCACTTCCACCAAGATTTTCTCCTCTAACATTACAATATTTCTATAGCATGGAATTGGTCATCGTTTTACCACCCTTTCCTCGGAACCACCATCGTTCCTTCGACCGTCAACGCAAAACCATGAGGGTAAGACCTTGGCACATTTGAGGGCGAGTGTGAACTAGTGAAGCCACCACCTCATGTTTCACCATACAGACCACCAGTTCACCACTTCACTGGCTAGTTTATTAGGAAATAAATGATACTCCCTCCGTAAACTAATATAAGAGCATTTAGAATACTAAAATAGTGATCTAAACGCTCTTATATTAGTTTACAGAGGGAGTATGTAATAATAGGTCAAATATGCTAGGTTTCTATATTTTGACAAGAACATATGTGGGTTAGTTGGTTATTGGGCCAAACTAGGCTTTGAGTTGTTTTCCCGGCCGACCATGGTTCCACCCCTTACGGCTGCAGTCTTATTTTTTTATTGACCATGAATGCATGCATGCAACTGGTTCAAGGAGCATCGGGGTTTTCTCCTGGTTTTCATGGAAAATTAGTCGGTTCTCTCCGGTTCATTTGCAGGATGGTCCATATATAGATCTTAAAAACCATGTGTGCCTCTTGTCCCATGTTTTTGGATCCGACCGAAAGTTTGTTCCACTTTCCAAAAGTATGGACAAAGGTTGATGGTGGAATCTAACAACCAAGGGGCTTTTTAGATGGTTATATTGAAACTAGAGCATGTGATGTCCGCATAGGTATGCATATTACACGAGGGACGAGGCACAAAAGGATAGTACCTCCAGGCAGGTATATAAGGCCCAATTGAATTTTGAATCTAACTTTGACCATGGATTTAACTATGAGTTATATACCCTAAAATGTATTACCATTGGAATTTCATTCAAAAATGTTTGTTGCAGTATATGTTTGGGAACATAGATTGTAAATCGATGGTCAAAGTTTGCCTCAAAATCTAATGATACCTTGTATAGATGTTTGAAGGAAGTACTGGTACAATATTTAACACTTCATATAGTAGAAGGTAGCATTTTCACAAAGTGACAATGTGAAACTGTCATAATTCCCGCATGTTTTTCATCAGGTGTCAATTGTTTCCCCGTTGCAAGAAACACCGATTGGGAATTTCACATGAGTGAATTGTTGACCATAAGGAGAAGTAATGTTAATTTATTTCGCGTCATTCATATGGTGCCCTGACCAATGCTCATCTAGTTATAATCAAGAAAGGTTACAACTTTCGGGAGAAAGGAATTGCTTGTGAAAATTCATTTAACAGTTTTAATTGGTTGAAGATGGCATAGTCGTACAAGTAAGTAACACCATTGCTCATGAACATTTAATTTAGCAATTGCAGTCGTACAAGTAAATTAAGAATATACTCCCTCCGTAAAAAATATAAGATGTTCTGGATATTTCACTATGGATTACATTCACATTGAAATGACTTAACAAACACACTAAAATGTGTCTATACATCCCATTTAGAAAAAAAGATAGAACAACTTATATTTGTGAACGGAGGGAGTACTATGTAGTAACTAATTGAATCCAAGTCCAAAGATTGGCTGGTTGAATCCTGTTCTAACCAAGACACGGGTAACAATTCTTTAATCCACTTGGTGAAGTACGCGAGTAAACATAGGATGAGAGAAATAGCGGCATAATTTAGTTGTGCCAGTTCATGGAGGCCTCACCTCACATGCCGGAGATACAAGGCAAATCACTACATGTTCCTCTGGTTCTAGGTTAGAGATGTACTACAAGTTCCACTGGTCACATGTTAGACAATATGTAAAAAATCCTATGCATTGATCGCAATAGGTTTGGTGTGGATATCAGGATCACATGGGATCATATTGTTCGTGGCAAAGTGTGTGAATTATTTATAACTACTTGTCAATGTTCAAAATGAGATGGCAGTTCAATTGCACTCTACTTGACTTGAGTAGGTGAGTGTAGGTTGTTTATGTGGACCACCAACTAACTTGCTTACTTTATTTAACCGGTGCAACAACCTCTTTGTTATCTTCTGCTTGATTTTATTAATAACTTTAATACAATCAGCTACATATAAAGTTGTTAGCTAGTGCTTGATCCATAGGCTTACACAAGAAGATCAAAGCCACGCAGCCGTACAGTTTGAGTGGGACTGCTGAGGTCAATAGAGGTACAAAAAGTGTAAGCATGGGAGTGAGAGGTGTTGGTAAAATATTGGCCACACACTACACCTACATGAGTCGACATAATATAGAATACAACAAAGGTTGAATGAAGCCTCTCATAAGAGGAATGTCAGGCCCACGTGATATACCTCGTGATTGGGGCACAACCGCATTTCGCACGCTTAGCAAGATGGATATCATTACATCGTACCATTACATACATACATGGGGGATACAACCATTCATAGAAGTCACAAGAATACAACAACATCAATACAAGGCATCGACATCCATCTGCTATCCCAGGTTGCCGACCCGGAACCTAACCCAAGACTGACGAAGCAGAAGAAGAAAGAACTCCAACACAAAAGACATCGCTCTCGCGTCAAGTTATCGGAAAGCTGCACCTGCAACTGTTGTTGTAGTATGTGTGAGCCACGAGGACTCAGCAATCCCATAACCATGGGTATCAAGACTAGCAAAGCTTAAAGGGTAGGAAGAGGTTAAGTGGTGAGGTTGCAGCAGCGGCTAAGCAATATATTGTGGCTAACTTACGAGTACAAGAATAAGATGAGCATCTACGCAAACGGTCGCAACTAGTAATGATCGCTAAAGATCCTGAACTACCTACGAGTCAAACATAACCCCACCGTGTTCTCTTCTCAAAGTGAAAAGAGACAGTCACGGTTACTCACGCGGTTGTGTGTTTTACTTCGGATCCTCTGTCAAGTTTTCTACAACCGGACATTAACAAATTCCAATCTTCCACATAACCGCGGGCATGTCTTTCGAACGATCATAACCCTGCAGGGGTGTCCCAACTTAGCCCATCACAAGCTCTCACGATCAGCAGAGATAATAATAATATTACCCCTTATCTTAGGGACAATCCGATCAGGCTCGGAATCCCGGTGCACAAGACATTTTGACAATGGTAAAACAAGTCCAGCAAGACCTCCCGACGTGCCAACACCCTGATAGTTGCCGTGCGTATCTCGTCTCAGGCCACGTACGGATGGGAAAGCCTACGGGAGCCAGATACCTCGAGTTTCCCCGTGGCGGCCCCGCAGTCTGCCCGTTTGGGAACAACACCATCAGCACTGCCCCCCTGTATGTAGAAGAATCCTCGGGTAGCGCTAACTCCCTATGGAATTAATTAATTAATTAAGTTTTTATTATGTTGCAAATAAAACCAATGTTGGGCCTTGCTGGAGGAGTTTTATTCAAAGACGAAATGTCAAGGGGTCCCCATATACCCAACCGTGTTAGGAACGCAAAATCAAGGAACATAACGCCGGTTTATCGGCTCCTAAGGTGGCATGAGTGGAACAAACCACCGAGCAAAAGGCCAAGCCTTCCACCCATTGCCAAGTATATAGGTGTGTTAATATATAAAAGATATATTGTGATATTCCAACAACAAGTTCCAACATGGAGCAATCTTCATCTTCACCTGCAACTAACAACACTATAAGAGGGGCTGAGCAAGTGGGTAATGTTGGGGAACGTAGCAGAATTCAAAAAAATTCTACGCTTTCACCAAGATCAATCTAAGGAGTCATCTAGCAATGAGCATACTGGAGTGCATCTACATACCCTTTTGTAGATCGCATGCGGAAGCGTTCGAAGCAACGTGGATGAAGTAGTCGTACTCTTCGCGTTCTTCGTCACCGATGATCCTAGCGCCGAACGGACGGCACCTCCGCGTTCAACACACGTCCGGTACAGCAACGTCACCTCCTTCTTGATCCAGCAAGGGGGGAGGAGAGGTCGTCGGAGATTCAGCAGCACGACGGCGTGGTGGTGGATGCAGCAGGAAATCCTGCAGGGCTTCGCCGGCGCCCTCGGGAGGAGTAGGAAGTGTGACGGGGAGGGGGAGAGGCG
The DNA here is from genome assembly GCA_902687465.1 of Secale cereale. Classification (NCBI taxonomy): domain Eukaryota; kingdom Viridiplantae; phylum Streptophyta; class Magnoliopsida; order Poales; family Poaceae; genus Secale; species Secale cereale. Next base: position 644,326,205 of record LR738709.1, on the reverse strand, counting down.
CCAGAGGCTTGGGGTGCGGCTGCCCTCTCCCCCCCACTATATATAGGGGCCAGGGGGGGCGCCGGCCCTGGGAGATCTAATCTCCAGGGGGGCGGCGGCCTAGGGGGGAACTTGCCCCCCAAGGCATAGGGGGCGCCCCCTCCCCCTAGGGTTTCAACCCTAGGCGCATGGAGGGGGCCCATATGGGTGCGCCAGCCCACCAGGGGCTGGCCCCCTTCCCCTTGCGGCCTAGGGGCCCCGCCGGGATGGGTGGCCCCACCCGATGGACCCCCGGGACCCCTCCGGTGGTCCCGGGACACTCCCGGTGACCCCCGGAGTTCACCCGATGGCCGAAACTGGACTTCCTATATATCATTCTTTACCTCCGGACCATTCCGGAACTCCTCGTCACGTCCGGGATCTCATCCGGGACTCCGAACAACTTTCGGGTTTCCACGTGCATGTATCTCTACGACCCTAGCGTCACCGAACCTTAAGTGTGTAGACACTACGGGTTCGGGAGACACGCAGACATGACCGAGACGACTCTCCGGTCAATAACCAACAGCGGGATCTGGATACCCATGTTGGTTCCCACATGTTCCTCGATGATCTTCATCGGATGAACCACTGTGTCAAGGATTCACTCAATCCCCTATGTTATTCCCTTTGTCCATCGGTACGGTACTTGCCCGAGATTTGATTGTCGGTATGCCCGATACCTTGTTCAATCTCGTCATGGCAAGTCTCTTTACTCGTTCCGTAATCCATCATCCCGTGACTAACTCCTTAGTCACTTTGAGCTCATTATGATGATGTCTTACCGAGGGGGCCCAGAGGTACCTCTCCGTCATACGGAGTGACAACATCCCAGTCTCGGTTCGTACCAACTCAACAGACACTTTCGGAGATACCCGTTGCGTACCTTTATAGCCACCCAGTTACGTTGTGACGTTTGGCACACCCAAAGTATTCCTACGGCATCTGGGAGTTGCACAACCTCATGGTCTAAGGAATAAATACTTGACACCGAAAAGCTATATGCATTACGAACTATACGATCTCGTGCTATGCTCAGGATTGGGTCTTGTCCATCACATCATTCTCCTAATGATGTGATCCCGTTATCACTGACATCCTATGTCCATGGTCAGGAAACCGTGACCATCTGTTGATTAACGAGCTGGTAACTAGAGGCTTACCAGGGACTCATTGTGGTCTATATATTCACACATGTATCGCTGTTTCCGTACAATATAATTCAAGCATGAATAACAGACAATTATCATGAACAAGGAAATATAATAATAATACTTTTATTATTGCCTCTAGGGCATATTTCCAATAGTCTCCCACTTGCACTAGAGTCAATAATCTAGTTACATTGTGATGAATCGAACACCCATAGAGTTCTGGTGTTGATCATGTTTTGCCCGTGGAAGAGGTTTAGTCAACGGGTCTGCAACATTCAGATCCGTATGCACTTTACAAATATCTATGTCTCCATCTTGAACATAATTCCAGATGGAGTTGAAACGGTGCTTGATGTGTTTGGTCTTCTTGTGAAACCTGTGATTCTTGGTAATGGCAATAGCACCAGTGTTGTCACAGAAGAGAGTCATCGGGCTTGAAGCGCTTGGAATGACTCCTAGGTCGGTGATGAACTCCTTCATCCAGACTCCTTCCTGTGCTGCTTCGCAAGCAGCTATGTACTCCGCTTCACATGTAGAATGCGCCACGACGCTCTGCTTGCAACTGCACCAGCTGACTGCTCCACCATTCAAAATATACACGTATCCGGTTTGTGACTTTGAGTCATCCAGATCTGTGTTGAAGCTAGCATCGACGTAACCCTTTACGACGAGCTCTTCGTCACCTCCATGAACGAGAAACATATCCTTAGTCCTCTTTAGGTACTTTAGGATGTTCTTGACCGCTGTCCAGTGTTCCATACCGGGATCACTTTGGTACCTCCCTACCAAACTTATGGAAAGGTTCACATCAGGTCTGGTACACAACATGGCATACATGATAGAACCTATGGCTGAGGCATAGGGAATGACACTCATCTTTTCTCTATCTTCTGCCGTGGTCGGCGACCGAGCCTTGCTCAATCTCATACCTTGCAAAACAGGCAAGAACCCCTTCTTGGACTGATCCATATTGAACTTCTTCAATATCTTGTCAAGGTATGTACTTTGTGAAAGACCAATGAGGCGTCTTGATCTATCTCTATAGATTTTGATGCCTAATATGTAAGCTGCTTCTCCAAGGTCCTTCATTGAAAAACTCTTATTCAAATAGGCCTTTACACTTTCCAAGAATTCTATATCATTTCCCATCAGCAATATGTCATCCACATATAATATGAGAAATGCTACAGAGCTCCCACTCACTTTCTTGTAGTTACAGGCTTCTCCATAAGTCTGTATAAAGCCAAACGCTTTGATCACATCATTAAAGCGAATATTCCAACTCCGAGATGCTTGCACCAGCCCGTAGATCGAGCACTGGAGCTTGCATACCTTGTTAGCATTATCTGGAACGACAAAACCTTCCGGCTGCATCATATACAACTCTTCCTTGAGGAAGCCATTAAGGAATGCCGTTTTGACGTCCATTTGCCATATCTCATAATCATAGAATGCGGCAATAACTAACATGATTCTGACTGACTTCAGCATCGCTACGGGAGAGAAAGTCTCGTCGTAGTCAATCCCTTGAACTTGTCGATAACCCTTAGCGACAAGCCGAGCCTTATAGATGGTCACATTACCATCCGCGTCTGTCTTCTTCTTAAATATCCATTTATTTTCTATGGCGTGCCTATCATCAGGCAAGTCCACCAAAGTCCATACTTTGTTTTCATACATGGATTCTATCTCGGATTTCATGGCTCCAAGCCATTTATTGGAATCCGGGCCCGCCATCGCTTCTTCATAGTTCGAAGGTTCGCCGTTGTCTAACAACATAATTTCCATGACAGGGTTGCCGTACCACTCTGGTGCGGAACGTGCCCTTGTGGACCTTCGAAGTTCAGTAGTAACTTGATCTGTTTCTTCATGATCATCATCATTAACTTCCTCCTTGTCGGTGCAGGCACCTCAGGAACAATTTCCTGCGCTGCGCTACTTTCCGGTTCGGGAGGGGTGACTGTCACCTCATCAAGTTCTACTTTCCTCCCACTCACTTCTTTTGAGAGGAACTCTTTCTCCAGAAAGGATCCATTCTTGGCAACAAAGACCTTGCCTTCGTATCTGTGAAAGAAGGTGTACCCAATCGTTTCCTTTGGGTATCCTATGAAGACGCATTTTTCCGATTTGGGTTCGAGCTTTTCAGGTTGAAGTTTCTTGACATAAGCATCGCAACCCCAAACTTTCAGAAACTACAGCTTCGGTTTCTTGCCAAACCAAAGTTCATACGGTGTCGTCTCAACGGATTTCGACGGAGCCCTATTTAAAGTGAATGCGGCAGTCTCTAAAGCATAACCCCAAAAAGATAGCGGTAAATCGGTGAGGGACATCATAGATCGCACCATGTCCAACAGAGTACGATTTCGACGTTCGGACACACCGTTACGTTGAGGTGTTCCGGGCGGTGTCAATTGTGAAACAATTCCACAGTTCCTAAGGTGCGTGCCAAATTCATGACTTAAATATTCACCCCCACGATCTGATCGTAAGAACTTTATTTTTCTGTCACGTTGATTCTCAACCTCATTCTGAAATTCCTTGAACTTTTCAAAGGTCTCAGACTTGTGTTTCATCAAGTAGATATACCCATATCTACTCAAGTCATCAGTGAGGGTGAGAACATAACGATAGCCTCCGCGAGCCTCAACGCTCATTGGACCGCACACATCGTTATGTATGATTTCCAATAAGTTGGTTGCTCGCTCCATTGTTCCGGAGAACAGAGTCTTGGTCATCTTGCCCAAGAGGCATGGTTCGCACGTGTCAAATGATTCATAATCAAGAGACTCCAGAAGTCCATCAGCATGAAGCTTCTTCATACCTTTGACACCAATATGACCAAGGCGGCAATGCCACAAGTATGTGGGACTATCATTATCAACTTTACATCTTTTGGCATTCACACTTTGAATATGTGTATCATCACGATCGAGATTCATCAAAAATAAACCATTGACCAGCGGGGCATGACCATAAAACATATCTCTCAAATAAATAGAACAACCATTATTCTCAGATTTAAATGAGTAGCCATCTCGCATAAGACGAGATCCAGATACAATGTTCATGCTCAAAGCTGTTACTAAATAACAATTATTAAGGTTTAAAACTAATCCTGAGGGTAGATGTAGAGGCAGCGTGCCGACGGCGATCACATCGACCTTGGAACCATTCCCGACGCGCATCGTCACCTCGTCCTTTGCCAGTCTCCGCTTATTCCGCAACTCCTGCTTAGAGTTACAAATATGAGCAACTGCACCGGTATCGAATACCCAGGAGCTACTACGAGCACTGGTAAGGTACACATCAATAACATGTATATCACATATACCTTTGACGTTGTCGGCCTTCTTGTCCGCTAAGTATTTGGGGCAGTTCCGCTTCCAGTGACCCGTTCCCTTGCAATAAAAGCACTCTGTCTCAGGCTTGGGTCCATACTTTGGCTTCTTCCCGGCAACAGGCTTACCGGGCGCGGCAACTCCCTTGCCATCCTTCTTGAAGTTCTTCTTACCCTTGCCCTTCTTGAACTTAGTGGTTTTATTGACCATCAACACTTGATGTTCTTTCTTGATATCCAACTCCGCTGATTTTAGCATTGAATACACCTCGGGAATGGACTTCTCCATCCCCTGCATATTGAAGTTCAACACGAAGCTCTTGTAGCTTGGTGGGAGCGACTGAAGGATTCTGTCAACGACCGCTTCGTCTGGGAGATTCATTCCCAACTGAGACAAGCGGTTGTGCAATCCAGAAATCTTGAGGATGTGCTCACTGACATAACTGTTTTCCTCCATCTTACAGCTGTAGAATGCGTCGGAGACGTCATATCTCTCGACTCGGGCATGACCTTGGAAAACCATTTTCAGCTCTTGGAACATCTCATATGCCCCGTGGTGCTCAAAACGCTTTTGGAGCCCCGATTCTAAGCTGTAAAGTATGCCGCACTGAACCAGGGAGTAATCATCACAACGCGACTGCCAAGCGTTCATAACATCTTGGTTTGCCGGGGCGGGAGCGTCACCTAGTGGTGCTTCTAGGACATAAGTTTTCTTGGCAGCTATGAGGATGATCCTCAGGTTATGGACCCAGTCCGTGTAGTTGCTACCATCGTCTTTCAGCTTGGATTTCTCTAGGAACGAGTTGAAGTTGAGAGTGACATGAGCGTGGGCCATTTGATCTACAAGACATATTGTAAAGAATTTAGACTAAGTTCATGATAGTTAAGTTCATCTAATCAAATTTTAATGAACTCCCACTCAGATTGACATCTCTCTAGTCATCTAAGTGATACATGATCCGAATCGACTAGCCCGTGTCCGATCATCACGTGAGACGGACTAGTCATCAACGGTGAACATCTTCATGTTGATCGTATCTTCTATACGACTCATGTTCGACCTTTCGGTCTTCCGTGTTCCAAGGCCATGTCTGTACATGCTAGGCTCGTCAAGTGAACCCTAAGTGTATTGCTTGTGTAAATCTGGCTTACACCCGTTGTATGCGAACGTTAGAACCTATCACACCCGATCATCACGTGGTGCTTCGGAACAACGATCCTTAGCAACGGTGCACAGTTAGGGGGAACACAATTCTTGAAATTTAAGTGAGAGATCATTTTATTTACTACCGTCGTTCTAAGTAAACAAGATGCATAAACATGATAAACATCACATGCAATCATATAAAGTGACATGATATGGCCAATATCATCTTGCTCCTTCGATCTCCATCTTCGGGGCACCATGATCATCTTTGTCACCGGCTCGACACCATGATCTCCATCATCATGATCTCCATCATTGTGTCTTCATGAAGTCGTCACGCCAACTATTACTTCTACTACTATGGCTAACGTTTAGCAATAAAGTAAAGTAATTACATGGCGTTATTCAGTGACACGCAGGTCATACAATAATAAAGACAACTCCTATGGCTCCTGCCGGTTGTTAAATTCATCGACATGCAAGTCGTGATTCCCTATTACAAGAACATGATCAATCTCATACATCACATATATCATTCATCACATCTTCTTGGCCATACCATATCACATAGCACATGCTGCAAGAACAAGTTAGACGACCTCTAATTGTTGTTGCAAGTTTTACGTGGCTTCTATAGGTTTTCTAGCAAGAACGTTTCTTACCTACGCCAAAACCACAACGTGATTTGTCAATTTCTATTTACCCTTCATAAGGACCCTGTTCATCGAATCCGATCCGACTAAAGTGGGAGAGACAGACACCCGCCAGCCACCTTATGCAACTAGTGCATGTCTGTCGGTGGAACTAGTCTCACGTAAGCGTACGTGTAAGGTCGGTCCGGGCCGCTTCATCCCACAATGCCGCCGAATCAAGATTAGACTAGTAACGGTAAGAAAATTGAGCAAACTCAACGCCCACAACTACTTTGTGTTCTACTCGTGCAAGATGCTACGCAAAGACCTAGCTCAGATGCCACTGTTGGGGAACGTAGCAGAATTCAAAAAATTTCTACGCTTTCACCAAGATCAATCTAAGGAGTCATCTAGGAACGAGCATACTGGAGTGCATCTACATACCCTTTTGTAGATCACGTGCGGAAGCGTTCGAAGCAACGTGGATGAAGTAGTCGTACTCTTCGCGTTCTTCGTCACCGATGATCCTAGCGCCGAATGGACGACACCTCCGCGTTCAACACACGTCCGGTACAGCAACGTCACCTCCTTCTTGATCCAGCAAGGGGGGAGGAGAGGTCATCGGAGATCTAGCAGCACGACGGCGTGGTGGTGGATGCAGCAGGAAATCCTGCAGGGCTTCGCCGGCGCCCTTCGGAGGAGTAGGAAGTGTGACGGGGAGGGGGAGAGGCGCCAGAGGCTTGGGGTGCGGCTGCCCTCTCCCCCCCACTATATATAGGGGCCAGGGGGGGCTCCGGCCCTGGGAGATCTAATCTCCAGGGGGGCGGCGGCCTAGGGGGGAACTTGCCCCCCAAGGCATAGGGGGCGCCCCCTCCCCCTAGGGTTTCAACCCTAGGCGCATGGAGGGGGGCCCATATGGGTGCGCCAGCCCACCAGGGGCTGGCCCCCTTCCCCTTGCGGCCTAGGGGCCCCGCCGGGATGGGTGGCCCCACCCGGTGGACCCCCGGGACCCCTCCGGTGGTCCCGGGACACTCCCGGTGACCCCCGGAGTTCACCCGATGGCCGAAACTGGATTTCCTATATATCATTCTTTACCTCCGGACCATTCCAGAACTCCTCGTCACGTCCGGGATCTCATCCGGGACTCCGAACAACTTTCGGGTTTCCACGTGCATGTATCTCTATGACCCTAGCGTCACCGAACCTTAAGTGTGTAGACCCTACGGGTTCGGGAGACACGCAGACATGACCGAGACGACTCTCCGGTCAATAACCAACAGCGGGATTCGGATACCCATGTTGGTTCCCACGTGTTCCTCGATGATCTTCATCGGATGAACCACTGTGTCAAGGATTCACTCAATCCCGTATGTTATTCCCTTTGTCCATCGGTACGGTACTTGCCCGAGATTCGATCGTCGGTATGCCCGATACCTTGTTCAATCTCATCATGGCAAGTCTCTTTACTCGTTCCGTAATTCATCATCCCGTGACTAACTCCTATTCACTTTGAGCTCATTATGATGATGTCTTACCGAGGGGGCCCAGAGGTACCTCTCCGTCATACGGAGTGACAACATCCTAGTCTCGGTTCGTACCAACTCAACAGACACTTTCGGAGATACCCGTTGTGTACCTTTATAGCCACCTAGTTACGTTGTGACGTTTGGCACACCCAAAGTATTCCTACGGCATCCGGGAGTTGCACAACCTCATGGTCTAAGGAATAAATACTTGACACCGAAAAGCTTATGCATTACGAACTATACGATCTCGTGCTATGCTCAGGATTGGGTCTTGTCCATCACATCATTCTCCTAATGATGTGATCCCGTTATCACTGACATCCTATGTCCATGGTCAGGAAACCGTGACCATCTGTTGATCAATGAGCTGGTAACTAGAGGCTTACCAGGGACTCATTGTGGTCTATATATTCACACATGTATCGCTGTTTCCGTACAATACAATTCAAGCATGAATAACAGCCAATTATCATGAACAAGGAAATATAATAATAATACTTTTATTATTGCCTCTAGGGCATATTTCCAACAGGTAACATAGCCAAACAACGGTTTGCTGGGATGGTGTCAAGGTTAGAGGTTTCATGGCAACAAGGAGAGAGGCTGACAATAAAAGATGGGTAACGCGACATATAACGATAGCATCGAGACAACTAGCATGGCAATGATAGTAAAGGTATCCAAGGTGACGGTCATCTTGCCTGAGATCCCTTAAGGAAGAAGAACGAATCCATGAAGAAGACGAAGAAGAAGCCTCGAAGGCGTACCAAGTGTAGTCGAACGAATCCTCACGATCGCAACGGAAAAGAACTAGCGAAAAGAAGCACACAACAAGGTAAACACACCACTCAAGAACATGACAAGATGCTCAACCAAGTAGGATGCAAGACAAGTCTATATGATGCAAAACATGGCAAGGGATGAAGCACACAAGAACAACACAAACCAACAAGTTTAAATGAGGCCGGAATCAACATATAATAATTCCGGTAAGTCCTCATATGCACATTTCGAAATTGGTCCAGATCTGAACAAACCTTAAGTTAAAGTTGTTAAACAGCAAGTTAACATGCACCATGATGATCTACTCGAAATTCTAGTTAAGTTACATATCAAGTTCATTTAATTCGAAGCTACGGCCTAGAAGATATGAGCAAAACAAGACAAGCATGGCATATATGCAAGATGCATCCAATCAACAAGCAAACACACTCGAAGCATGAAAACAACATGATATTATGCTTCTACATGCAAAATCACACAAGTTTCATATAGGACACCCTCAAAATGGAGCAACGGTTCAACACATACACATGAAACAAGATATAACTACAAGTTGTCCAAAAACAGCAACATAGCAACTTTGGAGCAAGGTATATATATGCTACAACACTCAAACATGATAACAAGCAGCATGGATGTGAAAAAGACATGACACTTAACAAGCATGAACTTATAACACACCCAAAAACTTGCTGGAACACAATTAAACAAGCATGGCAAGTTGCAATAAATTTACTCAGACTTAGCCAGAATCTGGGAAGACAAAAACATTATCACGATGCTGCCTTCGGAGGCACAAAACAACAAGCATATCAACTCTACTAGGTGCAAGAAGATCATGGACATGTAATAGACATAACATACATCAAACAACTCCATAGGAGGCATGGATCAATAACAACAAGCTTCACCAAATTGATCATGCTGATAAAAGGCTGACATGTACATTTATAGCAACTTGAGAGCAAGAAATAAATAAGCCACAACAGGCTATATATGCAAACAAGGGCATAGATGGATAGAGCATAACATGGACAACAAGATATGATCATTTGACATACTAAAACATGCATGGATTTGAGTGAGGCATCAAGCAAACATAGAATCAAGTTTAACAATTTCAGACTTAGCAGTTTTTAACAAGTCCTAGAAAACAACAACAGCGAGTAGGCTACTTAACAAGCTTGTTGCAAACACCACAAGGTATATCATGAAAAGTGGATTGCACCACAACAAAGATTGCATGATTGTGCTTCCAAAACATATTGACATGTGGCATGAAAGACAAACACATCAACAGCTATGAACAAGTCAAATCAGCATCTCATAACAAGTTTCAGCACTTAACAGCCACATGCACTTTTGCAACAGAGATAAACATGGCAATATGTGTTGGGGAACGTAGCAGAATTCAAAAAAATTCTACGCTTTCACCAAGATCCAACTAAGGAGACATCTAGCAACGAGCATATGAGAGTGCATCTACATACCATTTTGTAGATCGCGAGCGGAAGCTTTCGAAGAAGCGTGGATGAAGTAGTCGTACTCTTCTCGTTCTTCGTCACCGATGATATAGCGCCGACGGACGGCACCTCCGTGTTCAACACACGTCCGGTACAGCAACGTCACCTCCTTCTTGATCCAGCAAGGGGGGAGGAGAGATCGTCGGAGATCCAGCAGCACGACGGCGTGGTGGTGGATGCAGTAGAGAATCCTGCAGGGCTTCGCCAGCGCCCTGCGGAGGGAGTGTGAGGTGTGACGGGAGGGGGAGAGGCGCCAGAGACTTGGGTGCGGCTGCCCTCTCCCCCCCACATATATATAGGGGGCCAGGGGGTGCGCCAGCCCCTGCAGATGGGATCTGCAAGGGGGGGGGGGCGGCGGCCTGGGGGGGAGTCTTGCCCCCCAAGGCAAGGGGGGGCGCCCCCTTCCCCTAGGGTTTCAACCCTAGGCGCATGGGGAGGGGGGCCCATGTGGTGCGCCAGCCCACCAGGGGCTGGCCACTTCCCCCACGCAGCCTAGGGGCCGCACCGGGATGGGTGGCCCCACCCGGTGGACCCCCGGGACCCCTCCGGTGGTCCCGGGACACTCCCGGTGACCCCCGGAGATCACCCGATGGCCGAAACTGGACTTCCTATATATCATTCTTTACGTCCGGACCATTCCGGAACTCCTCGTGACGTCCGGGATCTCATCCGAGACTCCGAACAACTTTCGGGTTTCCACATGCATGTATCTCCACGACCCTAGCGTTACCGAACCTTAAGTGTGTAGACCCTACGGGTTCGGGAGACACGTAGACATGACCGAGACCACTCTCCGGTCAATAACCAACAGCGGGATCTGGATACCCATGTTGGTTCCCACGTGTTCCTCGATGATCTTCATCGGATGAACCACCGTGTCAAGGATTCACTCAATCCCGTATGTTATTCCCTTTGTCCATCGGTACGGTACTTGCCCGAGATTCGATCGTCGGTATTCCCGATACCTTGTTCAATCTCGTTATGGCAAGTCTCTTTACTCGTTTCGTAATCCATCATCCCGTAACTAACTCCTTAGTCACCTTGAGCTCATTTATGATGATGTCTTACCGAGTGGGCCCAGAGGTACCTCTCCGTCATACGGAGTGACAATATCCCAGTCTCGGTTCGTACCAACTCAACAGACACTTTCGGTGATACCCGATGCGTACCTTTATAGCCACCCAGTTATGTTGTGACGTTTGGCACACCCAAAGTATTCCTACGGTATCCGGGAGTTGTATAACCTCATGGTCTAAGGAATAAATACTTGACACCGAAAAGCTTATGCATTACGAACTATACGATCCCGTGCTATGCTTAGGATTGGGTCTTGTCCATCACATCATTCTCCTAATGATGTGATCCCGTTATCACTGACATCACATGTCCATGATCAGGAAACCGTGATCATCTGTTGATCAACGAGCTGGTAACTAGAGGCTTACCAGGGACTCATTGTGGTCTATATATTCACACATGTATCGCTGTTTCCGTACAATACAATTCAAGCATGAATAACAGACGATTATCATGAACAAGGAAATATAATAATAATACTTTTATTATTGCCTCTAGGGCATATTTCCAACAGTCTCCCACTTGCACTAGAGTCAATAATCTAGTTACATTGTGATGAATCGAACACCCATAGAGTTCTGGTGTTGATCATGTTTTGCCCGTGGAAGAGGTTTAGTCAACGGGTCTGCAACATTCAGATCCGTATGCACTTTACAAATATCTATGTCTCCATCCTGAACATAATTCCAGATGGAGTTGAAACGGCGCTTGATGTGCTTGGTCTTCTTGTGAAACCTGGGCTCCTTGGTAATGGCAATAGCTCCAGTGTTGTCACAGAAGAGAGTCATCGGGCTTGACGTGCTTGGAATGACTCCTAGGTCGGTGATAAACTCCTTCATCCAGACTCCTTCCTGCGCTGCTTCGGAAGCAGCTATGTACTCCGCTTCACATGTAGATGCCGCCAGGACGCTTTGCTTGCAACTGCACCAGCTTACTGCCCCTCTTTTCAAAATATACACGTATCCAGTTTGAGACTTAGAGTCATCCAGATCTGTGTCGAAGCTAGCATCGACGTAACCCTTTACGACGAGCTCTTCGTCACCTCCATAAACGAGAAACATATCCTTAGTCCTTTTCAGGTACTTCAGGATGTTCTTGACCGCTGTCCAGTGTTCCATACCGGGATCACTTTGGTACCTCCCTACCAAACTTATGGCAAGGTTCACATCAGGTCTGGTACACAGCATGGCATACATGATAGAACCTATGTAACACCCCAAGATTTTTAACCATGTTTTATTGATTAAAATTTTGCCAGGAAATTAAATTTTTCTTTTCTGGATATTTTCTTCTGATTTCAGAACCATTTCTTTCTTCTAAATTGTGGAATGTTTCCCTCAAGGGGGGAAAACCTTTCAAGAATATTGTTGGCTTGTATACCTTCTCAAGATCATTTCTTTTATCAGTGGAAATATTTCTGTAAATATTTCCCTAAAAACTTTATTGCTTTTAAGTGGGTTCTCATAAGTTTTAAAGTCTCTTTTGCACTACAACCCTTTTATAAATTCATTTAAAAATTCTACCAAAATTTGGAGATGTTGGTAGAAGTATATAACTCATTCTTATGCAAAAACCCAGTGGTGTTCTTTGGAAAATTTGAGCAAAACATCCTCATATGTGTTCTGGTCCAGTTTAGTGGTTTGTACTACAGCCCCATTTTTGCTTGCCCTTTTTGCCTCTAAATTTTCTCCTGCTTATAATCCACCCTACCAAACTCTTAAGTCCAGGAGATTGGATCCATTGGAATACTTTTGGTGCATGCAATGATAGTTTTTCTTTTCTGTCCAGAATTGTATTTTGACAATAGTTGCATTACTAAGTTTCCTGTTTATCCAATCCAACTTCACCATCATGTTTCTCTTCTAAAGAGACCCCAACCTGGAGTTTTTGGTCACCAGAAGGAATGCCTAGATGCCCATGGCATTCTGTCGAACACCTTTAGTGCATGATCAATTTTGGCATGGCTTTGAGTTTACATTATGTA
>LR738709.1:644285099-644311125 GCA_902687465.1 Secale cereale | reverse complement strand
TAAGTTCATGATGAAGGTTCCTTGCTGTTGGGAATTGATATACTTGTGATGGTAACCACCCTCGTCTACTTCTCATGCCTACCGGAAGGAATCCGGGGAAGCCTCTGTCTTGGGTAGACACGAGCTTGCTACTGATATTTCGTTGAAACGAATATAGTCAGTAAGGCATGTTGAGGTATGATGAGTGGTGATTCTGTCTGTTGGTGTGAGATATAATTACTATGCTAATCACGTAGGTAATGCTTTAACCTCCTGAGTCGACCATAGATCGGGTCTTGTTCCGGTAACCCCCATACTTGCTTCGTGCTACCACTTGTCCCTGCCGCAGGTAGGGTACAGTCCAGTAAGTTATCAACCCCTTTCTTGGCACACACCGTACAGAGAGGCCATGGTGGAAGATACCGGCTGCATCCGGTAGGCAGGCCACCTGGTCCGGGGGCATGGGTGTTTCCGGTTGGAACCGAGGGGGTAGCTCCCCTAGTTTGCGCGCATTATAAATTCTGTGATCCCATGCTACTCGAGGTTGTAGCCTCCCCACTTAGAGTTTTGCTTGACAGGTGTCGTGGGTGATTCCAGACACCGGTAAGTTAAGCTGGTGTGTGCGGGTCAGGTGTGTTTTCAACTAAAAGACCGTAAATGGAATTTGTCCCGGTGGACTAAAGGAATCCATTACTCGTGGGTAAAGAGTACACCCTCTGCAGAGTTTATATCTATTCGGATAGCCGTGTCCTCGGTTAAGGATTACAGTCTGGGATGGGTCAAGTGTCGGTCTTAGCGTCGGTCTTCGGAGGAATAACTGCTAAGCCAGAACCTTGATCTTAACATGTGACATATGATGATTGTGATTATTATTATTAATGTGGACTAACCATTTATATTGTTGTTGATTTATTGAATATCCCTGGGATGGTTCTACCTCCTGGATATTCCTTATAAGCCCTTTATGTGGTGTCGCTCAGACGCCCGACTGTGGCATACTTGTGTTTTATTTTTCATATAAGCCCTTTATGTGGTGTCGCTCAGACGCCCGACTGTGGCATGATTGTTTTTATTCTCTTATAAGCCCTTTATGAGACGTCGCTCAGATGTCCGACTGAGGCATGTTTTATTTTACCATCCCTTCGAGGCGTCGCTTCAGACACCCGATCGGTGCATTTTTGTTCTTGATTACTTATCCTTGGTTTATAAGAGTAACATGCTTGCGTCATGAATTTTCTTTCGCGACTAACGTAGTGATCAGAGAATATTTCAGAGCATGAATGTCTTTTGTTATATTATACCTGTGTTCATAATGTTTGCGAGTACATTCAAAGTACTCACTGGCTTGTCCCTGGTTATTGTCTTGACCAGATTTTCTTGCTTGGAGAAGAGAGCTACGACGGCAGCCCCGGAACCTAGGCAACAGTGATAGCAGTCTCGCGAAGATAGGAATTATCCAGGTCAGCTGTTCCTGTGGGAAATGGAGTCCCGTAGACGCTGATGTGTCGCAACCCGCTTCCGCCATCAACCACTAGAAACCTTATGTTGTACTCATTGACCAGAATGGTCTTGTACTACATATTTGGTATTTTGCTTGGAATTTCTGTATCAAGTTTGTGTCTCATCAGCTAACAGTAATCCTGGGGCTGGTGAGCACAAGGGCCGTTTACTGGGAAATTAATATCCTGGAAAACCCGGTCCTGACAACCTTGGTATCAGAGCCAGGCTGACCATTGGCTAATCCTATCTTAGCCAGGTCAATAAACCTAGGTTAACCAACCCACCACACCTTATTCTAGACCCAGCCATATCCCTCATGCAGTATAGCCACACAGTGACCCCGACAGCTTTTGGCAGTCGGTGCCCAACCTATCGGCCTATCCATAGACCGTGCACCTGTGCCGACATCTGAGTTGTCCCATCCACAAGCGTGCGATGGAAGACCCGGCTGACTTATAAAGGAAGCCTTGCCCCAAAAACTCAGCTCATCACAGCCACATTCCCAATCCAATCACCAAGATGCCAGGCCCCCGCGTTCACAACGAGACCACCGCAGTTGAGCTCGAAGGCTTCGTAACCATCCTCGCCAACCTCACCCGCCGTGCCTTCGGCACCATCGAGCCGCCGGAATATGTCGTGTACCAAGAACACACGAGTAATTCCATCCATCACTTTTGGGCCACGGCGCACATCTACGGGAGAGGCATCATCTCGGAGCGTCCCTACCAGTTCACCGGAAGGACGACCTCCGACGAGCCCCAAGCCATCCAACTTGCAGCCCAAGAAGCTATAGTTCATCTTCGGCACCTGTCGCCGAGGGTCAACTGCCGCTCATTCTACTACTACCCTAGTCGTGAAGGCTATGGTAGACCGAACCAGGTCGCCAACGGAGACCATGAGTCGGACCCTGCCCTGGTGCATCTGGTGCGCTACCTGAAAGCGCAAGAGGCACTATTTGATCAGGTCACTCTTGACCTGATTGAGACCCGCATGGCGCTCACTCGCCTGACCCCGGCAAGGAGCGAGGTCGCACCCGCCACCGACACCCCGATAGTGCTGCCTGGAAGGCCGGTTGAGCCCCCAAGCTCTGACCATGTCATCCACCCGGGCAATGCCACCGCCTCACCCGGAGACCTCCGTCGTCTCTTGGAGGCCTACTCCAATGGGACGGTGACCTCGACACCCCGCGAAGGCTACCACCGCTACTCCAGCCCTGTAGCTCCCCATCCTACCCCGGCCGGCTCCGACACGGAAGCACCCGGAGAGGACTCAACATCCGCAGGACACGCCCGGCTAGATCTCAACCAGGTGGACTGAGTCCACCAGGATTATTGTCAAGCCCTAGTGACCGATTTTTCCTTTAGTTCCGCAGTAATCGTTGTGTGACGTAGTGAGCTTGTAACCACTTGCGTGTCAACATCACCTAGTATGTGTGATCTGGCATATATTGTTTGACGAAGGGTTGCAGAGTTAAATTATAGACGTGACCCTAATCGACATGCACAGTAACATGTCACTTTTCTTTTGGGGATTGAGGCCTGAGACTTCGACTCAGACAGCCCCGCGCCGGAGTCGGTGTCTCTGTCGTACGGCACCACTTCATATTTCATGACCCAGGCTCTCTATAAGAGGCCACCCTCATTTTTCCACACCAGCAACCATCAGCATCGAGCGCTATCTTCCTCATTCACCCATCCATGTCTCACCCCGGAGCTTACCTGAGGACCCCCGACGCAAACCCTGGTAGTTTTGTTAAGATATTATGGGATTTTACCCGCAATACTCTTGGCTCTACCCATCCACCCCTGTATGAGCTGTACAAATCGAGAATCACTCCTGATCTCTCGAAATACTGGGCAGCTGTACATATTCCACCAGCAGATTTAAACCAAGGCCCTCCCTATGTTATCTTCATCGGGAGATCCATGCCAACACCAGGCATGGCCATTGAGTCTGCGGCGTATGAAGCAGTCACCCGTCTTCGATTTGCGGTACCTTGTGCCAGCACAAGAGAATACTGCTATTTCCCAAGCCGCGCTGCTTTTGGAGCAGAAGCTACGTTCCGCTGTGGACGTACGGAGAGCGATCCAGCCCTGGTCTACCTCATTCAGTATGTGATGGCCCAGGAGCGTTTCACCCAGCAAATACTGGGGTACCTCCACAGCCTTGCTGTTATAAATCCCCGGATCACCATTGGCGGACCCCCTCTGCCAACTCAGGAAGGACACGTTCTTCGATTGCTTCCTCAACTTCCTCCGCTCCCTTCGGAAGAAGAAGAGTGTATTCCAACACCAGGGAGCCTTCCGCTTTCCCCGATAGAAGAGGAATGTGCCCCAGTGCCGGAAACGTTTCCTCAGGACCCTGTCCGTTTTCCGTTTTTATCGTAGACATCACTGCTATGTTTGTTATCCTAGCACTTATTTATTTATTACAGCTTATGCGTGTATTCTAAGTTTGTGGGATGAATGTAATGTTTGTTTTTGATTAATATGAGTGGTTTTTACTGCTGTTCATTTTGATTGACTGTTTCCGCTCTCAGTAAATCTTGTAGTTAGATTTTTCCTTGAGCCGTTGCAACACATAAATTCTTTGTGACATGCATTTTAATTCACACGGCACCACGACAGCAGACTCGCTTCCACAACCACCCCATAGCCTGCACTGATTGCATAACCACGTACACATTTTGCACCTAACGGATCACCTCACTATCACACCACAGTCTCTGAAGGAGAAATTAGTGGGTGAATTATTCGAACGCAAGTTATCTCCAACACACTGACAGCAGTCAGAACCTAACTACCACACTTAATCCTCATGATCACCGCCGCCGCGAAGAGCTAACACTCGAGCAGCAGCATCACCACGATCATTGAGGATCATCGCGCACAAGAGCACGGAGAACCCCAGCAACGCCGCCAACCCTCCGCACATCAGGATCACGTACCAGTCCGGCATCACCTCCGCCATTAGAGCCTCGTCGCGAGCTCCTGCAAACAGAAATGGAGGGGAAGAAAGGAGTAGAGAAACGAGGCCAGGTGTGAGGAAGAAGAGAGGAGCACCGCGGTCATTTTATAGCTCGAGATCGGTGTACGGTGGGCGAAGTCCACCAGCGCCGCTCGTCGCTCGATCGCCGGTGTTCGGAGGCGAATCCGCGAGCAGTGCCGACAACGCACTGGCCCGCGAGGTGAGTGCACGCTGCGCCAGCAGCTAGCACGCCGCGCACTACCGCAGTACGGCCTAGATGCCCTACGCGCTAGGCGTCGCCGGTGGAGAAAGCGCGGGAGAGCACGCGAGAGAGAGGGAGAAAGAGAGCCAGAGGTAGAAGAAGAGACTGACAGTGGACCCCAGGTCCACCTGTCAGCCAGAGAGAACTCTATGCACTCGGGTACGACCGGCGTAATTTGTGAATTTAGACCGTTGTTCTAAATTTACCGTAGCCGATAGTGGTAATTTCTCGGTTTTCCCAACCATGGTTTTTCCCTCATAACACCAGTACACCAATTATCTCCCTCGCAGTAACCTCAGTGTTTTATGAATGTTCGTTTCTTTTAAATTAATGCTTTATGGTAATAGGATGGATATTTTGAGATCGTCCTTAGCAAATCTCGAGGACGAGATTTTTTCTTAAGGGGGGTGGTGTTGTAACACCCCAAGATTTTTAACCATGTTTTATTGATTAAAATTTTGCCAGGAAATTAAATTTTTCTTTTCTGGATATTTTCTTCTGATTTCAGAACCATTTCTTTCTTCTAAATTGTGGAATGTTTCCCTCAAGGGGGGAAAACCTTTCAAGAATATTGTTGGCTTGTATACCTTCTCAAGATCATTTCTTTTATCAGTGGAAATATTTCTGTAAATATTTCCCTAAAAACTTTATTGCTTTTAAGTGGGTTCTCATAAGTTTTAAAGTCTCTTTTGCACTACAACCCTTTTATAAATTCATTTAAAAATTCTACCAAAATTTGGAGATGTTGGTAGAAGTATATAACTCATTCTTATGCAAAAACCCAGTGGTGTTCTTTGGAAAATTTGAGCAAAACATCCTCATATGTGTTCTGGTCCAGTTTAGTGGTTTGTACTACAGCCCCATTTTTGCTTGCCCTTTTTGCCTCTAAATTTTCTCCTGCTTATAATCCACCCTACCAAACTCTTAAGTCCAGGAGATTGGATCCATTGGAATACTTTTGGTGCATGCAATGATAGTTTTTCTTTTCTGTCCAGAATTGTATTTTGACAATAGTTGCATTACTAAGTTTCCTGTTTATCCAATCCAACTTCACCATCATGTTTCTCTTCTAAAGAGACCCCAACCTGGAGTTTTTGGTCACCAGAAGGAATGCCTAGATGCCCATGGCATTCTGTCGAACACCTTTAGTGCATGATCAATTTTGGCATGGCTTTGAGTTTACATTATGTATTTGCTTGCTTTACCTAACCAACATGTCCACTAGTTTCCTAGCCACCTCTAACCTTGTTCTGTTGTTTTGCATCATCACCCTAGCCCTCTAGGCCACCTTAGCATTCTGTCGAGCATGTAGCATGCGTGCTCTGGGCGCGCCCAGAGCGCACGTTTAGCACGCACGCGCGCCCGAGCCGCCGCGTCGCATCTCTGGCCACCCGCTCATCTGCAGAGCCACGCCCGCCCTCGACCACACATAGGAACCCTCCAAGCCAGTCCTGGAGCCCTACAGCGCCGCCGCAGCGAGCCCCCTGGCGGCTAGCCTTCGGCTACAGCCTGCCCGTACCGTGGCCGGCGCCGCCCCGACCACCACAGCTCGCCAGCTGCCCTGGGGAGCAGCTCGAGCTCATCCGCGAGCTCGTCGGGTAGTGCCGACCACCGCCACGTCGCCCTGCCGCAACAGAGAGGCGGTTCGCCGGCGTTCTTATCCGCAGCCGCGGGAACCGACCTCCCCCGCCTATTTAAGGAACCTCGAGCTCGTCTGAGACTCCAAGCAGCCTCCAGTCCACCATGACTAGCTCCCCTCGCAGTGGTTCGACCGGAAGAAGCAATCTTCCCCATCTCCGGCAACCTCGGCCGCCGCCATGCGCCGGCACCATTCGCCGTAACCAGGCCCTCCCCCACCCATCCAGTGCCGCCGTTGGCTTCACCTCGACTCCACGGAGCTCCCCAACCACTCAACCGAGCTCCAGCACCACCGTAGCCATTTTCCCCTTTCCTCCCGAAACGCCGTCCGCCGCAGCGCTCGCCGCCGGCGACTCCCTCCACTCCCGCGGACCTAGCAACAACCGGAAGGACCGCCAGGACCTGCTGGATCCATCCCCGCACTCGAACGCCCTCGGGGCGCCAACGTTCGCCGGCGTTGATCGCCGGAGCTCCGCCTCCTTTCGGCCAGAGGAGGGAGAAGACTGGTTGGACCAGTCAAACCTGACGGGTGGACCCGCGGGCCCACCGTCAGTGGCTCTGATCGCCCCGCCGAGGCGCTTAAGTGAAAGCGTAAAGCTCGAAGTACGTCTCTCCCTCTCTAAAGCGTATTCCGAACCGATGCGTTTTCCTTTTTCTGGTTTTTAATAAAACAGAACTTTGACTAAACTTTGACTGGGCATATCTTTTTAAATAAAACTCCAAATGAGTTGATTCTTTTTCCTACCACTCTCAAATTTCATCTAGTTTATTTTAGGATTTATTTCAAAAATAATTAGGACAACTTTTTGTTCTGTTTTTAAAGTTGTGTTAATTTGAATATTTTCAAAAATAGGAATTTGGAGGGAAGATCAAAACCTTCAAAAGTTTTGGAGTGCCCTCACCTCTCTGCACCTTGAAGGCAAGCATTCTGAACCCCGGCATAATATTGTTGTGTGTTGTTTGACACGTTTGCAACACCACCTTGACACGGCATACTCGTTATTTTTTTGTGATGGTATGAACATGCTCTTAAGTTCATGATGAAGGTTCCTTGCTGTTGGGAATTGATATACTTGTGATGGTAACCACCCTCGTCTACTTCTCATGCCTACCGGAAGGAATCCGGGGAAGCCTCTGTCTTGGGTAGACACGAGCTTGCTACTGATATTTCGTTGAAACGAATATAGTCAGTAAGGCATGTTGAGGTATGATGAGTGGTGATTCTGTCTGTTGGTGTGAGATATAATTACTATGCTAATCACGTAGGTAATGCTTTAACCTCCTGAGTCGACCATAGATCGGGTCTTGTTCCGGTAACCCCCATACTTGCTTCGTGCTACCACTTGTCCCTGCCGCAGGTAGGGTACAGTCCAGTAAGTTATCAACCCCTTTCTTGGCACACACCGTACAGAGAGGCCATGGTGGAAGATACCGGCTGCATCCGGTAGGCAGGCCACCTGGTCCGGGGGCATGGGTGTTTCCGGTTGGAACCGAGGGGGTAGCTCCCCTAGTTTGCGCGCATTATAAATTCTGTGATCCCATGCTACTCGAGGTTGTAGCCTCCCCACTTAGAGTTTTGCTTGACAGGTGTCGTGGGTGATTCCAGACACCGGTAAGTTAAGCTGGTGTGTGCGGGTCAGGTGTGTTTTCAACTAAAAGACCGTAAATGGAATTTGTCCCGGTGGACTAAAGGAATCCATTACTCGTGGGTAAAGAGTACACCCTCTGCAGAGTTTATATCTATTCGGATAGCCGTGTCCTCGGTTAAGGATTACAGTCTGGGATGGGTCAAGTGTCGGTCTTAGCGTCGGTCTTCGGAGGAATAACTGCTAAGCCAGAACCTTGATCTTAACATGTGACATATGATGATTGTGATTATTATTATTAATGTGGACTAACCATTTATATTGTTGTTGATTTATTGAATATCCCTGGGATGGTTCTACCTCCTGGATATTCCTTATAAGCCCTTTATGTGGTGTCGCTCAGACGCCCGACTGTGGCATACTTGTGTTTTATTTTTCATATAAGCCCTTTATGTGGTGTCGCTCAGACGCCCGACTGTGGCATGATTGTTTTTATTCTCTTATAAGCCCTTTATGAGACGTCGCTCAGATGTCCGACTGAGGCATGTTTTATTTTACCATCCCTTCGAGGCGTCGCTTCAGACACCCGATCGGTGCATTTTTGTTCTTGATTACTTATCCTTGGTTTATAAGAGTAACATGCTTGCGTCATGAATTTTCTTTCGCGACTAACGTAGTGATCAGAGAATATTTCAGAGCATGAATGTCTTTTGTTATATTATACCTGTGTTCATAATGTTTGCGAGTACATTCAAAGTACTCACTGGCTTGTCCCTGGTTATTGTCTTGACCAGATTTTCTTGCTTGGAGAAGAGAGCTACGACGGCAGCCCCGGAACCTAGGCAACAGTGATAGCAGTCTCGCGAAGATAGGAATTATCCAGGTCAGCTGTTCCTGTGGGAAATGGAGTCCCATAGACGCTGATGTGTCGCAACCCGCTTCCGCCATCAACCACTAGAAACCTTATGTTGTACTCATTGACCAGAATGGTCTTGTACTACATATTTGGTATTTTGCTTGGAATTTCTGTATCAAGTTTGTGTCTCATCAGCTAACAGTAATCCTGGGGCTGGTGAGCACAAGGGCCGTTTACTGGGAAATTAATATCCTGGAAAACCCGGTCCTGACAACCTATGGCCGAGGCATAGGGAATGACACTCATCTTTTCTCTATCTTCTGCCGTGGTCGGCGACCGAGCCTTGCTCAATCTCATACCTTGCAAAACAGGCAAGAACCCTTTCTTGGACTGATCCATATTGAACTTCTTCAATATCTTGTCAAGGTATGTACTTTGTGAAAGACCAATGAGGCGTCTTGATCTATCTCTATAGATTTTGATGCCTAATATGTAAGCAGCTTCTCCAAGGTCCTTCATTGAAAAACTTTTATTCAAGTAGGCCTTTACATTTTCCAAGAATTCTATATCATTTCCCAGTAGCAATATGTCATCCACATATAATATGAGAAATGCCACAGAGCTCCCACTCACTTTCTTGTAGATACAGGCTTCTCCATAAGTCTGTATAAAGCCAAACGCTTTGATCACATCATTAAAGCGAATATTCCAACTCCGAGATGCTTGCACCAGCCCGTAAATCGAGCGCTGGAGCTTGCTTACCTTGTTAGCGTTCTCTGGATCGACAAAACCTTCCGGCTGCATCATATACAACTCTTCCTTGAGGAAGCCATTAAGGAATGCTGTTTTGACGTCCATTTGACATATCTCATAATCATAGAATGCGGCAATAGCTAACATGATTCTGACTGACTTCAGCATCGCTACGGGAGAGAAAGTCTCGTCGTAGTCAATCCCTTGAACTTGTCGATAACCCTTGGCGACAAGCCGAGCCTTATAGATGGTCACATTACCATCCGCGTCTGTCTTCTTCTTAAATATCCATTTGTTTTCTATGGCGTGCCTATCATCAGGCAAATCCACCAAAGTCCATACTTTGTTTTCATACATGGATTCTATCTCGGATTTCATGGCTCCAAGCCATTTATTGGAATCCGGGCCCACCATCGCTTCTTCATAGTTCGAAGGTTCACCGTTGTCTAACAACATGATTTCCAGGACAGGGTTGCCGTACCACTCTGGTGCGGAACGTGCCCTCGTGGACCTTCGAAGTTCAGTAGTAACTTGATATGTTTCTTCATGATCATTATCATCAACTTCCTCCCTTGTCGGTTCAGGCACCTCAGGAACAATTTCCTGCGCTGCGCTACTTTCAGGAGGGGTGACTGTCACCTCATCAAGTTCTACTTTCCTCCCACTCACTTCTTTCGAGAGAAACTCTTTCTCCAGAAAGCATTGATAACCCTCAACCGTAAGGGATCAAGATAGTCTTCGCGGGTAAGAATAACCCAATTTATTGATTCGACTCACGGGGAGCCAAAGAGTATTTATAAGCTTTGACAGTTGATTTGTCAATTCAACCGCACCTGAAATATACTTACTTGCAACAAAAGATAAGTGGTAATAGTGATATGATAGTGATGATGGTGATAGTAAAAGTAAATAGCAAAAGTAGTAACTAGTAACCAGCAGGATTTAAAACACTGTAGGCTAGGGAGATGGATGGTTGGGCGCTGCATGGATGAGATATATCATGATTCCAACTTGGGGAAAGGCACACGGAAAAGTAATGATCATCTAGGCAAATATCAAACATTAGGCATGTATCCCGTAGGTAGTTGTACGTGCTTGCAATAAGAAATTGCACAACATCTTTTGTCCTACCATCCCGCTATGAACGGGGCCAAAAGGAACTTATGGAGATTAAGGTGCTCCTGTCAAAGAGCACCGGAACAAAGCAATGAACTCAATGGATACATGTAATCCTCAAACTACGGACCATCCCCTTTGGTGTCCCAAGCTGTCACTTTTGGGATCGCCGGTTCCGAACCGTAATAGGTGCTAACAACTCATAGATAGGATCAGGAACACAAATATATTCATGCAAACACATATGGTTCAGATCTGAAATCATGGCACTCGGGCCCTAGTGACAAGCATTAAGAATAACGAGTTGAAGCAAAGATGATAAACACCATAGTAGATGATAGGCAACATGCCCCCAACGATCTGACAAACTATTACATGATCTAACTCATCCAATCCCTACCATCCCCTTCGCCTACAGCAGGGGATTACTCACACATGGAAGGAGAAGTCATGGAGGGATGATGGAGTGGTGATGATGATGACGATGGCGATGATCTCCCCTCTCCGGAGGCCAATTCAGCCTCCAGATTAGCCCTCCCGAAGAAGAACAGAGGGTGGCGGCGGCTCCGTGACGAAAACTGCGAAAAAAACTTCTGATCTGGGGTTTCTCCGTGACGAGCTAAAATACGAGTCAAAGTAGGGCACCAGGGGAGGTGGGGCCCACCCAGGCGACCCCCCGGCGCGGCCAGGGGCTGGGCCGCGCCACCAGGGCGCCTGGGGCCCCCCTGGCCCCCCTCTGGCCCCTCTTCTGGTTCCGGGTTCCTTCGGGTGCGTGGATTTTCTGTGATTTTTCGTGGATTTTTCTGAGATACCTAAAAATCCGTTTTCCTGCGCACAATAAAACCATACAGGCAGCTCTGCTGAAAACAGCGTCAGTCCGGGTTAGTTTAGTTCAAATCATGCAAGAATGAGGTCAAAACAATATCAAAAGTGTTTGGAAAAGTAGATACGTTTGAGACGTATCAACTCCCCCAAGCTTAGCATATTGCTTGTCCTCAAGCAATTCAGTTCAACGAACTAGACGCGACAAAGAAAACTTTGACAAACTCTTTTGCTTCATTAGATGTATATAAGCATGTACTACGAAAAGAGTCTAGCAAGTATTGAAATAGTACTATGAGGACAATGCACGGAGCAATCCTTCTTTCAAGTGACCAATCACAAATACCTAAAAGTAAATAATATACTACTGAAAATCAAGACAAGATTACATTGCACATAGCTTGAGCATACTAGGGTGGTATCTCGCTAGCCTCCATGAGTGAAGCAAAACATAAATGCAGAAACTCCTCCAGAGTTTTAAAGGAGACTAGAACTAAAAATTTCAGAATAAATCATATCACAAGCATGCAGAAGACAATGTAATACTTTGGGACAATGCACATTACACTCAGAATGACAATTATGCTCTCCTAGTTGGTGCTTTGAAGAAAGAAGGTGGAGACTCTCGAACCGTGGCTTTTGTTGGCAAGGTTGAAAACCCGTGATCGGAAACAAAAACTAAACATGTACCAGAGCTCTTGGTTTTAAAAACAGAGGTAAAAACGTTTTTGAGAGGTGCGTATTTCGTCAACGAATGCTAGCAGATAACTCAATCACTTCTTGAGCTGGACAAGTTTCGAGGAACGGCTCCCGCATGAGGACGATCACATCCTCTTAATCTCCTTTGTTTATCACTGCCAAAGTTTTCTGATTTCTCATGAACAAAGCGTGAAGGAGGGTTTGTTTGTTGTATTATCTTTTATGAGTCGGGCGCACTCTATGCCAGTTCCTTCTCGTATTATGGGTTTGCACATTAGACATGCAATCCCGGGGTGAAACTTGTCCAACTTAAAAAGATCATGAATTAACTAGTACTTCCTCATGAGCTAAAACAGAGGCACAAAAAGAGAAATGCTTTTGATTAATTTCGAGATGGTACACGAAAGTCTTCGTTAGGAATGGCAGGTAAATACCATGTATAGGAAGGTATGGTGGACTCATATGGCATAACAGGTTTTAATGATTTTGGATGCACAAGCAGTCAGTCCGCTTAGTACAGGTGGAGGTTAGCAAAAGACTGGGAAGCGACCAACTAGAGAGCAATAACGGCCATAATCATGCAGAGCGACAAAGCAACATTGAATCGGGCATGAAAGTGATATAACTATTCTGAAACTTAAAGATCATCAAGGCAGAGCAGACTTTTTAGTCTTAAACATGTGTAAACATGTGCCAAGTCAATCCAAAAATTCTCTAAAGGGA
Source organism: Secale cereale (assembly GCA_902687465.1). Taxonomy (NCBI): domain Eukaryota; kingdom Viridiplantae; phylum Streptophyta; class Magnoliopsida; order Poales; family Poaceae; genus Secale; species Secale cereale. Next base: position 644,298,224 of record LR738709.1, on the reverse strand, counting down.
AATACCACCTTAGTATACCGAACTATGAACAATGCAATGCATGTAGATCATTTCGATAACACATTATATACTCTAGCTATTCGAGACTAGCTACAAGGAAAGCATGAACCACTGGAAGAGCATTGTAAACATAGCACTATGTCGCTACAAGCTGGTCTCTAGATCATAAGTACAGGCATATGTACAAAAGTAGAAACAAGAAGAGTTCATACCGGTCTTCCTTGTTGCTTCCTTTTCAGTCGATCTTCGTCATTACTGCCTCGTCACTTGCACGATCGAACGTAGGAAATATAATTAAATGCCATCACGGACTCGAGCTGAACTCTGAAAACAAAGCAAACTAGAGAGAAAAGGAAATCTTTTTGGATTATTTCAAAGGTTGAACGAAAGCAAAAGAAAGAGAAAATCTTTTTGTTGTTTTTGCAAAGAGAGAAATAAAGAAGAACGGGCAAAAGCTTCGAAAAGATCAAAGCGAATAAAACGGATAATACAATGGAAAAGTGAGAGGGGCACGTACTCCCCCAAGCTTAGGCTTTTGGCCTAAGTTGGTAGCAGCTACTGCCCCCAGGAGCCTCCTGCTCCGGGGGTATGGTGGTGAGTCCAAGGGTCGTAGAAGGATGCTGGCGCGTATACCGAACTCCTCGGAGTCTCCCACGAGGAAGGGTCCGTACGCCAAGCAGAGGAAGACCCTTCACCAAACTCTGTGGCGGTTTCTTCCTGAAAAGGTGGTAACTCACCGTGCTCCTCCTCGTCGGGCACAACCCCCTCCATGGGGTTATGAAACTGATACTGGGCCATGAACTCATCGAACTGGACAACGTCAAAGGACCATCCGTTCCTGCGACAAAAATCAAACAAAAGAGGTGCAGGTAGACGGATCTCACGTTCCGCGGTAGTTCCGAAACGCAAGATATAAACAAGATTATCCAGCTCAGAAGCCATGGTAACAAACTTATGCCTTTTCATAGCAGCAAGATCAAAGCTTAAATAAGTAAAAGGATTATCATCAGGGTGTGGGGTGCCTCCAAGATGTTCTAAGATAAGTGTGGCATAAACGCCACCATATAAGTCTCCCTTGTTACCGTTCATAGCAAGGCGTCGAGCAATTAAGGCACCCAGATTATAATCAGACCTCCCTGAGAGGGCTGCTGCCAGGATAGCAATATCCGGAGCAGAAATGTTGCTCGTGTTGTCACGAGCTAACACCCCTCTAGCAACATAATATGCAAAATACCTGAGGTGAGGAAATAAGATGCTGGAGATCTTCGACCGATGAATATCCCTCGTACCCATGCTGCAGAGAGAGTTGATGACGGTTTTCAGCTCAGAGGGCTGAGTGGCCATCCTAGCCGTCCTCCCAACGTTCGGCACACCTATTATTTCACAAAACTTTCCCAAAGGCATGGTGATAAGATCATTGTAAATTTTAAACTCGATAGCACCTGAATCAGGATTATATCTAAAACTGTTAATGAAACTGGAGGTGAGTTTTTGATACTGAGTAACACGGCACGTGACGAGCCGTGTCAGACCTGCATTAGCACAAAGATTATAAAACTCATCCTTGATTTCCGCCGCTTCAAGGAATTCATCACATGGAAACGTCATAGCACGTGCTGGACTTGTGTCTTCCAACAACACCAGGGGCACATGATCTTCATTATAGCTCACCCTAGTAGTCGAGGGTGAAGCTGCGGCTCTAGTAACTCGGTCGGAGTGTGCGGGCCTCCTCTTCTCAAGCCACCCTTTTGCCCTTCCTAACAAACTCATTTCTGAAATTTTTGGCAATTTACAAAAACGAGGATTAAAACAAGGTGAGTTAAGGCAAACTACTCAACTCACTTGCCCAAGGCATAAACTTGCATCAAAACTTGGAAAATAACTTTCTACACATGCATGCAAGCTCATCTATACAGCACCAAGAACTACTAAATACTCACAAATGAAGCCACCAATCAGAAATCTAATTGGAGGGGTGGAGGAGTCACATACCAGGGAGTATTTGTTCAAAATCTCAGCTCAAATGATGGGCTGTAGAGAGAGATCGAAGAATCGCCTCCAAGAACAGCAAGAACACAAGAACAAGTGCAGAACTCGCGTTTTTGGAGAAAAAGAGAGAGGGAGGAAGAAAACATACCTGGAGGGGGGCCCTGTGGGCCCCAGGCGCCCTGTGGGCGCGGCCAGGGGGCAGGCCGCGCCAGCTGGCCGCCTGGGCCACTGGTGGGTCCCCCTGGCTGGCCCCAGGTCCCTCTGGGTCACTCCCGACGTGGAAATTTTAATTTTAATTTTTCTGGAATTTTTCTGAAAACTTCACTGTTGAAATTTTTTCGAAGTTCAAAAAGCTGCGAAACTCTGTGAAAACTTGAAGCAGTGAGTAGTATTGTGAAGCTTCAAAACATAAACACTTGGTACAGCAAGTAGAACAAAAACTGAAAACAAATGAAAACATAACAAGCTCAACTTTTTATCTATATAAAACATGTTTACTAGTAAGGTTGATCAAGTCTTACCAACAAACAGGTGATATATAGAGCAAAAAGTATCACCTATTACGAAGTAATCACTAAACCTTTACTTTGATGGACATTGTCCCCACCATGATAGTTTTGTATTTGTGAGGCACATGTAGTGGACAGTCCCATTCTCCAATCTTCACGGTCTCGATATTTTCTATAGAGTTGAGGCCATGCCTCCTGTCGGTCTTCTTTGGAAAATATACCGTGTGTTCTTTATCATTCACATTGAAGGTAACCTTCCCTTTATTGCAATCAATAATAGCACCTGCGGTGTTAAGAAAAGGTCTACCAAGAATAATGGACATGCTCCCATCCTCGGGCATGTCAAGCACAACAAAATCAGTAAGAATCAAACAATTAGCAACTTCTACTGGAACATCCTCACAAATACCTATCAGAACGGCGGTTGACTTGTCAGCCATCTGAAGGGAGATATCTGTAGGAATTAGTTTCTCTAAACAGAGCCTCTCGTAAAGAGAGAGAGGCATAACACTCACTCCTGCTCCAAGATCACATAAAGCAGTTTTGACATAATTATTCTTTATGGAGCAAGGAATGGTGGGTATACCTGGATCACCGAGCTTCTCAGGAATCTTGCCACTGAAAGAGTAGTTAGCAAGCATAGTAGATATTGCTTCATTAGGAACTTTTCTTTTATTAGTGACAATATCTTTCATATATTTTGAATAAGGAGGTAACTTAATAGCATCAGTCAAAGGGATTTGAAGAAAAAGAGGCTTAATCCACTCACAAAACTTATTGTAATGCTCTTCTTCTTTAGATTTAATGGACTTACCTGGAAAGGGCATGGGTTTCTGTACCCATGGTTCTCTTTCCTTCCCATGTTTTCTTGCGATGAAGTCTTCTTTAGTGTACCTCTTACGTTTGTCAGGTGCTTCTTCTTCTCGAACTTCAGGCGGATCATTCTTCTCATTATCCTTACCTTCAGGTTCAGCACCGTCTTCAGTCTCAGCATCGGAGATAGATACGCTGTTGGGATCAACAGCTGGCTCTTCATCTGCAATAGGATCATTAGAATTGTCAGCCTCCTTATGTTTCTTCTTCTTCTTTGGAGAGCCAACAATTTCTTCTTCCTGCATTTGAGAATCTTGCTCGATTCTCCTCGGATGCCCCTCTGGATAGAGAGGATCTTGAGTGCTAGTTCCTCCTCGGGTCTTAATCCCGAAAGCCTGCAAATCATCTTGTTTGGCATTGTTAGCAAGCAAATCTTTTTGCACATTAGAAATTTGGTCAAGCTGAGTTTGAACCATATGAAAATGTTTCACAAGACATTGAACATCATTAACCATTCTACCTAGAACATCAAGCAAACTTTTGATAGCAAGGGAATTATCATGCAACTGACTTTGTATCCTCTCATTAAAATGATTTTGTTTCATAATAAAATTATCAAACTCATCTAAACATTGATCGGGAGGCTTACCATGAGGGATGTCACTTGCGTTGAAATCTAAAAGAGAGTGTACCTCTACCATAGGAGGGTGAGTGGTAGGCTCACACAGCTTCTCAATAGGGGGTAGATTCTTCACGTCTTCAGCTTTAATACCTTTCTCTTCAATAGACTTCTTTGCTTCTCGCATATCTTCGGGGCTTAGAACAAACATGCCCCTCTTCTTTGGTGGTGGAGGTGGTTCAGGGACGGACCAATCTTCATGGTTTTTGGCAATCCTGCCCATCAAATCTTCTGCATCTTTCGGCGTCCTTTTCCTGAAAACACAACCAGCACAACTGTCCAAATAGGACCTGGATTCATCAGTTAGACCAGCATAGAATATATCGATTAATTCGTTCTTAGGGACTTCATGTCCTGGTCTAGCCCGAATCAGACCGCAGTACCTCCCCCAAGCTTTAGGGAGGGACTCATCCTGCAACTGTTTAAAGTTATAAATTCTTTTTAAAGCAGCATGTTGCATGTGAGCAGGAAAGTACTTATCAACAAAAGAGTGAGCTAAGTCTTGAGGACTCTTAATGGAACTGCATGGGAGTGAATCATACCATGCTTTAGCACCTTCCTTCAAGGAGAAAGGAAGAAGCTTGGTCACGTAAAAGTATCGTATCTTCTCATCTGTGGTAAACAGGCCACCCAACTCACCGAGTTTAGTCAGGTGTGCAATAGCATCATCATTTTCTCTGCCATAAAAGGGGTCAGCTTCAACCATAGGTATAAGTGAAAGATCAACAGAGAAATCATAATCAGGATCATCAATGCATATAGGAGATGTAGCAAATTCAGGATCAGGAACGGTTTTGTTCTTCAAAGAGTGTTTTTCAAACAGTTTCTTAATAACTTCAGGGTCAGAGCCAGAAAACTCTGTCAGTTCCCTGCATAAATCTTCATCAAGCATGTAGTAATCATCATCAAGGAGTCTCTCTTTGAGTTTACTCAAATCAGGATAATCATAAGTTTCACCAATAGGGTAGCGAGTAACAGGAATTTCAATTCCAGACTTTTTAGCAGCAGCAGTGATCTGTTTCTCAAGAGCATAACCAAGGGAACTAATATCATCAACAGTAGTAGAAGCATCATCAAGAGTATCGGACATAGTAACAGATTCAGTAGGAGCATCATGTGGTGGCGGTGAGGCAAACTTACTCATAACAGAAGGTGAATCAAGTGTAGCACTAGTGCTCAGAACAGTACCTCTTCTTGTAGTGGATAGTAAGATCGGAACCTTGGGGTCTCCTTTCTTACCCATAGCGGATGAAGTGCAGCAGGTAGGATACTTCAAGTAGACTTGTAAATATTGCTATGCTCCCCGGCAACGGCGCCAGAAAACGGTACTTGATAACCCTCAACCGTAAGGGATCGAGATAGTCTTCGCGGGTAAGAATAACCCAATTTATTGATTCGACACACGGGGAGCCAAAGAGTATTTATAAGCTTTGACAGTTGAGTTGTCAATTCAACCGCACCTGAAATATACTTACTTGCAACAAAAGATAAGTGGTAACAGTGATATGATAGTGATGATGGTGATAGTAAAAGTAATAGCAAAAGTAAATAGCAAAAGTAGTAACTAGTAACCAGCAGGATTTAAAACACTGTAGGCTAGGGAGATGGATGGTTGGGCGCTGCATGGATGAGATATATCATGATTCCAACTTGGGGCAAGGCACACGGAAAAGTAATGATCATCTAGGCAAATATCAAACATTAGGCATGTATCCCGTAGGTATTTGTACGTGCTTGCAATAAGAACTTGCACAACATCTTTTGTCCTACCATCCCGCTACGAACGGGGCCAAAAGGAACTTATGGAGATTAAGGTGCTCCTGTCAAAGAGCACCGGAACAAAGCAATGAACTCAATGGATACATGTAATCCTCAAACTACGGACCATCCCCTTTGGTGTCCCAAGCTGTCACTTTTGGGATCGCCGGTTCTGAACCGTAATAGGTGCTAACAACTCATAGATAGGATCAAGAACACAAATATATTCATGCAAACACATATGATTCAGATCTGAAATCATGGCACTCGGGCCCTAGTGACAAGCATTAAGAATAACGAGTTGAAGCAAAGATGATAAACACCATAGTAGATGATAGGCAACATGCCCCCAACGATCTGACAAACTATTACATGATCTAACTCATCCAATCCCTACCATCCCCTTCGCCTATAGCAGGGGATTACTCACACATGGAAGGAGAAGTCATGGAGGGATGATGGAGTGGTGATGATGATGACGATGGCGACGATCTCCCCTCTCCGGAGGCCAATTCAGCCTCCATATTAGCCCTCCCGAAGAATAACAGAGGGTGGCGGCGGCTCTGTGACGAAAACTGCGAAAAGAACTTCTGATCTGGGGTTTCTCCGTCACGAGCTAAAATACGAGTCAAAGTAGGGCACCAGGGGAGGTGGGGCCCACCCAGGCGACCCCCCGGCGCGGCCAGGGGCTGGGCCGCGCCACCAGGGCGCCTGGGGCCCCCCTGGCCCCCCTCTGGCCCCTCTTCCGGCTCCGGGTTCCTTCGGGTGCGTGGATTTTCTGTGATTTTTCGTGGATTTTTCTGAGATACCTAAAAATCCGTTTTCCTGCGCACAATAAAACCATACAGGTAGCTCTGCTGAAAACAGAGTCACTCCGGGTTAGTTTAGTTCAAATCATGCAAGAATGAAGTCAAAACAATATCAAAAGTGTTTGGAAAAGTAGATACGTTTGAGACGTATCATGCATCCATTCTTGGCAACAAAGACTTTGCCTTTGGATCTGTGGTAGAAGGTGTACCCAATCGTTTCCTTTGGGTATCCTATGAAGACGCATTTTTCCGATTTGGGTTCGAGCTTTTCAGGTTGAAGTTTCTTGACATAAGCATCGCAATCCCAAACTTTTAGAAACGACAGCTTCGGTTTCTTGCCAAACCAAAGTTCATACGGAGTCGTCTCAACGGATTTCGACGGAGCCCTATTTAAAGTGAATGCAGCAGTCTCTAAAGCATAACCTCAAAAAGATAGCGGTAAATCGGTGAGGGACATCGTAGATCGCACCATGTTCAACAGAGTACGATTTCGACGTTCGGACACACCGTTACGTTGAGGTGTTCCGGGCGGTGTCAATTGTGAAACAATTCAACAGTTCCTAAGGTGTGTGCCAAATTCATGACTTAAATATTCACCCCCACGATCTGATCGTAAGAACTTTATTTTTCTGTCACGTTGATTATCAACCTCATTCTGAAATTCCTTGAACTTTTCAAAGGTCTCAGACTTGTGTTTCATCAAATAGATATACCCTTATCTATTCAAGTCATCTGTGAGGGTGAGAACATAACGATAGCCTCCGCGAGCCTCAACACTCATTGGACCGCACACATCGGTATGTATGATTTCCAATAAGTTGGTTGCTCGCACCATTGTTCCGGAGAACAGAGTCTTGGTCATCTTGCCCAATAGGCATGGTTCGCACGTGCCAAATGATTCATAATCAAGAGACTCTAGAAGTCCATCTGAATGGAGCTTCTTCATACGTTTGACACCAATATGACCAAGGCGGCAATGCCACAAGTATGTGGGACTATCATTATCAACTTTACATCTTTTGGCATCTTCACTATGAATATGTGTATCATCACGTTCGAGATTCATCAAAAATAAACCATTGACCAGCGGGGCATGACCATAAAACATATCTCTCAAATAAATAGAACAACCATTATTCTTCGATTTGAAAGAGTAGCCATCTCGCATAAGACGAGATCCAGATACAATGTTCATGCTCAAAGCTGGTACTAAATAACAATTATTGAGGTTTAAAACTAATCCCGAGGGTAGATGTAGAGGCAGCGTGCCGACGGCGATCACATCGACCTTGGAACCATTCCCGACGCGCATCATCACCTCATCCTTCGCCAGTCTCCGCTTATTCCGCAGCTCCTGTTTTGAGTTACAAATGTGAGCAACCGCATCGGTATCAAATAACCAGGAGCTACTACGAGCGCTGGTAAGGTACACATCAATAACATGTATATCACATATACCTTTGACGTTGCCGGCCTTCTTGTCTGCTAAGTATTTGGGGCAGTTCCGCTTCCAGTGACCCGTTCCCTTGCAATAAAAGCACTCTGTCTCAGGCTTGGGTCCATACTTTGGCTTCTTCCCGGCAACAGGCTTACCGGGCGCGGCAACTCCCTTGCCGTCCTTCTTGAAGTTCTTCTTACCCTTGCCTTTCTTGAACTTAGTGGTTTTATTGACCATCAACACTTGATGTTCTTTCTTGATGTCCACCTCCGCTGATTTCAGCATCGAATACACCTCGGGAATGGACTTCTCCATCCCCTGCAAATTGAAGTTTAACACGAAGCTCTTGAAGCTTGGTGGGAGCGACTGGAGGATTCTGTCAACGACCGCTTCATCTGGGAGATTCATTCCCAGCTGAGATAAGCGGTTGTGCAATCCAGAAATCTTGAGGATGTGCTCACTGACAGAACTGTTTTCCTCCATCTTACAGCTGTAGAATGCGTCGGAGACGTCATATCTCTCGACTCGGGCATGAGCTTGGAAAACCATTTTCAGCTCTTCGAACATCTCATATGCTCCGTGGTTCTCAAAACGTTTTTGGAGCCCCGACTCTAAGCTGTAAAGCATGCCGCACTGAACCAGAGAGTAATCATCACTACGCGACTGCCAGACGTTCAAAACGTCTTGGGTCGCATCGGGACCGGGTGCATCACCTAGCGGTGCTTCAAGGACATATGATCTCTTGGCAGCTATGAGGATAATCCTCAGGTTACGGACCCAATCCGTATAGTTGCTACCATTGTCTTTCAGCTTGGTTTTCTCTAGGAACGTGTTGAAGTTGAGGGAAACTTGAGCGTGGGCCATTTGATCTACAAGAGATATTGTAAAGAATTTAGACTAAGTTCATGATAATTAAGTTCATCTTAATAAAATTTTAATGAACTCCCACTTAGAGTGACATCTCTCTAGTCATCTAAGTGATACACGATCTGAATCGACTAGCCCGTGTCCGATCATCACGTGAGACGGACTAGTCATAAACGGTGAACATCTTCATGTTGATCGTATCTTCTATACGACTCGTGTTCGACCTTTCGGTCTTCCGTGTTCCGAGGCCATGTCTGTACATGCTAGGCTCGTCAAGTGAACCCTAAGTGTATCGCGTGTGTAAATCTGGCTTACACCCGTTGTATGCGAACGTTAGAACCTATCACACCCGATCATCACGTGGTGCTTCGGAACAACGAACTTTAGCAACGGTGCACAGTTAGGGGAAACACAATTCTTGAAATTTTAGTGAGAGATCATCTTATTTACTACCGTCGTTCTAAGTAAACAAGATGCATAAACATGATAAACATCACATGCAATCAATTAAAGTGACATGATATGGCCAATATCATCTTGCTCCTTGGATCTCCATCTTCGGGGCACCATGATCATCTTGTCACCGGCTCGACACCATGATCTTTATCTTCATGATCTCCATCATCGTGTCTTGAAGAAGTCGTCACGCCAACTATTGCTTCTACTACTATGGCTAACGTTTAGCAATAAAGTAAAGCATTACATGGCGTTTATTCAGTGACACGCAGGTCATACAATAATTAAGACAACTCCTATGGCTCCTGCCGGTTGTCAAGTTCATCGACATGCAAGTCGTGATTCCCTATTACAAGAACATGATCAATCTCATACATCACATATATCATTCATCACATCTTCTTTGGCCATACCACGTCACATAGCACATGCTGCAAAAACAAGTTAGACGTCCTCTAATTGTTGTTGCAAGTTTTACGTGGCTTCTATAGGTTTTCTAGCAAGAACGTTTCTTACCTACGCCAAAACCACAACGTGATTTGTCAATTTCTATTTACCCTTCATAAGGACCCTGTTCATCGAATCCGATCCGACTAAAGTAGGAGAGACAGACACCCGCCAGCCACCTTATGCAACTAGTGCATGTCTGTCGGTGGAACCAGTCTCACGTAAGCGTACGTGTAAAGTCGGTCCGGGCCGCTTCATCCCACAATACCGCCGAATCAAGACTAGACTAGTAACGGCAAGAAAATTGAGCAAACTCAAACGCCCACAACTGCTTTGTGTTCTACTCGTGCAAGATGCTACGCATAAAACCTAGCTCAGATGCCACTGTTGGGGAACGTAGCATAATTCAAAAAATTTCTACGCTTTCACCAAGATCCAACTAAGGAGACATCTAGCAACGAGCATATGAGAGGGCATCTACATACCGTTTTGTAGATCGCGAGCGGAAGCTTTCGAAGAAGCGTGGATGAAGTAGTCGTACTCTTCTCGTTCTTCGTCACCGAACGGACGGCACCTCCTTCTTGATCCAGCAAGGGGGGAGGAGAGGTCGTCGGAGATCCAGCAACACGGCGGCGTGGTGGTGGATGCAGTGGAGAATCCTGCAGGGCTTCGCCGGCGCCCTGCGGAGGGAGTATGAGGTGTGACGGGAGGGGGAGAGGCGCCAGAGACTTGGGTGCGGCTGCCCTCTCCCCCCCACATATATATAGGGGGCCAGGGGGGTGCGCCAGCCCCTGCAGATGGGATCTGCAAGGGGGGCGGCGGCCTGGGGGGGAGTCTTGCCCCCCAAGGCAAGGGGGGGGCGCCCCCTCCCCCTAGGGTTTCAACCCTAGGTGCATGGGGAGGGGGGCCCATGTGGTGCGCCAGCCCACCAGGGGCTGGCCACTTCCCCCATGCAGCCTAGGGGCCCCACCGGGATGGGTGGCCCCACCCGGTGGACCCCCGGGACCCCTCCGGTGGTCCCGGGACACTCCCGGTGACCCCCGGAGATCACCCGATGGCCGAAACTGGACTTCCTATATATCATTCTTTACCTCCAGACCATTCCGGAACTCCTCGTGACGTCCGGGATCTCATCCGAGACTCCGAACAACTTTCGGGTTTCCACGTGCATGTATCTCTACGACCCTAGCGTTACCGAACCTTAAGTGTGTAGACCCTACGGGTTCGGGAGACACGTAGACATGACCGAGACCACTCTCCGGTCAATAACCAACATCGGGATCTGGATACCCATGTTGGTTCCCACGTGTTCCTCGATGATCTTCATCGGATGAACCACCGTGTCAAGGATTCACTCAATCCCGTATGTTATTCCCTTTGTCCATCGGTACGGTACTTGCTCGAGATTCGATCGTCAGTATTCCCGATACCTTGTTCAATCTCGTTATGGCAAGTCTCTTTACTCGTTCCGTAATCCATCATCCCGTGACTAACTCCTTAGTCACCTTGAGCTCATTTATGATGATGTCTTACCGAGTGGGCCCAGAGGTACCTCTCCGTCATACGGAGTGACAATATCCCAGTCTCGGTTCGTACCAACTCAATAGACACTTTCGGTGATACCCGATGCGTACCTTTATAGCCACCCAGTTACGTTGTGACGTTTGGCACACCCAAAGTATTCCTACGGTATCCGGGAGTTGTACAACCTCATGGTCTAAGGAATAAATACTTGACACCGAAAAGCTTATGCATTACGAACTATACGATCCCGTGCTATGCTTAGGATTGGGTCTTGTCCATCACATCATTCTCCTAATGATGTGATCCCGTTATCACTGACATCACATGTCCATGATCAGGAAACCGTGATCATCTGTTGATCAACGAGCTGGTAACTAGAGGCTTACCAGGGACTCATTGTGGTCTATATATTCACACATGTATCGCTGTTTCCGTACAATACAATTCAAGCATGAATAACAGACGATTATCATGAACAAGGAAATATAATAATAATACTTTTATTATTGCCTCTAGGGCATATTTCCAACAATATGGTGCCTAACATTAATGCTACAGCAACCATCATGTAGAGCACTTCACAATTAATATTTTGACATATCATACACGCCAATTGGATCAACATGCACAAAGATATCATCACCACAAGCATGCAACAAAATTACAGTTATCAGCAGTTTTAAACATATAGCACTCTTGCAACGATGATTAGGGCATCAAGATGAACTCAAACAAGCATGCCACTGTGAAACAAAATGAAGAGCATATCACAACGATCATTTGGACATATTATAAGCTCCATTTGGATCACCACACAAAAAGTTACAAGCACACAAAGATGCACACATAATTACATATACTCAGGGACTTAGTGAAAAAATAAACAAAACACAAACAGTAAAAAAAACACACCGGGCCGAAAGTGGCTGGCCCATCAGCAAGGAAAAAAAAGGAGGCGCTCGGGCGGGCCTCACCTAGTGGGCTGAGGCCCAAGCGGAAGGAGGCGAGGCAGGCCGAAAGGGGCGCGGGAGCTGGGCCGGCGGGCCCATGCGCTCGAGGAGTGGCGATGGCCCAGGAGGGGTCGGCGCTGGCGCTACCTCTACGGCGTCGTCTTCCTTAATCTGGACGAGGCCGGCGGCGCCCAGTCAACGGCGGCATCGGAGGACTCCGGCGAGGCGGGGAAACGGCGAGGAGCCGCGGATCTGGACGGGATCCACTGGATCCGTCCGTTCCCGGCGACTAGGCGACGTAATCCAAGCAACGGGGCTCGCCGGAATCCATGGCGGCGGCGCGAGCTGCGAGCGGAGAGAGAGGTTAGAGGTGAGAGGGAGAGGAGCGAGAGGAGGGAAAGGAGGGGGCGACGCGACCTGGGGTGCAGGTGGTCGCCTGCGGTGACCTCCGGCGAGGCGGCGCGGGGACGACGACCAGCAGCGGGGCGGAGGGCTCGAGGCCCCTGGCTCGGGAGCGCACAGAGGGCGGGGACGAATGGGCACGCTCGGGCAGCGATGCGGTGCGGGCCTCCGGGCCCAAATCGGGACCCGGGCGGTCCGGATCTGGCTCACGGCGGGCCCTGGCGGCGGGGAGCCGACTGAGGGGCATGGGGGAGGCGACAGGGCGGCATAGGAGTGGTGGGAAGCGGCGGCTGGCGGCGGTGGAGCCAATGGGAGCTCTCCAAGTGGCGGGAGGGGGCTGGCGGCGCCGGAATTTGAGGGGGAGAGGGCTGGCTGTGGCTGCAGATCCGAGGAGAAGGTTCTAGGGTAGGAGAAGAGGTAGGTTGAGGGCTAGGGTGCCCAAAATGGCAACGGGGGTTGTTTATATAGGGAAGGGGGCTAGGGT
>LR738709.1:644259940-644285045 GCA_902687465.1 Secale cereale | reverse complement strand
CTCCGATCTCGATCAGACCGCACCGGTCGATAGGGGGGGGGGTAGGATGGGCCTAGGTGGAGGTAGTGGGCTGTGTAGGAGGGGTTGTGGGGAGAGAAGAGAAGAGGCCCACGGGGGCTTTCGGAGACCGAAAATGTCCGACGAATAAACCGGCTATTAGTGTCGCCATAGTTTAAGGGTTGGGCTATCAAACGAGCTCCAAATGCGATGAAATTAGGCAGACGGCCTGTCTACACTATAATTAGACCACACACCAAGTTTCACCCCATTCCGAGAACATTTTCCGGCCACTTATAAAATAAATATTCAGAGGTGCCACGGGCGCGTGCAGGTGTGTCTAGGCTCAGAACGGACAACGGAAAGGACGGGGAAACTCAGACGGATGCAAGTTTTGAAAACATGATGATGCAATGCACATGATGACATGGCAAAATGCAACACGCAAGCAGATGACATGGCAACGACGACGAATAACTGGCTGACACATGGTGCATCGGTCTCGGGGTGTCACAAGGAAGCAGATCCCTATCACGCATAACGCATGCCACACTTGTTGTGCCTCATGCTCCACACTTGTCGTGCGCCACGCTCCACATTGTATTCATCTTCAAGCATTTCTTTGTCCTCAATTGAATCAATCCCTATGCATCTATGCCCTTTCTAGCTAGATTTCTTTCTCTACCATTGCAATATTGTGTGCATGGAATGGGTCATTATCTTAACACCCTTTCTTCTGACCCGCCATTGTTCCATGGTTTGTCATTGCAAGACCATTAGGGTCAGTGATCAGGGTAACGCCTTGACACATGTGAGTGCAAGCGTGAGCTCTACATGTAGATCATTCAATGCTTATATGAAGTGCAACAATTGTCAATATAATGGAACAATTGACTCATTCCAAACATCACTTTGCCGAAACTTAATAGTCTGATTAGACCGGGCAAGAATTTCTTTTGTAATGGCAAGCTATTATGATTAAATACATGTACATTTGTTCTACATAAACCTTTAGATTTAAATGCATGAATGTTTTTTAATACATGTTTTGTCACGGTTTATTTAATAATATACGGAAGGCATATATTCACTTTACGAAAAATAAATCTATTAATGAGTCATGATAATGGTATGTCTGTTTATATTTCCTTCAAGTGTCGACCACATTCAATCTAGATTAAAGTGGGAGCTAGGTCCTCCCGCTCTCGCCAGCCAATTATTTTCATCCACGTTCATTAACTATATGATGTACTTCAATGCATGCTCGACACCTACTAAAACTGAAGCCATGTGGAGGTTGATTGGTGGAATCTAGAAACCAAGGGATTTGTTTTGGACATACTCCCCCTGATTCTTTTTACTATGTTTGACTTAAGACAAATTTTATATGCGGACTAAAAAGAAATGCAGGGAGTACTTAAATTGAAACTAGAGTATGTGATCATGTGAGGCACAAAAAGGTATTAGCTGGATCGCTACACAAGTCCCAAATGTAGTTTGAATCTAATTTTGATCACCAAATTAACTATGAGTTATAGAACCTATAAAGTAACACCATTAGATTTGCATTTGAAAAATGTTTCCAATGGTATATGTTTGAGGAACATAGCTTGCATTTTCATGGTTAAATCAGTGCTCAAAGTTAGACTCAAAATACTGGTTCAAAGAAAATACTAGTGCGTAGATTTAGCATTTCTTATAAAAGGAACTTTTATTATGAACAAGCAGCAATGCCAAAACTAATGGTTTTCGTGCCTTTTCATGACATGTTAATTGTTTCCCTACCGTGTCGATTGAAATTTGACATATGTGAATTGTTACTTGACCATGGAGACTTTATTTTTGTGTGGTTCATGTGGTGTTCTGCCCTAAACAAGAAAGGTTACACCTTTAGGAAACAAAGAATTTCGCATGAAATTTCATTTGAGAGTTGTAATCTTGTCGTAGCCGTACAAGAAAGTAATGCCATTACTCGTGAACATTTATTTAATTAATTGTAGCTGAATGGGTAAATTAAGAATATAGATTGCACTAACTAATTGAATACAAGTGTGAATATTGGATGGCTGACTCGTGTTCTAACCAAGACACAAGTAACACTCGTTTGATCCACTTGGTGAGAGCTTCCACATGAGAAACAAGAGTTGAGAGAAACAGAGGAGAAATTTAGTTGGGTGAGTTCATGAAGGCCTCACCTCACATGCAAAAGACACAAGCCGAAACCACGACAAGTAGCTCTAGGGTGTGCCCCAAACAATATTTAAGAAATCTTATTCCTTGAACGCAATAGACTTGGTGTGGATACCGAGACCACATCAGATCATATATGTTTGGTATCAAGTGTATGTATTACTTATAAATGCTTGTTTAGTGTTCAAAAAGGAGTGATGATCCAGTTGCATTTTGTTGCTGTAATCTTCAGTTTTAGTAGGCTTTTAGGTGTCGAACGTTTTCAGTTTCGACAATAGTTTTCCTTCTTCGGTTTCGTCAGAGATAAACCGAGCTTCCCCTCGGAGTGAGTATCTAGAACCGCGGCGCCTTGACCTGCTCGTGGGATGGCACGTTCAAGGCGCCATGACGGGTGATGAGTGG
Source organism: Secale cereale (assembly GCA_902687465.1). Classification (NCBI taxonomy): domain Eukaryota; kingdom Viridiplantae; phylum Streptophyta; class Magnoliopsida; order Poales; family Poaceae; genus Secale; species Secale cereale. The sequence goes on along the minus strand of LR738709.1, from coordinate 644,282,456 downwards.
GGAGTGCTGGGATGGCGGCACTCGTGACCCAATCTCGTCTGTTTTTTTCGTTGTTTTAGTTGCATCATGTAAGCTCTGAATAAATACAGAAAGCCAGAAAAGCTGCAGGTAGTTTGCAGCGCCAATTCTCTGTCCCCTCTCTGTCTCACTCTCTTCCACCTCTCCGGCGATCACCAGAGCTAACCAGGGTACGAGTTCGTGTGACAATTGGCATCAGAGCCTGTGGAGATGCCGGGACCTAGCAGCCCGAAGAAGGGCATGACAGAGTCAGGGAACGGTGACGACGCGGTGGTCGTTCACCAGCGCGTTGTGCGCGGCCCGAACAGCGTGTGGCCTATGCTGACTCTCACCAAACTATGACGACTGGGTCCTTCTGATGTAGGTCATGCTGGAGGCGCGTCAGCTCTGGGTCGTCGTCAACGATGGGACCACAGAGCGAGAGACGGATCACACGACAATGGAGTGTCTGCTGCGATCGGTGCCGCCGGAGATGGTTTCCACGATCACCGTGAAGGCCACGGCAAAGGATGCCTGGGGAACGATCAAGACGATGTGACTGGGTGTAAGCCGCGTGCGCGAGAGCAAGGTGGTGTCACTTCATCGCCAGTACGAGGCGATCAAGTTCAACGATGGCGAGAGCGACGACGACTTCGGTATGTGCATGTCCTCTCTTGTCACTCAACTTGAGTTACTAGGTGACAAGATCGGTGAGCCTGCCGTCGTCTGGAAGTTTCTCTTGGTCGTCCCCAAGGCATACTCACAGATGGCGTGCACGATCGAATAGTTGGTCGACCTCAACCCTTTGGCGCTTGAGGAACTGATCAGGCGACAGAAGGCCGCCGAGGAAAGATACGAGGTGGACACGGTGCCCGCCGCCTGCGATGGCAGTGGCAGACTGCTCCTCATGAAGGAGGAGTGGTTTGCGTGCCTTAAGTTGCGAGAGGGGGATGACTCGTCCAGCAGCAACAGTCGTGACCATGGGCGCGACAGGGGCCATGGCTGCAGCGATCATGGCTAGAGTGGCGGCCGCGGTACCAGCAGCAGGGACAAGTCCAAGGACATCTGTCGCTACTGCAAGCAGGCAGGGCACTGGGTGCGCGAGTGCAAGACCAGTGTTTGGGAGCAGGCGAGTCTTGCACAGACCGGTGGCGAGGATGAAGAACCGGGTCTGCTGATGGCCCATGTATGTGGGCTTCTGGACCATGGTGCCGACGACGCGCACACTACTCCAGTTCACCTCGTCGAGAACACCGTCCAGGCTCATCTCGAGCATGAGGGGAGCGGCGGCGGTGGTGGCGGCGTCTGGTACTTGGACACGTGCGCGTCCAACCACATGACAGGCGATCACTTGGCGTTCACCTAGCTCGACACGGCAGTCAGTGGGACCGTCAAGTTTGGCGACGGCTTTGTTGTGAACATCTGTGGCTGGGGGATGATCCTCCTGACCTACAAGACTGGCGAGCACCGCACGATCACCGGGGTGTACTACATCCCGTGCTTGCGCTCCCGCATCATCAGCCTAGGCCAGCTCGACGAAAGCGGCTGCTAGGTGCTGATACAAGACGGCGCGCTATGCGTGCGAGATCAGCAGCGACGTATCCTCGCCAAGTTAAAGCATGTGCCGAATCGTCTATTCTCCATTGCACTCCAGATCGCGCAACCCGTATGCCTCGCAGCTCACAGCACATCAGACACGACGTGGACGTGGCTTGCCCGCTACGGGCATCTGAACTTCGACGCCCTGCACAAGCTAGCGCGGCAGGGCATGGTGAAAGGAATGCCTGTGGTCGAACATGTGGGCCGGCTGTGCGACGCATGCATGGCCGGAAAGTAGCGGCGATCGTCGTTTGCGGAACAGGCATGATTCCGCGTACAGGAGTCATGTCTGCTAGAACTACGTCGGTATTTCCCGAAAGAGGAAGTGATGATGCAATATAGCAGCGGTAGGTATTTCCCTCAGTGATGAGACCAAGGTTATCGAACTAATAGGAGAACCAAGCAACACAACATAAACAGCACCTGCACACAAATAACAAATACTCGCAACCCGATGTGTAAAAGGGGTTGTCAATCCCTTTCAGGTAACGGACGTGATAGAGTTGTAAATATTGATAGATCAAACACCAAATAAGATAAATTGCAGCAATGTATTTTTTGGTTTTTGGTTTAATAGATCTGAAAGTAAAAGCAAAGGAAAATAGATCGCAAAGGCAAATAATATAAAGAAGAGACCCGGGAGTCGTAGATTTCACTAGTGGCTTCTCTCGAGAAAAATAGCAAATGGTGGGTGAACAATTACTGTTGGGAAATTGATAGAACTTCAAATAATCATGACGATATCCAGGCAATGATCTTTATATAGGAATCGCGTCCAAGATTAGTAGACCGACTCCTGCCTGCATCTACTACTATTACTCCACACATCGACTGCTATCCAACATGCATATAGTGTATTAAGTTCATGGAAAACGGAGTAATGCAATAAGAAAGATAACATGATGTAGTTCAGGAAAGCACGAAAGAAAGGGTGCGAGGGCATGGAGAAACCTCGATCGACGTGGGTCGCGAGAAGGACGCACTCGCCCTCCCGCGGCCGGGGCTCGAGCTCGCCCTCCGGCACCCGCCAGGAGCAGCGGACGACTAACCCCTTTTCCTCCAGCTCCTCCAAGTCCTTTACCGTGATGGTGGACCTGATCCAACCCCCTTGGATCCAACCAAGAGGGAGCCCGGACCTCGACGACGATCCGCCGCGGCCGGACCGCTTCCCCTTCGCCGTCGCCGCCTTCTTCGAGCGCTCCATCGCCGCGGTCTTGTCCTTGCCCATGGCACGCGAGCCGGCGGTGGCTGTGGAGAAGGAGAGAAGGAGCAGAGGCGCGGCGGAGAGGCAGAGGCGAAGGAACAGGGAATGGGCGCACAGTGCCCTCGCTTCAGGCTCGGCGCGCATTTATAGCACCACGGTCGAGTAACTGACCGGTGGCCCCGAGCGATCTTATCAAATCCCGCAACATGCGTGGACACGATACGTGGCGAAAAAGGCGGCATGAGAATCGAGGCGTCCCGAGCATATCCGTCCGATTGCCGCGGCACGACCCGTCCCGCGCGCTTCCCCAAATTTCGAAAATCCCGCAAAATCCAGCGACCAGAGAACAACCAATCCCGCCGAAAACTGCGCACGCCAACGGCGCTCGGCGCCTAACACAAAGTTCAGTCGACGGACAACGCAGCAAACACACTCGACTGTTCCAGAATCGATCAAGGCGACCAAGACAAGATTGAGAAAGACAGCCTAGTCCACAAGCTCAGAGAAGACTACCCCAAGGGCGTCGAACCAGGACCAATGCTCTCTTCAGCACTCTCTCGTGCTTAAGCCTCAATCCATTCGGGGGCTACTGACGAGGTTACAGACCTAACCAAGATACCCCACCCAAGGTCACTACTCCAGAAGATCAAAAGACAAAACCTACGATGGTAAAGACAGTAGACCAAAACGGCCCAAGAGGACATCCCACTCGACTGGACATCACCTACAAGATGACTCAACTCCCCTCGACCAATCCAAGGCACTCGACCCCCGAAGGCCAAACGTCCCTTAGGACAATAACGGTCTGGTATTTACTCGCCGTAGTGAATGCCTTTATTACTCTTTACTGCAGACGTTATCAGTAACGTCTGCTTTAATGTACATTGAATCCTTAGTAACGTGGAGCATGGCTGGGGTCCTGACGCACTATATAAGCCACCCCTCCTCCAGTACAAGGGTTCGCATCCTTGTAACTCACGCATATACACATACCAGTCAACCGCCTCCGGGCACCGAGACGTAGGGCTGTTACTTCCTCCGAGAAGGGCCTGAACTTGTAAAACACCTTGTGTACGACTTCACCATAGCTAGGGCCTTGCCTCCATATTCATACCCCCTACTAGTACTGTCAGACCTAGAACCACGACACTACTTCCATGGACACAGTGGGCAAGTAGTATCGTTTCCTCGGATGCTGTCAAGAGAATGACGGTACGAATCCACATCAAAGAGGACTAGCTAGACACACCGGAATCCTAACGGTCCATCACATGGACAGTTCAAGATGAGGCAGACGGCTCTGAACAATCCGCATGGGCTCGATCATCTCCGCTTACACGGAAAGAAACCATCGTTCTACGTACAAGAAGACGAAGAGGGAGAATCCATCTATCCAAGTCAGTGCATGGAAAAAATCACCGCGACGTGCCACCACAACAACGATGCTCAGCGGAACCTTCCATGTCGCGCATGAACCAGCGCAACTCTGGTTCCTGCGCGGCCGGATAGAAATGGACGTGGAAGCAGTGCGCCTACACGTTCTAGAGAGCGAGGTAGCATGGACTAAGAGCATCTCCATTGGACTTAATTAGGTCCAGTTCCGTTGGTGATTTATCCACATGAGAAGAAAAAACTCTGTTTCCGCATTGTCGTGCATACGTGACGCGACGCGTGTATGCTCCTCGTCATGTGTACACACCTTGGATCGGGAATCTAGAAAGTGTGGAATTTGTTGTGGCCTCATCGAAATAGAGCAGGTGACGTGATCCCGGCCCCTTGTCGGCGGTGTGTATTAACACCGCCCTCGCAGATAAGATCTTACTAGATTTTTTTATGAGTTTTGGTGCAAACTGATGGTGGAGATGAGAATATATCCTTCGATAAGAAATGGCGTCCGAGTCTGGGCAACGATCTGCGCCGGTGCACCGGCCCAACAGTTGGGCCGGTCGCACCGCGATCGTTGGATCTGAGTGCTCGAGCCGATGGATCCGGCTGAAGAAAACAGATCTGAGCGCTCGCCCTGTCGTCTTCTACCTCGCGCAGGCGCTGCGTCTCCTACCGCCCCCACCGCTTCAAGCGTTGCGCAGCCCCTGCCCGCGCCCCCGGTCGTCCTCATCTTCATGCTCGTCGCCGCGCTCGCCGCCGGTCGCCGTAACCGCTCGCCGTTGCTGCTGCAGCAAAAAAGCTTCGGATCATCAAAAAAATGCTGGCCATCGATTCCAGCAATGGCAGGGGCGCTTCTAGCACACAAAAAGTGCTTCCTCGCCATTGCCATGGTGTTGTGCTTGTAGCATCGCCAGTTGCAAACAAAAAACGCACTGATTTCCAGCAAAAATTTATGGGTTTCACCGTTTGAAGCAAAATAAACCGCTGGTTCCAGCAAAAAATGAAGCCACTTCCAGCAAAAAAACGCGTCGCCGTCGCCGTCGTCGTCGCCGGTTGTAGTTCGCCGTGAAGGGTCGCAACAAATTGAGTCGCTGGTTGTAGCAAACGATGCCGCTGGTTCCAGCAAAAATGACATCGTCGCAGGTTCCAGCATTTTTGTTGAAGCTTTCTCGGTCTCTGGTAGAAGCTTTTTCATTTGCGGGATGAAGCTTTTTTTTAAACGGTTGCAACTTTTCACGTGTACCTAAAAAGCGATTGAAATTTTTGAAGTGGCTGGCTGAAGATTTTCAATCTCTGGTTGAAGCTTTTTCATCTGCTGGATGAAGCTTTTGTTAAAACGGTTGCAGCTCTTCATGTGTTCCGAAGTCTGGTTTGAAGCTTTTTTATCTAATAGATGTAGCTTTTTGCATTCATGGTTGTAGCACGAGCATTGCCGTTTGCAGCTGCAGTACCAGTACGTGATTGCAGCTCCCTCCCCAGCGTGTCCCCTCCTCTGCTGGTTGAAGCTTTTTCATCTGCAGGTTGAAGCTTTTTGCAAAACGGTTGTAACTTTTCCTGTATTCCGTTGTCTGGTTGAAACTTTTTTATCTACTGGACGTAGCTTTTTGTATCCATGGTTGTAGCACGGGAAAATGCCGTTTGCAACTCTTCCCAGTGCTGCGGTTGCAGCTGCTCTGGGTCGCCATGGTTGTAGCACAGGCACCTCGGTCCTCCTGTCGTATGGCCTGTCGCCGGTTGCAGCAAAAAAGGAAGAGAGGGGCGGAGGAGAAGGAAGAAAAAGGAGGTGGGAAGACGAGCGGGGCCGCAACCTACATCCATGACCGACGGCGAGCTGCTCCACACGCTGCAATGGAGGAGATCCGCGTGAGGGGGGAGAGGGGTAGAGATGCGGCGTCATGGGGGCGAGATCCGTGCGAGGTTGAAGGCAGCGGGGTGGCCCCGTTTCCTACGCGTCGTTTGGTGTATGGCTGAGGCGAGCGTGCGTGGATGCGTCCGGCCCAATGTTCGGCCGGTGCGCCGTCCTCAAACAGTTACCCTTTTTATGGAAGGAAATAAAGACGTGTCTTGTAAGATCTGGTCCATTTTACCATTACGAGCCTAGCACCAATCTCAAAGCGCGTTTTCTGCAAAGTGTCCGGCTCTCGGCCTCGCCCCAATTCTCATATGTAAAGCAACACCACCTAAGTTACACGGCCAAACGATACACTGTGATGAGGTAGCCCTCTGAGACAACAGATCTTTAGAGAGATGGCCAACATAAACACACGTGACTATATGTGACTCCCCGAGACCGATGCGCCAGGTGTCAGCCAATTATTCGATGCCGTTGCCATGTCAATTGATTGTGTGTTGCATTTTTCCATATCATCATGTGCATTGCATCATCATGTTTTCAAAACTTGCATCCAGCCGAGTCCCCTCGTCCTCTTCGTTGTCCGTTCTGAGCCCAGACACACTCGCACACGCCCGTGGCACCTCAGAATATTTATTTTATAAGTGGCCGGGAAATGTTCTCGGAATGTGTTGAAACTTGACGTGTGGTCTTATTATAGTGTAGACAGACCTTCTGCCAAATTTCGTCGCATTCGGAGCTCGTTTGATTGCCGAACCGTTAAATCTATAGCAGCAATATAGCCGGTCTAACGTCGGACGTTTTCGGTCTCCAGAAACTTGTCGCCGGGCCTCTTTTCCCTTTCTCTTCACAACCCACCTAGCTCAACTACACCATCCCTCCACTCCGGACCGTCCGATGGCGATCGTACGGCTCCGAAAGCCCCCAATCCTCTAACCCTAGACCCCCTTTCCCTATATAACTAACCCTCCTTCCAATTTTGGCATCCCCCTAGTCTTCCCGTACCCCTAGACCCTCTTCTCCTCGGATCCACCGCCACTAGCCACCTCCCACCTCCTCTCTCCTCCAAATTCGCGCCGGCCACCTCACAGCCGCAACTTGGCGCCCCTCTATTGGACAGCCACCGCCCTGCAGACGCCCGTGGCCAACCGGAGCCGGCCACGTCGTCGCCTCCACCGCGCGGGCCAGCCGGGGCCCATCCGTGGCCCGAACTCCGCCGCCCCTCCCGGGCCCGAGCGCCCCGCGCCTCCGGTTCCCCTCGCTTCGATCTGGATCAAGGGGAGGAGCCCCTCGACCCGACCCCGCCGCCCGCCATGTTCCCCGCCGCCTCGCCGGAGCGTCGCCGCCGGCAACCTCGCCAGGCCAGAGCCCCGTCGCGCCCTCCCTTCTCCTTTCCCTCTCTCTGTCTCACCCTCTCGCTCTCTCTCTCGGCGCAGGGGCTCCGCCCGACCTTCCCCGCCGCCTAGAACCTCGCCGCCGGTCGCCTGCCTCGCCTCCGGCCAGATCCGGCCCGGTGCCGCCCGGATCTGTCCATTCCCGTCGTCAGCCGGACCCTGCCCGCCACCGGCCGCCATCCCGTCACTGGAGAACTCCGCCGCCGCCGTCTTCGTCGTGGAGCCAGGGACAAGCTCGTCCGCTCGCAGCCCCTCCTCTCGTGGGCCCGAGCCCCTCGTCCACGCAGGTGGGCTAAAGCCCAGCCCAGCACGCCCGGCCAGCCCCACCTCAACCCCTTCACCGACTTGGCCGAAGCCCAAGGCGAGCGATCCCACCTAAGCCGTGCCCTGTGCATAGGATAGCTATCCGACGCCTGCATGTTTTTTTCACTAAGTTCCTGTTAAGTGTTATCATGTTGTCATGTTGAGATGTGGATAACTTTGTGCATGTGTGACCAAATGAAGCATATAATATGTCAAAATGTTCGTCTCAAAGTGATCTACATGTTAGTTGCATTTGTATGCATGTTACTATTAATCTTGATGCCTTAATCTTCGTTGCAAAACTGCTATGTGATGTTACTGCTCAGTCCTTGTTGTCTGTCAATAATATGTTAGCATGTTTGTGAGGTTGTATCTTTGAGCATGTTGGTCCAAATGGAGTGTATGATATGTCAAAATGTTCGTCTTGTGATGCTCTTCATTATGGATGCATTTGCATACATGTTGGAGTGCATTATGCCATGATTATCTCTGTTGCAAAAGTGTATGTTGCTGTTAAGTGTTGAAAACTGTTATAAGATGCTGATTTGTCTTTTTCATATCTTTATGTGTGATTTTTGTTTGAGCTACATGTCAATATGTATTAGGAGCATAATCATGTCATCTTTGATGTGGTTCAATCCACTTTTCATGATATGCCTTATGGTGAGTGCAACAAGCTTCCAAAGTGACCTACTCGCTGTTTGTTGTTTCCTGAGACTTGTTAAAAACTGCTAAGTCTGAAACTGCTATATTGTGATGCCATGTTTGCTTGATGCCACACTCAAATCCACGATTGTTTTGGGATGTACAATGACCATGTCTTGAAGTCCATGTTATGCTCTATCCATCCATGTCCTTATTTACAATAAAAAGTTGATGTAGTTTGTTTATTTCTTGCTCTCAAATTGCTATAAAATGTTTCTGCCAGCCTGTTAATAGTAAGTTCAGTTTTTCCATGTGAATAGCTAGTGTTCTATGCATCCTATGACCCTATTCTTGCCATGAGTAGCTTCATAAACACGTCTTCTTGATGTTGGTTATATTCACATGCCATGATATGCTTTTATATGAGTTGCTCAAGCTTGCAAACATGCCTACTTGTCATTGTTGCTGCCATGTTCAGTTTATTTCACTAAGTCTGTGAAACTGTTATCTTTTGCAATCTTGCTATGATGTTTTGAGCATGTTCTAGTGGTGTTTGGTAGTAGCTCAGTGATCATGCTTGTAGTGCTTGACATGTACATTCTTGCCATGCCCTTTGATGCCATGAAATGTTCCTGTAGCATGTTGTTTTGATGTCAACTATATGCCTACTTGCCGTTTTGGACAGTTTGTGCTTCAAACTAGTTCCATATGTATGTGTTGAACTGTTGCTCAGTTTTGAGCGTGTCCCATATGAAACTTGTGTGTTTTTGCATGTAGATGCATAATAACAAGTTGAATACCTGTTTGGAGTGTGTTTGCTTGATGTTTGGATGCATTTTGCATCTTTGCCATGTTCATCTTGTTTTGCTCATATCTTCTAGGCCGTAGCTCCGAATTAAATGAACTTTATATGTAACTTGACTAGAATTTTGAGTAGATCATCATGGTGCATGTTAACTTTCTGTTTAACAACTTGAGCTTAAGGTTTGTTCAGATCTGAACCAATTTCAAAATTTGCATATGCGGACTTACCGGAATTGTTATATGTTGTTTCCGGCCTCATTTAAACTTGCTTTGTGTGATGTTCTTGTATGCTTCATCTCTTGCCATGATTTGCATCATGTAGCCTTGTCATGCATCATACTTGGTTGAGCATCTTGTCTTGTTATGTGTTGTGTGTTTACCATGTTGTTTGCTTCTTCTCGTTAGTTCCTGCTTCGTTGCGATCGTGAGGATTTGTGCGACTACGCTTGGTTCGTCTTCGTGGCTTCTTCTTCGTCTTCTTCATGGACTCGATCGTCTTCCTTGCAGGATCTCAGGCAAGATGACCTTCACCTTGGATCTCATTACTAACATTGCCAAGCTAGTTGTCTCGATGCTATCGCTATATGCCGCGCTACCTATCTATTGTTGTCAGCCTCTCATTGTTGCCATGAAACACCCTCTAACCTTTGACACCATCCCAGCAAACCATTGTGTGGCTATGTTACCGCTTGCTCAGCCCCTCTTATAGCGTTGCTAGTTGCAGGTGAAGATGAAGATTGCTCCATGTCGGATCTTGAATTGTTGGAATATCACATTATATCTTATATTAAATTAATGCACCTATATACCTGGCAATGGCAGGGCCGGGCCCACAGTTGTACCAAATGTGCGGCCCGCACAGGGCCCATTTTTGGGGGCCCCAACTTTTTTATGTAGGCTAGTATTTTAAAAAGAAAATAAGATCGATGCCATACTGGGCCGCTGGGCGCTCGAGTTGGGCCTGAGTGGAGGGCATCAAGCGCCTCACCTCGCTCTTCCGTTCGTTCCAGCGGCAGGGAATCACGATCATTCCTAAAAAAGGAAACAACGAGATCGCAGCCTACGGCGTCCTGGGAATCGTCTGTCTCCATCCAGAAACCGTAATTGCAGTCGCGTCGGGCCGTCGGCGTCACGATACAGTTGCGTCGGCCAATGGCGACCAGGCGTTGGGTGATCACGCAACACCAGGTATCTCATCCTCAACATCAGGTATTTGAAACTGGTAGAGTGATTGTGATCCACTGATCCAAAGGTATCTCTCCAAGTTCATTGTTTGCCAAACCCAGTAGGAAACAGATCGTCTCGTCGCCTTCGCATGATCAGACCGATCGGATTCAGGCTGCTGCTGTAGTGCTGTTGTTGCCTTCTTGTCTCTGTTCATGGCTTTCTCTCCCAAATTTCAGACTTACCGGATCGATCCGTGACTCCAGGTGCTTAGCGATTCCTTTTCGATTAACTTCGTTTTCTACTCCTAATTCCTAATTTCCTAATTAACGTTTAGCAGGGATCGTTGCTTCGTTCTTTGTTAGAGATCAGTTCTTACCTCCTCGGTTAAAGATCACACTCATGGTGTAGCAGTTCCACCGAACAAGACCCAAAACTAGGTGAGTTAGGGCATCTCCAGCCGTTGGCCCCCCAGGAGGGGCTAAAAATCGCCCCTGGGGGCGCACCGGCGCTAAACCGCACACTTGGGGCGTGATGCCCCCCAGTCGCAGCCCCACGTTTTTTCGAAAAGTTCAAATTCGACGCAAACACGGCTCAAATTTAACGCAAACATCGGCGAGTTCATTCAAATTTAAACATATTTTACAAAAAAGAAGAAGAAAAAAACTAGCGCGGGCTACCCCCGCCGTCTCCCTCGCCGCCCGCCGTCCGCCCACGCGGTTCTACATGTCGAAGAGGCTGTAGAACCGCGTGTAGTCACCGCCGTCGTCGTCGTCGTCGTCGTCATCGTCGTCGTCATCCCCGCCCCGGCCTCCGCCGTCCCTGCTGCATCCCTCCCCCGGTTGGCGCGGCGGGTTGGACGGTCTGGGGGCGTCGTCGTCGTCGCTATCGAGGACCACGACGCCGTTCTCGTCCTCGCGCCCACGTTTGCGGACGGTGATCTCCTCCAGGGCCCGGCACTGCCGGACCATCTCCTCGCGTGGTAGGCTTGGCCGGCGCGTTACGTGTGGCGTGATTGCGTGGCGGCCGAGGGACGCGTCGCCCAGCCTTCACTGCGCCGCCCGTGAGGCATCAATGGAGGCTGACCGGCGCGGCAGCGCGCGCAGCTTTGGCATTGATTCGCCGCGGGAAACGAGGCGATGAGGACGACGAAGCGGCGAGAAGAGAGTCGAGTCACTGACGCGGCGGGCCCGCGGCTCTTCGCGCCAAAAACGATTCGCCCGGCGCCCCCGAGCGACCCCAGCGCGCCGGGTTCGGGTTCGGTCCGCCGACGCCAATTTCGGCCCGAGCCGGCGAAAACTTGGCTCTTGGGGGCGCAACTGGGCCGATTTTTTGGTGCCGGCGGACGAAAAAACACCTGGGGGGCCTTCTTGGGGGCGCGGTTTGGAGTACTTACATTGAAACTAGAGTATGTGATTATGTGAGGCACAAAAAGGTATTACCTGGATCGATACACAATGTCCAAATGTATTTCAATCTAATTTTGATCACCAATTTAACTATGATTTATAGAACCTATAAAGTAACACCATTAGGTTTGCGTTTGAAAAATGTTTCCGACAGCATATGTGTGAGGAACATAGCTTGTTCAGTGGTCAAAGTTAGACTCAAAATACTGGTTCAAAGAAAATACTAGTGCATTGATTTAGCATTTCTTATGAAAGGAACTTTTATTATGACAAAGCAGCAATGCCAAAACTGATGGTTCCCGTACCTTTTCATGACATGTTAATTGTTTTCCTACCATGCCGATTGAGATTTGACATATGTGAATTGTTACTTGACCATGGTGTTAAGCCCTAAACAAGAGAGGTTACAACTTTAGGAAACAAATAATTTCCCATGAAGTTTCATTTGGGAGTTGTAATGATGTCGTAGCTGTACAAGAAAGTAATACGATTACTCGTGAACATTTATTTAATTAGTTGTAGCTCAGTGGGTAAATTAAGAATATAGTTTGCACTAACTAATTGAATACAAGTGTGGATATTGGATGGCTGACTCTTGTTCTAACCAAGACACATGTAACACTCTTTTGATCCACTTGGTGAGCTGCCCCACGAGATACAAGAGTTGAGGGAAACATAGGAGAAATTTAGTTGGGTAAGTTCATGGAAAAGACACAAGCCGAAATTTAGTTGAGGGAAACATATGAATCACCTCACATGCAAAAGACACAAGCCGAAACCACGACAAGTTGCTATATGTCTCGACAAGCTCATGGGCGTTCCCCAAACAATATTTAAGAAACCTTATTCCTTGAACGCAATAGACTTGGTGTGGATACCGAGACCACATTAGATCATATGTGTTTGGTATCAAGTGTACGTATTACTTATAAATGCTTGTTTAGTGTTCAAAAAGGAGTGATGATCCAGTTACATTCTACTTGAGCTGGCTAGTTGAGTGTAGGTGTTAATATGGCTCACCAACTCATTTGCTTACTTTATCTCAACATGTGCAACTACATCTTCTCACTGTCTTGTGTCGGATTGCATTAATAACTGCAATATAAGCGGCTACATATAAAGCTAATAGGTAGTGTTGGATCCCATAGGCCAAGAAAAGAAAACCAAAGCCACACAACAGTACACTGTGATCGGAATGCCGAGAATAAGAGCGGTGCAAGGTGTAAGCATGGGAGTGGAAGGTGTCGGTAAGATGTTGGCCACCAGATTTATGTGTCGAGGTCGAGTGCATAGATGAAGTATGTTGGCTGAAACCTCTTGGATAAGAAATATGATCCTGCATTGCATGTCATGCGTGCCATGTCTTCGTGGACGCGTCACCTCACTTGGGGTAAGAAATAGTCGAACAACAGCAAACTATGAGGCGTGCGCTAGGCGGCTAGCAAACTATGACTCTACAACCAAAGGAAATCCAACCAGCGAAGGGTTCACTAGCAGTGGAACTGCCGGCGACGGAGGAAGATGGTGTGCGACATAAAGCAGGCGACGTCACCGCTGCAGGGCGGCAATCATCTCGACGTAGAAAGTGCCATGCTGGTGCGCTTGCACGACTATCTTTCGGCTGGCGATACCCGACCGATAAATATAGATCACGGTTCCTTGGACACACGGTGGCGTATCCTGGAATGCTTTCAATTGTGATAGTCTGACGGTCGTTGTAATACAAAATAGGTGCTGCCAGTATTGTACTACTACCTTCGCCCTGGTTTATTAGTCCTCTTTATAATTTGTCCTAAATTTTAACCACATATTTAACTGACAAAATGTTAGTGCATTTCAACAAAAAAAAATCGTTGCATTCATATTTAAACATAGTTTTCAATGATATAAGTTTTGATGACATGCATGAATATTTTGTTAGTTAACTTTATGGTCAAAATTTGGCACAAATTATAATGAGGACCAATAAACCAGGATGAAGGTAGTAGCAGCTAGACAGAAGAAGAAGAATAACCGATAAAATCAAGATAGTCAATGATTCTCCAGATACGCGTGTGTGAGCTCAGTCAAACGTCTACCGTTCAATGCAAGAGTGTTCACCCAGTCATGTCTAGGCAGGTGGAAAAATCACCACTAGATGTGTTTAACTTGTCTGAACCTTCCGTGGTGCAGGTGGGGGAAATTCTTTGTCCCCAGGAGCCAAGCAATGCAACTCACTTGTGAGAAATGGATGTGAAATCCCCAAGAGCCATACATTTTTTATCCTGTGTCGATTGTTTTCAGGGTGCTGAAAATTTGGCACATGTACTATATCTTTTTTTTTGTGATGTCACGTGATTACTTACTCGATCATGGAGACGACATAATGTTAATTTGTTTGGGTGATTCATATGGTACCCTGCCTTTTAATTCCATTGATTTATCGAGATGACACAACTACACCGGGCTAGACGATAGAGGACATTTTCATTCAATCAAGGTATTTAGATTATTCAATCGATACTTTATTTTGGGTGAATCATAAGTAAGAGGAAGTGGAAGAGTGGTATGGATGGAGCTATACAGATAGAGTTTCGTCTTTCGCTGGAACCTTACTGTGTTTCATAGTAGACTCTATGTACCATGCGCTCACGTATTCTAAGCTATCAGTGAGTAATAACAAGAAAATTTGGAAGTCCAAGATTTCACTAAAAGTGAAAATCTTCTTGTGATATCTTTGTAGGGGAGTTATGTTAACGAAGGAAAACCTCGCACGGTACAACTGGCCAGGGAGTAAGAAGTGTTGCTTTTGCACTCATGATGAGACAATCAAACACCTCCTTTTTCAATGCAAGTTTGCATGTTCTACGTGGTCGGTCATCCAAAAAGCGTCAAATTTATATTCGCCCACAAGTGTTGCCAATATTTTTGGTCATTGGTTGGACGGTATTCCAAGGTTCAAAATGCTAATAAGGGTGAGAGTGTATGCCTTAATTTGGTCGCTTTGGCTATGTAGAAACGATTTGGTTTTTAATGAAAAAAATGTTTCTCCTCTGCAGGTTATTTTCCAGTGTACGCACTCGCTACGTATAAGGTCTATTCTACAACGACTGAAGTACCAACAGCTGTTCAAGGCGGTGTTTACGTGTTTGGAGCGGGTGGCTATGGAGGTTTTTTCCCAACATGGATTGTAGCATAACCTACAAACTGATCCACCACCTCCTTCGATATAGGCATGGTGTCGGTCTATAGTGTCGATCCATACAGATAGAGTTCGATCCGAGGGAAATGCAGGAAATGTTGGATAAGGAGAAAGCAAAGAGAGAGCAAGGAATAAGCATAGAGAAAGTGAAAGCCATACAATAAGGAATTACCAAAATAATAGTATATTTTGCAACAGGAAACGAAATAGTTCCTTTTCACAAAGATAACAAAGAACGGACCGAGGATGCGAAGTCTAGTGTATATTTTCACAACCGTGTGCCGCAAAGTTGACATCGCACACATTTTTTATGGACGCGTGCTTTGAGGCACCCCCATTGCAAACAAAGGTGGGACAACGGTTTTACATACCTTGTGCGGCAGGCTATTTTGACCATGTGTGTTAGGTGAATCTGTACTATTGTATTACTGCTTTTTGCCAACATAATTATTTGTGTGTGCATGTTATTATTGGTTGTTTGTGTTCTATTAGTGCTGAGGTTGGGTGTGTGCTCATTATGCATATATGCCCATGTTGGTACATTGTGAGCAAAAAAATACCCTTTTCAAAAAGAGCAATTAAATCAATCCTAAACTCTAATAATTATGGTTGTAACAACTTGGTAGTATTAGGGTCATGACAATGCGTGATAGAAAAGGTGACCGGCGGCTAGGGCTTGTTTGTCTACCGGGTCACTCTAGGTGCAACATAAGAGTCTGTTGTATTTACTTGAGAAAGAATCAACTCAATTTTTTTTAATAAGAAATAGTTATATGATGGTATGAATGACCTTTGCAGCTCGATCTTGGGCACTCTCTAAACATAAGGTAGCATGTCTGCCAACTGATTGCTCATACTCAATGTTAATGCATTTTCTACAGTGTTGGAGTTATGCAAAGGAAGGAACCGGGGAGGATGTTCGCAGTTTCATCCCGCTTCGTCATGAGATAAGAACCGTCAAGCTTCATACATGTGCCAACGCCATGAGGAGTAGGTGAGTTTAGAAGCAAGTTTGTTTTTAGATATGATCATAAGATGCAATCTCGAGTATGCATCCTTTTGTTGTTTGGTTTCTTTCTTGTATTAGTCGAACCTTATATGCCACTTTTTAGAAGCTAAACATTGTAATAAACCATATCTGATATCTAAAAAGTATTGTGCATTGAAGGCAACAATCTTAGCACCAACATGTACCGATATCACATTAAGCCGATGGGTTTATTATTGTCAATCGACAATTTCAATGCTCAATTCAAATAAAGGATCTCGCGATGCCTTACATTTTATTGAGGTACAAATATACATCAAGTTCATCACAAACAAAAAAAGTGTTCTATCATTGTCCTAAAAATCCCTATCTATTTTTGTTAAGTTTTGTGTATAGAAATGTGCCGACTCCAGTTATGTGGGGTAGTTGATGCTCAGATGGATGAGATTTTAGATCTTCGAGGTAGGAAAGGAGGCAGTGGAGAAGTGTTGGGCATTCTTGAAAAATAATGTCCCTAGTTGAGGATCCAAACTATCCTCCAAAACGTCATGTACGGGATGCGCTGAATGAAGAATTCTTACATGCAAAGTCAATTGGGTTGCAATAGTGCATGCAAGATTTCAGTGAAGTCGATGATTTCCTACTAAACCCGAAAAGGCGATTTGCCATGACTGTTCGCTAGAACTTTACCAAAGTGTATTGTGTGTACAAAAGCCACGACCTTCGTTTGCACCAACAGGTTCTTCTGCTGTACTCTTTAGAATTTTCACTGTGCCAAGTGAGGATATACCAATGTGATTGTCTCATACTCCCAATCTAGACATAACTAGGAGCAGTGTGTATGAATCTCATGAATTGAATACGACACTTGGTGCGGATATCCAAATCAAATCGAATCATATGTGTTTACTGCTTTGTATACACATTATTTATGACCATTTGCTTTTATGTTCAGTTTGATTGGTAGAGATGATATACAACATAGCAAGATGGTGCACTGGTGCACTCTACTTGACTTCAATACTTAGCGCATATATTAATGTGGCACACTCACTCATTTGCTCACATTCGGTTCAACGGGTGCAACAATATCCTCGCCATTTTTTGATATAATGTAATGCTAGTGGCTACATATAAAGCTCCTAGCGAGTGAAGGATCCATAGGCTAAGAGAAGAAGAACAATGCAATAAAGCTAAGTTGAGGTGCCGAGGGCAAAAGTAGTGTATAGTGTAAGCATGGGTGTGGGAGGTGTTGGTAAAATGTTTGCCACCTAATCCAGATCTTCTAGCTGACTACATATAAGCTATAGGCTTAGTGAAGCCTCCGGAGAAGTCATTTGAGGTGGCTCCATAGATGACATATGTGTTGAGCTTCCCAATGAAGCTTCAAATACTGGGGCACCATGTCCTGTGAGAAGTCTAAGGGATTCTGCACAAAAAAAGTTGGCGCTACTGGGGCACCATAACACAACACGGTTGTTCATTGGTTACTTCACCATCTTCCGACTGTTCATCCACTACAAGACCAACCTGTTGTGCAACTATAACTATGAGCCCTCCTCCATGTCCATCTATTATTAATCCTAGTGCAGCGGCAAGGAGAAGTAGAGCACAAGAATCATCTCCATGCCCCCGATCCTTAATCCTAGTGCAGTGGCAACTAACAACAGAGCCCACTTTTGTCGATTCACATGGAGGTCTAAAGAACCCTTTAGTGGCCATAGCCAACCGCTTGTCGTCTTGGAAGGACTTGTTCTACAATAATACAAGAATGGGTGGAAGCAACAAACACACACGTAGTCGTGCAAGTAAATGATGCAAATGAAAGTAACGAATTAAAGAAATCTAACCACAACCGTATTCCAATTCTCTAACAACTTTCAAGACTATTTATTATAACTGCAATGATAGTTAGGCTAAGCTATACAATTTGTAGTGTATTTTTCAAAAACCTTTGAACCGGTCTATCGAAACTATATTGCTTATGCATAGTGTATGTAAATCGTGGCACCACACGGCTAAGATCCCAATTCAGCCAATACATGAATGCCTCACCCTTGCAAGAGACACCAACTATTTGCGACAAGATTGTCGGGATGGGTTGGACTCGAATGAAGGGGGCTGCACATAGTCCTCCTATTAGCGCACAACATGCTGGGTGACGCTTAAACGTGCACCCCCTCCCTCCTCCCATTGACCCACGCACGATTTAGGCTGGCCCATGTGCGGGCGGGTGCCACTCTAGTTTTTTCTTTGTGTATTTTGATTCTTTTTTTTCTTTGTTCTTTTCTTTTTTTTCTTTTCCACTTCAAAAACAAGTCGGGTCTTAAAGAGACCGATCTCACAAATTTAAAGTTTTTTTCTATATTTTTAAAAACTTCATGAATTTCGAAATTGTTCTAGGATCTCAAAAGATGTTTTGACTTTCAACAATGTTCACGAAATTGAGAAATAGTTCTGGAATTCCAAATATTGTTCACGAATTTAAAACAGATTCAAATAATTATCATTGTTCAAAAGAGGTTTGGAAATTCAAAAAATCCTTGAAAATTTCCAAAAAAAATGCTAACTACTTTCAAAAAATGTTACACGTTTTATTTTTTTACACATTTTAGAAAAAGTTTGCAAATTCAAGTAATGTTCAAAAATTCAAAAAATGTTTGTCAGAAAATGTTCATAACTTTCAAACAAATATTTCCATATTCGAAAAATGTTCACGAATTTCAAATATTGACCTCGAATTCGATAAGGAGCACAAATTTAAAAAAATCAAATATGAGAATCATTCATGAATTTGACAAATGTCAATAATGAAAATATTCATGATTTCAAATAATATTCATTATTTCATAAAATGGTCATATTTTCAAAAACAAATGTTCACTAGTTAAAGATATGTTTGAAAAAAAAAATCGCGAAATGAAAAATAAAATAAAAACTAATGTCCAAACCATTAAAAATAAGAAATAACACGAAAAAACCCGGCCTGGGACGGCTCTCGAATGGGAACTCCTATTTAAAGCGTTGCATGTTGGGATCTCCTAAGTGGCACCTTAAGCACCATGTGGAGGAATCGGCGCCATGCGGGCCGCATTTGTGGGCTGTCCCATTAAACCATGGCTCCCTTCCTAACTCCCTCTTCATTCGGTTGAACAACCAGCTTGTCGCATTTTTTCCGGCTGTGTTGTACTGCTGATTTAGGAATGTTAGTGAAATAACAGAAAGTTGATGCATTTATTAAATACTCCTGGGTTTTAAGAAGTTCACGAAATAAAAAAACACAAATAAACAATCACTAATTATGTAAATTGTTGATGGATTTGAAAAAGGTTCGTTAATTTTGAAAAAAAAAGGTCATCAAATTTAAGAAAATCATATATAGTAAAAAAAAATTCATGAATTTGAAACTAAATGATTTTTAAAATCACGAATGTGAAAGAAATTCACGCATTTAGTAAAAGAAAAAGAAATTTAGATGGAAAATAAAATAAAAAACCGGACGAAACCGTTCCAAAAAAATAAAAATAAAAAAGGAAAGAAGAAAGAAGAAAATGAAGAAAACTATGTAACAAATCGCATCAGTTGAAATGGTTCGGGTGGTTCAGTGCAGCCTAAATTGAATCAGTAGGTTGCTCACTGCAGGCGCGTAGATTTTGTGTTGTAATAAAACAGAAAAAGAATTAAGATGACCCAGCCTAACACGGAAGAGGGGTGTGCGTCTGATAGTAGAAACAAGAGTAGCGGCCAGCCAGCACGCACTCTCTTCCCCACGCACACACCCTTTTGGGCCAGCCCATGTGCGGAGCCGGGTACCCTTGATTTTTTTCGTTTTCTTTATTTGTTTTCTCTTTTTTCTTCTTAAAATAATTCAGGATTAAAAACAGCCTGAATTTTGAAAAACAAAATGAAGAAATCATAAACTTTTCATGGATTCAAGTTGTTCTGTGATTATAGAAAATGTTCACATATTCACAAAAGTACACGGTTTTTTTAAAAAACTGTTTGGGAAATCAAAAAGTGTTCATGAGTTTGAAAAATTGTCCGTTTATTCAATTCACCAATTCAAAAAAATTCACATTTTTTAAAAAATATTCAGAAAATGTTGGTATATTAAAAAATAGTTAATTGATTCGAAAAATGTTCACGTATTCAAATAATATTTGTGAATTAAAAAATGCTCATGAATTTCCGATAATGTTCCACAATTTAAAATAAAACCGATCGTTAAAAAAAGTCTATGAGTTTGAAAACATGTGTAGAGTCTTGGAAAATGTTAACAAAAAAACATGTGCACGATTGTAAAAACATTGATGATTTAAAAATATTTGCAAATTTGTAAAAATGCTCACGAATATGAGAATGTTATTGATTTCAAGAAAATACTCGTGAATTTGAAAAGATGCTCGTACAAATGACAATGAGAACAGAAAAATTCAATATAAAAATAAAATAAAAAGGAACATGGAAAAAATGAAAAACGGAAATAAAAATGGAAAGAGAATATGAAAAAAAAAAACACACAGAAAAGGGTATGGGAAGTGTGAAACGAGCTAGTTGGGCCGGCCCAAAGTATACCTAGAACCTCCCAAAACCAGAATAATACAGTATCCCATATAAGCCTACTTGGGCCGGCCCAATATGTAATGTAGAGATTGCATAGGTGCGCATTTCCATGGTATTCACCGGGGAACGCGAGAAATAGGAACCGCTGGGTTGCACCCAGAAGTGTGGTGCCGCCGGTGGCCATCATGGCATGGCCCTGCGCAAGTGCAACAGGTGATCCGGACGCACAGGCCCGGATTGTGAGGGGCCCAGCCCAGGTGTGTATTTCTATGGGCCCATTCAGTCAGAAAAAATAAACCTGAAAAAACGAAGGGTACAGGCCCAGCCTTAATGTGGGACCAAGATAGGCAGAAGCAGAAGCTATAAAAACTGGGGGAGGAGCAACGCATCGAGCGCTGGTCGTCTCTCGTCCCAGACTTCCGGTTGCCTCGGCTTCTCTCCAATCTCACCACCTAGTTGCTCGTTCTCCTTCCTCTCGAGTCGCCAAATGATAGTTAGGCCTCTCCCAATGCCCCACCTTATACAAGTGCTAAGCCTGCCATGTAAGCAAAAAGTCTGATGCAGCAACACAATTTAGAAGAGAGAGATGCTCCAAGGACGACACGGGCGGAAGCCCCCAAATCCCGCCCCCGGCCTCTCTTCCTCCCTGCCCTCTCTCCTCGCCACCGTCGAATGACATGGCCGGGCGAAGCCCGTCGCCTGGACGGCGGTGGCGGGGCCTCCCCATCTCCCGACGGCGCGGGGGTGGCCGATTTGGTGCGGCGGCCACGGTGGTGGTCCTCGGCGCGTCTTGCGCGAGGGCTCGACAGGGCGTGGATCCGGGGCCGCCCTGCCCGGATCTGCGTGTGGTGGGCGCGGTGGGGGCTGTTGGTGGCTGCTCTGCTCCCGCCATGCCTGGCCAGAGGTGGCCTGCTCGGCCGGCCCGACGTCCTTTTCTGTCGAGGTTTGTAGTGTGCTCCGGCCGGCGCGGTGCTGCTTTGAGCTGCTGGTCTCCCCGGAGCAGTGGCCTCTACATGGTGTAGGGGGTCCTGCCGGTGGTGTGTCTAGCTGCGCTACTCCCTCCTAGATCTGCCATGGTCACTTGTGGTGGTGCAGATCAGCCCACACCTCACTCAACCGGTCTTCGGGAGTGTGTCAGATCAACTTGGGCGAAAGCCTTGCTACAACTGGAGCCGGCGGCGGTGACGCCTGTGGGCGTCGCTAACCTCCTTGGAGGCGTCGCTGTTTTTGTTGACTGCACCCTCCTCGTCGAGACCCCGGGGGAAACCCCAGTCCAGGTGCTCCTGCATGGATGATGGCGGCGCCACCAACGTCGCAGCCCTTCTTCAAGGCATCATCTTTGGGGTCAACATGGTTATTGTGTGGGTGTTGCTTGCTGCCTGAATGTTGGTGGTGGTGGTGCGGCCGGTTGGAGTCGACGGTTGTTTGTGTTGTTGTTGTCCTGCTTCCTATGTGTTCGCCTTCGGTGGTGTTCCCTTGTGTCGGCCATGTTGCTCTGCATGTTCAAGTACCTCCCTTGGTGGCCATTGTGTTGCGGTGAGCTTAGTGCTCTTGGTGTTGTTCTGGTTCATCTTTGCTCTTCGATGACGCAAGATGCCTCCCCAACTTGCTAATCGTTTCAAATTCTCATGGCGGAGCTCCCAGTCAAGGTTCGTGTTGTCACTCGTTGGTTGTGGTTGCTCCTCAGTTGTGTCGTGAGGTTTGGTATGCACGCGGGTACGGTGCGTTAGGTTGCTTGCTTAGTCTTGGTATTGTGATCCTTCGACGACACCCCACTTCTACTTGTGCCTCCTATGGTGTTCGTCCTTCAACCTGATAGCTAGGTCAAACCTTGTCCTGGGTGTCCTTTTTTCTCATCCCTTGTAATCTGCTTACTTGTATGGTTTTCGGGCCGGTTTTCCTCATAAACGGGTCAACTTGTTTAGGTTTTCGATCCAGTTTCCCTTATAAACTGAATCAGCCAAAGCTTAAGGGGTGACTCTTGGCTTTGGCAGTTTTTTGAGCAATATATTCAGGTGGTGATTCCC
>LR738709.1:644224816-644259865 GCA_902687465.1 Secale cereale | reverse complement strand
CCCCCCCCCCGGTGACCGTTCAAAAAAAAGAAGAGAGAGATGGTTTGGTGACCCAGCAAGAACCAATGCCAAGCGCGCAAACCTAGGCCAAAACATTTAAATGAGGCAAGCTCACCAATGCATTGAAGAGTTTAGTAGCTAAGTCATTAAATGATGGGAGCTTAGCAACAACAACTTAAGCACCAACGCATTGGGGACTATAGTTGCTAAACTATTTAATGTGCTTAGTACCTCATCTAAGCAACTATCCATTGGAAGAGGTCTTAGAGCATGGTTAATAATACAGCCAACTGCTGGCTATAAGATGTTGCCATATCATCTATAGCCAACACATATAGTCACTCATACAATAAGGTTGGCTATAAGATTAGTACTTTTTCTTTTCTTCTCTCTATCTCTTTCCTCGCATTTATTGCATTTGACTTGGAGCACGCATATAGCTAGGCTCTTGCATAAGAGCCCACTCCCCTTACTTTTTTATGTCTCTCTCGTCCACATAGGCAAAATTGCCATGTAAGCAGGCTATAAGCCCACTATTGTACTTGCTATTAGACTACCCACAGTGGGAGTAACATAGGTAGTAACATCACACATATCTAGATAAAATAGATGATGTGGCAAACAATAAATGAATAAAGAGAGGCATGTGGTAACATAGCTAGTTACTACTAGTATGAGTAACATCACACATATCAAGGTAAGATGAGTCTATAGCCTAATAAATGAAGTCTTTCATGTTACCACGCATATGTTACTCTCCACTATAGAGGTAGTAATATAGAGTAGTAACATGGGCATGTTACTACCAATTGTGGCTAGTCTTAGTCGCCATGCTGTTGAGATTTATAGCAGTTTGGCCGCAATTAATGGAGGAGGAAATCATGATTTATATATTCCCAATTGATTACTCCTCAATTTGCAAAGGTTGGTAAAAGGGCGTTGCTATGTGTCAACTGACTGATTTCCTGGCGAAATCTTGGGTCGCCAGCCGTCTCCGTTCCTCTCAGACCTTGGATAGGTCAATGCATGCACGTCCTTCTCCTCGCATCGCACCAACCAGCCCCTATGATTCAATCTTGCAGCACCAGGAGTCGTCGGCGAGCGCTCTATTGCAACACTGGGAGCCACCAGCGAGCCCTCCATAGTAGCACCGAATGCTGCATCTAGCCACCGGCGAGCTCTACAGTGCAGCAGTGGGAGTCGTCGCTGAGGGCTTTATTGTGGCACCGAGCGTCGAATCGCAGCTCCGACGGCTATCGGTGAGTGCTATGATGCAGCACCAGGACCCACCGCATGAGTGCTGCATTGGAGCACCGGGAACCGCCAGTGAGCGCCCCATTGTAGCTCCGTCGTCAGTGACTTGCAATACCAGCAGCGACGACGAGGTTGCATCACAACACGACAATTGTGGATGAGTTGCCGCATCGCAACATCGTCGGTCGTGGACGAGTTGCTTCGTGGCAGCACCAGCGGTCATACTGGTCATCAACGAGCGCCGCATCGCATCGCCGGCAGCACCGACCAGCGGTCGCCTCCCCCTGCATGTTGTGTGCAGAAGTGCGCTGAGCGTAACCCCCGCGGGGTTGCGACACCATGGCAATGGTGCGTGGGGGCTTCACCACCCTTCGTTTGCAAAGGAATGCAACAAGTGGGGCGCCGTCACTTCTCATGGTTCACAGCAGTGTAGGCCGGTGGTTGGCGTCACCATGGGAGCCTCTCTCCCCTCAAGCGTGACAAACAGAGATGGGGAGGGGAAAAGATGAGCGGTGAAGAACACGCGGAGGAGAGAGGGTCCATACGAAAAGATAAGGTTGGTTGGAGGGGAGGCCGTGGATGGCCCTAGAGGAGCATGTGTCAAGCAGTGCACGGTTTACATTTCGTTATTATCAGCCGATGAAAAAAAAGTGTTTTCTTTAGTAAAATCCCTTTTTTGTATATTTCTATGTTTATTAATTTATGTCAGTGAAATTTGATTCCATCTAGTTATCCATGGTTCTCTCATAATCCCTATTCGTCATGGGTTTGAGAGAGTAAAGGGGCTCAAGAATGCATGTGCGCATGCGATGCACTCTTCCGTTGAGGTGTTTGTCTTTCCAAAAATGTATTTGTTTTCCTAAACTGTGTGTAGTCCCTGTAGATGTGTAGTTCTTTTTTTGGCGAGTAAGCAAAGTTTGTGTATCATTTCATTGATAGGTAGAAGAGAAACAATGGTAACATACAAAGGGAATGGAGGAGCACCACACTAGGAGTGGGAAGAACTGAGAGGGATACAACACGGCACAAACTCTCTAAGTTCGAACTCTAGCCGAGAATGCAAAGAGACGAGATATGGGGCATCTCGACTACGTCGTGACCAATGGTAGGCACTAACGTCGCATGACCACGACACCAAGACTGATCGGGTCAACGTACCTCCCACCTCAAGCGCCTTTAGAATCGGCAATTGGGATGCAGGACCTGGACGGCCCGGAGGGAGCGCCACCGATGCCGATCATTGCCCCCGGGATGCCCATGCCACGATGAGTAGTTCCAGTCAAGTTATCTATCTAAAGAGAGTTTAGAGAGAACGTGTCTATCATATATTCAATATTAGAGTTTTGATATTGAAAGTATAAGCAATTGTTTCTAAAACTATTCGGCTACAAACCCCTCATTTTGTCAGCTTGCACTAAGAAGCAATACCAAAACTCTGATAATTGCCATGTGTTTTCATCGCGTGCCAATTGTTTTACTGTCGTGGCAAAATATCAATGGAAAATTTGACATGTGTGAGTTATTACTTGACCATGGATGCGTTGTGATGCTAATTTATTTTTTGTTTTTCATTTGGTTTCCTGTTGTATGCTCATCAGGTTTGAAACAAGCAAGGTTACAACTTTAGGGAAGAAAGAATTGCTCGTGAAAAAATCATTTGAAGTTTTTTTTTTCAAATAGAGCAATAACGGCAGGAGAGGCTCCTACTGTGAAATTATCCCTCCGTAAACAAATATAAGACGTTTTGGAGACTTAACACAAGTATTTAAACATGATTGTGGGCATTTTGTCCCAAGATAGGTGAGCCACCACACCAACATAGACTAAGAGTGAAGGGCACCAATAAGATCGTCTAGGAAAGTTGTAAGAGCAGGGTTTACCCTAATCCTATTAGATATTTTAATTAGAAGTTGTTGTAGTCATATAAGAAAGTAATGCCATTGCTCGTGAACATTAGTTAAGCAATTTTAGCCGTAAAAGTAAATTAAGGATGTAGTTTGAAGTGAGTAACCAAATCCCAAGTGCAAAGATTGGTTGGTTGACACCTATTCTAACCAAGACAAAAGTAGCACTCGCTTAATACACTTGATGAATTGTCCCATGAAAAACAGGGGATGAGAGAAGGTGAATAAATTTAGTTGGTCCAGTTCATGGAGGCCTCACCTCACATGCAAGAGACATATGCCAACCCGTGGAAAGTTCCTCTGGTTCGAAGTTTTGGATGTGCTAAATGTCTCAACTAGCTTTATGGAATGCATTAGAAGATATCTACGAAATCTCATTCATTGAACTGAATATACTTGTTATGGATATCAATATCACATGGGATCATATGTTTTTACTACCAAGTGTATGTGTTATTGATAGCTACTTGTTCGGTGTTCAAAAGAGGATGGCAGTCCAGATCTATACTTGACTTGAATAGTCGAGTGTAGGTGTTTTTTTTTTGGAACAAAGACGCTAGATGCGTCCGGCTTTAAATTAATAAAGCCACCAGGGCAACGTCATCACACACATAATTCGAGTACAGACCGTAATGAGTTTAGAACAAGTATCACCAAGCCCTTCCGACAAGGATAACAGCGAAGAAACAAGGAAAGGGCAGATAACCAAAAGACATAGCGCCTAAGTAGCAGGAGGAGGTGGTCCATCATGATGTCGAGTCTGCCTTGTCACCGTCTTGATCTTCTCCATCACTGCTTGCATGTATTGTTCGTCACGCGCTTTCCCCAACGGCATCCACACCTGAAGAAAAAGATGGCATTTGAAGAGGATATCAGCTGGATGGTTTGGGAACTTGTGTTCGATGGTAATCTTATTCCTAACCGTCCAGAGAGACCATAACAGCACCCCAACGCAACACCACAAGATCCTAGCGTTCGACCCATTCTGTGCGTTAAGAATGGCTAAGAGATCCGAGGAGGATTGTGGGTGCCAATTTTTGGAAAAGGTTTCACGAACCGCACTCCACGCAAACCTGGCCAGCACACATTGGAAAAAGATATGATTTGCATTTTCTCCCAATCCACATATTGTGCAAGTACCATCAGCAGGTCTGTTACGTTTAGCCACATTATCGGAGGTAGGTAGCCGATTCCGCACCATTTGCCACATGAAGATCTTGATCTTCAGTGGCAGGCCCGCCTTCCATAGTCCCCTAGCCATGGTTAACACAGGGCCCTCAGACATCTTGGAGTATATGGATTTCACCGTAAATTGCTTTGAGGCCGTAAGTTTCCAAGATATGATGTTTGGCTCGTTTGAGAGGTTGATATCCCTCCAGGCCGCCACAAGGTTATCCCAATTAGACGCTTCCTCCTGACCCAAGGAGCGAATAAAAGAGATCGCCGGAGGGAGAACTCTAAGGGCGTCAGCAACCATAATGTTGGTGTCAGTGGCAAGGTGGTATAGGTCAGGGTGAGATTGCCATAGCGGGGCATTCTCCCACCAATGATCTAGCCAGAATCGGGTAGATTCGCCGTTCTTAATTGTAAAATGGGCCCCCAAAGAGAAAGCCGGCCTGACATCTTGGATCCCTTTCCAAAACGTCGAACCAGAGGACTGAGCCTTGAAAACATTTCCGTCCGGAAAATATTTAGCCCGAAGGAGTTTGGCCCAGAGTCCCGACTCGTTGTGCGCCAATCTCCACCACCATTTGGTTATAAGGGCCACATTCATTAATTTGGAGTTTGTAACCCCAAGGCCTCCCAAGTTTTTTGGACGGCAGATTGCCGCCCACTTGACCAGGTGGTATTTCTTTTTGGTTCCCGTTCCTTCCCAAAAGAAACGCGACCGCGGGGTGTCAAGTTTGGCATGAACTCCATCTGCCAAGAGGTACATACCCATAGTAAAAATGGGAAGAGAGGATAGACTCGAATTGGTGAGAATAAGTCGAGCCGCCGATGACATAAATCTACCTCTCCAAGGGCTAACCCTGTTGAACACTTCCCCGTAAAGTGGTTCCCACTCCGCGATGGTAAGGCCTCGGGTAGAGATAGGCAGCCCCGGATATTTGATCGGGAAGGAGCCACGCTTACAGTTCAGAGAGTTTGCCACTCTAGAACTCGAGGGGTCATCCATCCCTATGGTGATCACTTTGCTCTTAAGGAAGTTGATCTTTAGCCCCGACATAAGCTCGAAAGCGAGGAGGAGAAGTTTGACGGAGGCCACACTACTGTCGTTGGGTTCGAAGAGTAACATCGTGTCATCCGCGTATTGTAAGTGGGAGACTCCTCCAGGGATGAGGTGTGGCACTAAACCGGAAATGTGGCCCGCGGCACTAGCTCGGTTAATCTACGCGGCAAGTGCGTCGGCCACAAAATTGAAAATCAGAGGGGAGCTCGGATCCCCTTGTCTGAGTCCCCTTTTATTGCGAAAGAAGTTACCTAATACACCGTTAATGGTGACCGCCGTGTGGCCGCTAGACACCAGGTGCATAATACGGTGAACAAAACCTGCCTCAAAACCCTTTTTGAGGAAGACTTCTTGAACAAAAGCCCAGTTCACGCGATCGTAGGCCTTCTCGAAATCGAGTTTAAGGAGCACTCCCTTAGCTTTAGTCCTTTTGAGCTCATGCACAATTTCCAAAAGTGCAATCGGTCCCTCAAGAATGTTTCTATGTTTAAGGAAACCCGTTTGGCTATGGCTAATAATCCGTTGGGCAATTGGGGTGAGGCGCGAGGCATATGCTTTTGCGCAGATCTTGAAAGGCACATTGATGAGAGTGATAGGGCGGAAAAGTCTGATATTGTCTGCCCCTTTAACCTTAGGGATTAGGCTAATGGCCCTGTAGTTAAGCCGCGAGAGATCTATCATACCTAGGGCAAAGCCATTAACAATCGCATAGAACAGGTGTTTAAGACTGGGCCAAAAACGCTTGAAAAACTCCACGGGCCAGCCATCCGGGCCAGGCGCCGTGTCATTCTTCATATCCATTAGTGCCTTATCAATCTCCTCAGGGAGGAAAGAGAGGGCTAGGCGATCATTTTCCTCATGGGAGACCTTTTCCGCTTGATTCCACAAATCCGCACGCAGGCAAAGAGGTTTATCATTTGCCGTCCCCAAAAGGCCAATGAAAAACTCATAAATATGGGCCGAGATTTGCTCCTGGGTGAGCAGCAGGCCCGAGTTAGACTGGAGGCGGAGGTTAGTGCTTTTCCTTTTCCGGCCATTCGCATATGCGTGGAAGTAGCCAGTGTTAGCATCTCCCTTCGTCACCCATTTGACACCGCCCCTACGACGCCAATATTCCTCCTCAGCTCTTAGCAGGGCAAGAACTTGGTCTTCCAAGGCGTACCTGTGAGCCCATTCGGCCTCTGAGAAGAGACGCTGGTTAGCTTCAAGGTCAAGAAGCGCAATCTCGTCCGTGAGCCTAGCACGCTCTTTCTTAGACAGACTGCCCTGGTTTGCCCCCCAGCCACGCAGAAAGGCCCGGAGCTTAGCCGCCGCGGTGGTCCAAAGTTCAGCGGAGCTCCTTTGAGTCCCCAACGTCGAAACGATAGCGTCCCAACGTTCTCTGACCATGAGCTCGAAACCCTCGGACTCAAACCAAGCCATTTCGAAATAGAAACGTTGGCTGCGTCTAATCGTCTCCTCCCATGAGGAAAAGATGAGAGGAACATGGTCCGAACCTATACGCGTTTCTGCCACCAACGAGCATAGGGGAAACAGGGTTTCCCATTCGGGAGAGAAAAAAACCCTGTCAAGGACACTCCGGACCGGGTTGGTTTGTTTGTTGGTCCAGGTAAACCTGGCTCCGGTCCGCGCCGCCTCCCTAAGGACGGCAGAGGCAATAGCCTGATTGAACATGGACACCCTTGTCCAGTCAATGTTGTCATTGTTCTTGTCCGCACCCGAGCGAATCAAGTTAAAATCGCCCCCAACCACCACAGGAAGGTTGAGATTTCTCTTAACGCCCACTACCATAGACAACTCTTGAAGGAACTCTTGAGAGCGCTCGTGGTTAGCAGGGCCATAAACGCAGATGGTCACCCACGTGAGCCCCGAGCCCTTGTGTTTGGTCGTAACATAAACACAGAAAACACCCACCTCCCAGGCCAAAACCTCGCAAATATCCCGGTTGCACCCCATAAGAATGCCACCGGAATGTCCCGTAGAGGGCAGCCAATGCCATTCAAAACGTTGGAGAGGGTCGTAAGCAAGGAGGTCTCTGTGAGAAAAATCTAGTTTGATCGTTTCTTGAAGGGCAATAAAATCTATGCGCTCCTTAGCAATGTATTCCCTAAGTTGGGTGCGGCGGCCCGCATGGCCGCAACCCCGAATGTTCCAAAAGAGGAACCGCATCTAAATTACACGTTTACGAAGGCGCACACCTCTAGAGGTGATCGCCTTGGCCACTCTCTTCTTAGTCTGTCCCCGCCCCTGCGAGGCCCTCGGAGTAGAAGAAGGTGCACAGGCATCCCTAGTCTGTGCAGCCTCACCGGGCACCACATCATCACCAGCCCCAACTGGGATGTTGGCAAGTTGGTCCGCCTCCGCGCACCTGGCTGCTGCCTCAGCCAAAGAGGCCTGGGCCTCTTCCCGAGCCCATAGTAAGGAAATAAGTTCGCCAGGGGGGTTAGGCACGTGAACGCCAGCATCATCCAAGATAGATGCAAGATGATCATCGGAAAAAGCATTAAGAATGCGGAAAGAAGGGGGGGTTACCTGCGGCCTCCATGTTCTTGTCGGCGATGCGGAGCTGCGCACTTTCCATGGACGAGAGCTCTCCCAGCTTGGCCTTGGCACGGGCGCTAGGGGCCCGTTGCGCCACCGGCGTCGCCTTTGTACGCTTGGCCTTGCTGTTGGTCCCGGCGGCTCCTAAGGCCGCTCCCAGCTCCCCGCCCAGCTCCGAAGAATTCCCCGCCGCCGCCGTAGTAGATGCCTTGGAGGTCGGCTTCCGACCAGCCGTCTTCTTAGGTTGTCGTCCCGCACTGTTGGAGCCCCGGCGCGGGCCCGGAGTGTGATCATTGTCACCAAGCACCACCAGTTCTGGATCTTCAGTCAGAGGAGTGGTGGAGGGAGGAGGCAGCTTAGACGCGCCGGCCCCAACCTTACATGCCAGTGGTAAAGCCTCCAGATTGGACCCATATTCATTGAAAGAGGTGTCGAGAGACCGAGCAAGCGGAGGCACACTGACAGCCGTGTCTTGGGTCGCCGTCCCAATGACCCCCACCTCCGAGGTTAAAGCACCCAGCTTTTCCCAAGTTTCAGTGTCAATGGGTGTGTCATGCAGACTCTCGTCTGGCTCGTCCGTAGCAACAGGCAGGGAAGGGATGGCAGTCGAGGTCGGACCCAGCGCGCGAGCCCCGCTAGAACCGCTCGGGATCGAGCCGTGAGCGGATGGCAGCGGCGCGCACTGCCCCATGGCCGGAGCCACGGTCTTGGGGGGGTTAGGGGCAGCCACCACCAAGTGTGCACGCTCGCCGCCGCGCTTAGGGAGGACCTCCCGTTCCACTTTGATTTGATATCCCTCACTGTTGAACCAGACTTCCACCACCCCATTGAGCTTCTCCGGCGCACGGCAAGCTATCTTCATCCTGACAGGCCCCAACCTGATCAGAGATAGCTCGTCGACCACAATTGGCCGACCCAGCATCCTTAGGCCCTCCTTGATGCAGTCCTCTCGCCTGTGTTTCTTCGGGATGCCGTATAGTCGGACCCATGTCTCTGGCATCTGCATAGGTTGGATCTCTTCGTGCAGCATATCCCGCACCCTTGCGGTTATGTCATGAATGGAAAGAAAAAGCTTGCCACTAGACTTGGCCAAGTGTAAGAGGTCTGCAGAAGGGAAAACCACAAGGAAATCGTCGTCACCAACTTGAGTTACCTGCCAGTCCCAATCGCTCGCCACCATATGCTTCAACTCTTGCTTGAGGATGCAGAGCGTCAGCTTCCCTGGCTCTTGATGGGCCTCGAACCCCTCGTTGGTTACCCCAAGTGGAAGGTGTAAGATGCAGTATTGTAGAAGTGTTTTCCCTTAGCAAAGATGCCAAGGATCGAATCCCCAGAGACTCCTAGGTTCAACAAGTAGGTGTCAACTGCTAACGGCGCAATTAGCAATCAACGTGGACCTGCACACAGATACAAATAACTTTGCTCCCCACGAGTACAGAGAGGTTGTCAATCCCTCCGGCCTTGTAGTTCACAAAGGATTAAAAGCAATGATAGTAGTGATAGATAGTGTTTTGCAATAGTAAATAATAACGAAAAGTAAATAGCGGATGTGATCAATGATGGTAATAAGGACCGGAGTCTCATGATGTTCACTAGTGATGTCTCTCTCCCAAAAGACGATAAAACAGCTATGTGAGGTAAACAAATTACAGCTGGGCAATTGACAGGACCACGAACGCAAACCAATGCTGACTACATTGCAAGAAAGGTTGAGGTTCAAAGCATGGGCGGTACGCCAAAGTAAGTAGACCGAAATCCATCAATGCCTACTACTAATCATCCACCTTGAGATATCTATCCAGAACATCTCGCTGGTATTAAGTTGCGAGCCCCACCCATAGTGTAAACTCAAAGCAACAGACAACTGCATTAAAAGAACTTTGCGTAAAGTAAACAATCCTTGCACCCGCGGGCACAAGCACCGTTGTTTTCCTCCTTGTGGCAACAGCACATCCCCTAGACTCATGTTTCTGTCACTCAAGCTAGTCATCGAGGGGCATGAACCCACAATCAAGCATAACGTTCCCTCTTGGAGTCACTACCTACTACTCGGCCAAAGCAATAAATAACAACGGAGAACATGCAAGAATTACTTATGAACATAAATATAAAAGAGGTGAATCAAATATATTACTCAAGATCAATCTGAACATAATCTCATAATCCATCGGATCCTAGCAAACTCAACATAGCAACAGCATAAGGATTACATAGGTGCCTCGATCATGTAGGGCAGCTCACGAGGACTAATTAGTGAAGCACAAGAACGGGAGGAGAACATCACATAGCTACTGGTCATGGACTCATGGTCCAAGGGAGACTACTCACGAGTCATCCGGGAGGCGTCCATGGTGGTGGAGAAGCTCCCGGTGGTGATCCTCCCCTCCGGCAGGGTGCCGGGAAGAGTTCTCCTGGTGCTCCCGATCTTGGAAGCGGCGGCGGCGGCGGAACAAAGATGGGATCGCGAAAAGAATTCCTCTTCTGAGGGTTTCGGAGGACCCTCTAAATATATGCCAAAGGGGGCACTGGACGGGCTTCGGGGGGCCCAGGCGCCCCCCCGGCGCGGCCCAGGGGGGGCGCGCCGCCAGGGCGCCTGGAGCCCTGGTGGCCCCCCAGGCTGCCCTTCGGACGCAGTGTTGTTTCCGGAACGCTGATTTTTTATATAATTTTTCTGGATTTTTCTGGGCAGTTCTCGAAACGTGAAAACCTGAAATACAAAAACAGCCGAAAACAGAAACTGGCACTGGAGTGCACTGGATTAGTAAGTTAGTCCAAATATGATCAAAAGTGTATGGAAGTGTATGAATATCATAGCAATATCACCCAAAAGTGGCATGGAGCAAGCAGAAATTATAGATACGTTTTGGACGTATCAACATCCCCAAGCTTAATTCTTGCTTGTCCTCGAGTAGGTAAATGATAACAAGAATAATTTCTGTGGTGACATGCTATTAACCATATAGGACTTTTTATAGTCATATGACAAAAGCTTACTGAGACAATGATTCTATAGTAATTAAGTTGGCTCATGAGAAAATCACAAATGACTGAAAGTTTTACAACATGAAACTGAAACATCAAATAGATTTGCAATGAATACGATGTGCAAATATGATAAAGTGATATCTAGCTTGCCCCCTTTAGTGATGCAAAACATAAATGCAGGGGCACCTTCAAGGTTTAAGTGATGACTAGATACAATGATTTCAGAATAAACGATATCACAATCATGCAAAAGACAATGCTACTTTGGGACAATGCACATTACACTCAGAATGACAATCATGCTCTCAGTAGTTGGTGCTTTAACATAAAAGTAAAAGAAAGGTTATGTGCTAGAGCTTTTATTTTGAAAACATGGAAGCAATTTTGTCAACGGTAGTAGTACTTCATATGTGTCATGCATAAGACATCCTATAAGTTGCAAGCCTCATGCATCGAATACCAATAGTGCTCGCACCTTGTCCTAATTAGCTCGGATCTCCATGGGTTATCATTGCATTACATATGTTTCAACCAAGTGTCACAAAGGGGTACCTCTATGCCACCTGTACAAAGGTCCAAGGAGATAAATCGCATTTGATTTCTCGTTTTTGATAGATCTCAACTTGAGGACATCCATACCGGGACAACATAGAAAATATATGATGGACTCCTCTTTAATGCATAAGCATGTTCTCATAAGAGATTGAGGATCAACGTCCAAGCTAAAACTTCCACCATGATACATGGCTTTGGTTGGCGGCCCAATGTTCTTCTCTAACAATATGCATATTCATTCAACCCACGGTAAATCACCATTACTTTAGACAAGACGAACATCCATAGCAACTCAAATGATATTCAACAAAAGTGTGACAGTTGATGGCGTCCCCAGAAACATGGTTACCGCTCAGCAAGCAACTTATAAGAAATAAGATACATAGGCAACTTATTCTTTACCACAATAGTTTTTAAGCTACTTTCCCATGAGCTATGTATTGCAAAGTTAGTTTGCTTAGTACAGGTGGAGGTTAGCAAAAGACTGGGAGCGACCAACTAAGAGAGCAATGACGGTCATAATCATGCAGAGCGACAAAGCAACATTGAATCAGGCATGGTAGTTATATCGCTACTCAGAAATAAAAGATCATCAAGGCTTGACAGACTTTCTTTACAGTCTTAAATATGCGTGAGCATACGCCAAGTCAATCAAAATAAATTCTCGAAGGAAGATATTACTAAACCATACCATA
Source organism: Secale cereale (assembly GCA_902687465.1). Classification (NCBI taxonomy): domain Eukaryota; kingdom Viridiplantae; phylum Streptophyta; class Magnoliopsida; order Poales; family Poaceae; genus Secale; species Secale cereale. The sequence goes on along the minus strand of LR738709.1, from coordinate 644,247,701 downwards.
TCAAAGGCAAACAAATCAAGTTGGTACTCCAATAACACATTGGGAACCCCCCCCCCCCAGCTATTTGAGATTAACCATAAGAAAACCTGAACTACTAAGCATCATTATGCAAGTAGCATCTTTATCATAGACACATTAACCAATGCAACGGAAGAAAACTCTCTTAATAAGGTAAGCATGGTAATTAAAGAGAGTTCAAGCAACCAACTAAACAAAAGCTCTTTGAAAAGATAAGCATCGATACTAAGAGCTGAGCATGATAGTAGCTATTAAAAGACAAAGAACACACACAGCATAGATAGACATGAAAATTATATGTTATGTTCTAGGTAGAAGTGGAGCGTGTTTCTCTCCCACATAAAGAAAGCTGAGTTCCGACTCGTTATGAAAAACTAAAAAGAAAACTAAAAGCAAGACGCTCCAAGCATAGCACATAACACATGAAGTGATAAAAATATAGTGGAACGAAAGACGAACTGATAATGTTGATGGAGAAGGGGATGCACGGGGGCATCCCCAAGCTTAGACGCTTGAGTCTCCTTGAATATTTCTTGGGGGTGCACGGGGGCATCCCCAAGCTTTAGCGCTTGACACTCCTGAATCTTTTTTATCATCTTCCCTCGCACACTTGAAAACTCCCTTCATACATAACTCATCATAATATGATTAGAGAGGTTAGTACCCTTAATAAAATAATTATACCTTGCTGGAAATAAATATATTCTTGAAGTTCTACTGTTTCTCAAGATTGCCAAAAGGTTTTTGCAAAGAAAAAGCAAGTTCTTGATTTGCAAAGTGAAGGAAAGGCAAAACAGGACAGAATCTGTGAAAAACAGAACAGCAGGTAGTAATTGATCTGTTCGGGATACTTCTGCAACTCAAATCAAAAACCTCAGAACAGACGCACGAATGAAAATTATATAGAGAACTCTGTCGAAAAAATTCAGACCAAAAAGATGATCTGGTGATTTTATACGAATTTTTCTATCCAAGGACAGAATCTGTTTCCTGGACAGCACCTCACAACTTTTGAACTTTCTAGCAATCAGAGGCTATACTTGGCACAAATATGAAAAGCAAAGATACAATGATGATGCTACAGCAGTAAACAACATCAAGACACAACAAAAGCAAAAAAATTATTCATGTGGGCTGCCTCCCAAAAGCGCTTTCTTTTATGCCTTTAAGCTAGGCATAATGCATAGAGATCAAGTTTTATCAAGAGTAAAAGAATGGCTAGCCCGTACAACGGACTCAAAAGGTAACTTGATCTTCTTTCGAGGGAAGTGTTCCATCCCTTTCTTGAGAGGAAACTGAAATTTTATATTACCCTCTTTCATGTCAATGATAGCACCAATGGTGCGCAAAAAGGGACATCCCAAAATAATTGGACATGAAGGATCACATTCAATATCCATAATAGTGAAATCAACGGGCACATAATTATCATTGACAACAATAAGAACATCGTCGATCCTCCCCAAAGGTTTCTTTATGGAAGAATCAACGAGACGAACACCAAAAGAACAAGAATCATAAGGTTTCAATTTAAGCATATCATATATTCTTTTGGGCATAACAGAGGTACTAGCACCAACATCACATAATGCATAACAAGAGAAGTCATTCAAATTAATTTTTATCATAGGATCCCAACCATCTTCTAGATTTCTAGGTATGGAGGCTTCTACTCTAAGTTTCTCCTCCCTAGCTTTGATGAGAGCATTAGTGATATGCTCTGTGAAGGCAAGGTTAAGCGTGCTAGTGCGGGGATCTCTAGACATCTTGTGAAGGAAATCAATAACTTCGGTAAGAGTGCAATTATCAAAATCAAGGTCACGAGCATCAAGTAAAGTGGTAGTGGTGTCCTTAAGGTTCACTTGTTTGGTAGCTTCTATAGTCATAGCATCACCATTAATAGGTCCATTGGGACCAGGAGTACATTGGGTGCTAAGAGTTTGAACATCCTCAACAACTTGGATAGTAGCAACAGTGTGGTGGGTAGGAAGGCTCTTAATTCTATCCTCTTCCTCCCTTTCTCTAGCCCATCTTTCTGTAAGTTTAGCCATCATCCTAATGTTTTCATTAATTTGCACTTGAATAGCATTTATAGGAGTGACTTCCCTCTCCTCAAGAGGAGAAGTTTTAATTTTTAGCAATTTTACCTCATTGGCTAAGTGGTCTACCTTAAAAGAAAGATCATCTAGTTTATGTAGCTTTTCTTCTACACTCTTATTAAAGGCTTTTTGGGTAGTGATGAAATCTTTAAGCATGATCTCTAGTTCAGTATTGGAGTTCTTGGTACTAGGATAAGCATTATTGTTCCCATAAGAGTTAGAGGGGAACGGTCTAGGATTGTTACCAAAATTACTCCTATAAGCATTGTTGTTAAAATTGTTTCTAGAGATAAAGTTCACATCTACTTGTTCCTGAGCAATCAAAGAATTTAAAGGAACATCACGAGGATCAACAGTAGATTGCTTCGAAAGTAGAGACATGATCAAGTCAACTTTTTCATTAAGGGAGGAAATCTCCTCGACAGAGTTTACCTTCCTACCTGTTGGAGCGCGTTCGGTGTGCCATTGGGAATAGTTGGTCATCATCTCATCGAGAAGCTTCGTGGCAGCACCAAGTGTAGTTGACATAAAAGTTCCTCCCGCGGCCGAATCTAACAAGTTCCGCGAGGTAAAGTTCAAGCCTGCATAAAAAGTTTGGATAACCATCCAAGTAGTCAAACCGTGAGTAGGGCAGTTCTTGATAAGAGATTTCATACGTTCCCAAGCTTGGGCAACGTGTTCATTATCCAATTGTTTAAAATTCATTATGTTACTTCTAAGTTGGATAATTTTAGCAGGTGGATAGTATTTTCCAATAAAAGCATCTTTGCACTTGTCCCAAGAATCTATGCTATTTCTAGGCAAAGACTGAAACCAAATTTTAGCTCCTCCTCTCAAGGAGAAAGGAAAAAGCTTAAGCTTAACAATATTACCATCTATTTCTTGGTACTTTTGCATATCACAAAGTTCAACAAAGTTGTTCAAGTGTAAAGCAGCATCATCTCCAGCACCGGAGAATTGTTCTCTCATGACTAAGTTCAGTAAAGCAGGTTTAATTTCATATGAAGGTGCTGAAGTGGCAGGTGTAGTGATAGGTGTGCTGATAAAGTCATCGTTGTTGTGACTATTGAAGTCACACAACTTGGTGTTCTCGGTGGAACCCATAGTAGCAAGCAAGCAAGATAACTATTTTTGTGATTTTCGATAAAAGGTACTGAAAGCAAAAACTGAAAGATAAACTAACAAGACTAAAAAGCAAAGGTAAAAGATAGCATGCAACTCCCCTATCCTGAAGAGTGGAGTCCCCGGCAACGGCGCCAGAAAATACTCCTTGATGGGCCTCGAACCCCTCGTTGGTTACCCCAAGTGGAAGGTGTAAGATGCAGTATTGTAGAAGTGTTTTCCCTTAGCAAATATGCCAAGGATCGAATCCCCAGAGACTCCTAGGTTCAACAAGTAGGTGTCAACTGCTAACGGCGCAATTAGCAATCAACGTGGAGAGGTTGTCAATCCCTCCGGCCTTGTAGTTCACAAAGGATTAAAAGCAATGATAGTAGTGATAGATAGTGTTTTGCAATAGTAAATAATAACGAAAAGTAAATAGCGGATGTGATCAATGATGGTAATAAGGACCGGAGTCTCATGATGTTCACTAGTGATGTCTCTCTCCCAAAAAACGATAAAACAGCTATGTGAGGTAAAGAAATTACAGCTGGGTAATTGACAGGACCACGAACGCAAACCAATGCTGACTACATTGCAAGAAAGGTTGAGGTTCAAAGCATGGGCGGTATGCCAAAGTAAGTAGACCGAAATCCATCAATGCCTACTACTAATCATCCACCTTGAGATATCTATCCAGAACATATCGCTGGTATTAAGTTGCGAGCCCCACCCATAGTGTAAACTCAAAGCAACAGACAACTGCATTAAAAGAACTTTGCGTAAAGTAAACAATCCTTGCACCCGCGGGCACAAGCACCGTTGTTTTCCCCCTTGTGGCAACAACACATCCCCTAGACTCATGTTTCTGTCACTCAAGCTAGTCATCGAGGGGCATGAACCCACAATCAAGCATAACATTCCCTCTTGGAGTCACTACCTACTACTCGGCCAAAGCAATAAATAACAACGGAGAACATGCAAGAATTACTTATGAACATAAATATAAAAGAGGTGAATCAAATATATTCCTCAAGATCAATCTGAATATAATCTCATAATCCATCGGATCCCAGCAAACTCAACATAGCAACAGCATAAGGATTACATAGGTGCCTCGATCATGTAGGGCAGCTCACGAGGACTAATTAGTGAAGCACAAGAACGCGAGGAGAACATCACATAGCTACTGGTCATGGACTCATGGTCCAAGGGAGACTACTCACGAGTCATCCGGGAGGCGTCCATGGTGGTGGAGAAGCTCCCGGTGGTGATCCTCCCCTCCGGCAGGGTGCCGGGAAGAGTTCTCCTGGTGCTCCCGATCTTGGAAGCGGCGGCGGCGGCGGAATAGAGATGGGATCGCGAAAAGAGTTCCTCTTCTGAGGGTTTCGGAGGACCCTCTAAATATATGCCAAAGGGGGGCACCGGACGGGCTTCGGGGGGCCCAGGCGCCTCCCCGGCGCGGCCCAGGGGGGGGGCGCGCCGCCAGGGCGCCTGGAGCCCTGGTGGCCCCCCCAGGCTGCCCTTCGAACGCAGTGTTGTTTCCGGAACGCTGATTTTTTATATAATTTTTCTGGATTTTTCTGGGCAGTTCTCGAAACGTGAAAACCTGAAATACAAAAACCAGCCGAAAACAGAAACTGGCACTGGGGTGCACTGGATTAGTAAGTTAGTCCAAATATGATCAAAAGTGTATGGAAGTGTATGAATATCATAGCAATATCACCCAAAAGTGGCATGGAGCAAGCAGAAATTATAGATACGTTTTGGACGTATCAGCTCTGCAGAGAGGATCGCCGCGTTCTTGATGCGCTCGTCAATGGGAATCTCCAGTGCGTCGTCGTCATCGTACTCCAAGCAGAAAAAGCCCTCGCCGGAGATAGCACTCCCCATGATCTGCAGATGGAGTTGTCGCCCCCTCGTCAGACAGTTAGCCGAGGCGTGTCCTTCCTCTTTGCAAAGAACGCAAAGAGGCTTGAACTTACACCTCGACTGGTAATGCCCGAGGCGACCGCATTTGAAGCACTCCACCTCGGGCGCCTCCTCCACCGGAATAGGCTCCGCCGCCGTGCCCTTGGAAGCACCAGGGAAAGCCGAACCCGCCGGATCTGGAGTGGCCCTAGGTTTCTTGGGCATCGGGGCCTCCACGCTGCCCCCGGCATGGAGCTGCCCCCCTCCGATTTCTTCTCCAGCGCACGCCGGTGTTGGAAGCTATGTTTCTTTGTTTCGAGTGTAGGTGTTAATGTGGGCTCACCAACTCATTTGATTACTTTATCACAAACGCTACAACCGCCTCTTCCTCACTACAATGAATTGATTATAGGTGGCTACATATATAGAGCTGATAGGTAGTGTTGGATCCCATAAGCCAAGTGAAGTTGATGAAAGCCAGGCGGTAGTATAGTGTGAGTTGAACTGCTGTCAAGACTCAGGAGAGGCACAAAGTGTATACATGAGAGCGAGAGGTGTCAGAAAGATGGTGGCCACGAGTGTAGATGTTCCAGCTGAGAGCATAGATGCCATAAGGTGATTGAAATCGCTCAGACAAGAAAGCAGATCATGGCATGCATGTAACTGCATGTCGGGTCTTCATAGATGCCTCGTGTCACCTATAGGGAATACTAGGCAAACCGCGATGATTTCATCCAGTCTCCGGCTTCAGATTTAGGCCTGGTTAATCTGTCTCATGGTTTGAACTAGCTTTGGTCAGACTTCGGGCAACTAGCTAACTACGAATCCACGAGCCGGAGAAATCTAAGCGGGAAAGAGTGAAGTAGCAGTGGAACTGCCGGCGGAGGCATATGAGCATGTACAATGCTTGATAAGATATTCTTATCTTAAGTTTTACGTGTAAATTAGATATGACAAAAAAAGATGTCTACAATGGTAATCTATTAGCCTTATCTTCAATAATTAGTTGTTCCTACAAACATGGTGAGACAAATTAGGTTAAGAGATCATCTCTTGTCTTCTCTTAAATAAGAGAAGACAAGCCTTCTCTTATAATTTCTCTCTTCTTCACCTCATCATTTATCCTATGTGACGGAAGACGGGTGGCGCCACTGTTGCGAGTGTCGGGCGGTGGTTGTCATGAGGTAGGCACTACCACGTTGGTGGGCTTGCATGAGTATCGTTTGCCTAGTACTCGGCCGATATAGACATACCACGTCTCCTTTATCTTTGACACAGCCGTGACACTATGATGTTTGGAATGACAAACATATGGTTTAGTAGCTAGACACGCATGAATCCACTTTTAGGCAGAGCCTGGAATAAACGGAACATGGTGCTAGATTTGTGAGGCATCTCTCCGTAGCGTGTAAATTGTTGAGAAAATGCAGATGGCTTCGATCAATCTGCATAGCCTCCTCTCTTCGTTTTCACAAGAAACTATCCATGTGTGATAAGGAAAGCTAGTCCATGAATGGCTGCCATGGAACTATATTAATTGGCTACCGTTCCAGTCTAGAGTTCTCATCGAACAGCCAGCCGCACCCATGGACATTTGCTGGAACCTTCCATCCCGCATGTGGAGAGCGCGTGTTCTCTACAATCCATACCATTATCTCTCCCGAGGAATCACCGAATCAGTCACGACAACTTCCTTGTGTTGTCACACAAATGGGTGTGGAGGTAGAGTCCTTGCATGCGCATCGACATTCTAGATAGAGAGCACGAACTTAATTAATTTGTTAGCAATTTTCTTGGTCATTTCACCCCATATATGCATGGGAAACCTTTTCTCCAGATAGCCTCTCTCGTGCGCGGCATGTGATTGCTTCCCCTTTTATGTGCGGACAGTATCAGGGCACGGAATTGCTACACTTAGAGCTTCTACAGCCGGACCTCTTAAACTCGTCTTATATGCCCGGCCGGGCCGCCCGGTCACGTTTTTTCGACCCAAACGGACGCCTCAAACAGGCCTTAAATGCCCGGGCTGAACGGCATCCCCATATCTAGCCCAAATATGGGGTGGATATGGGGGCGCCCGGGCACACCCGCCACATCGGACTGACGAATGGGTCCCAGCCGAAAACTCCCTCAAATCGGGCGGTCTGAAACTCGTCTCCTCCGTTAGACCAGTGACGCGGCTCCGGCGGGCCGCTTAGTGCATTGCCCGGTTATTTAAGTCGACCGGCGGCACCGAAACCCTACCATCCATCCACATTTTCCTCCTCCTATCCATCGCCACCGCCACTTTCCACTCCACCCATCCGCCTAGTAGCCATGCCCCCACGCCGCCGGGTGAGGAGCGAGCATTTTCTGACGCCGGAGTGCGGGCTCGAGCTCCTTGAGCAGATCCTGGCTAGGCGCGAAGCCCGGACCGCCGCGGGGCTACCTCCGGATGCAGTGGATCCGGAGGAGGTGGTGGAGGAGGAGGAGGAGGAAGACGTTGAGGAGGACGAGGACGACGAAGGGGTGAGCCGGAGGAGGAGGATGTGGGGAACGTTGGCGACGGGATCTGTAGGCGGAGCAGCAGGCCATCCTCGATTCCCTCCGGCCGGAGTCGGTTGTGGAGGTAAGACGCCGTCGCCGGCAGGAAATGGAGACGCAAGAGGCCGCAGACAAGGCGGAGATGTCCGCCTACATGGATGAGGTCGAGCAGGAGGAGGATGAGCCGGAGCCCTCCTACCCGCCCGTCCAGCCGGCATTCGGCACCGTCGTCGTGGACATCTCCGGCGATGAAGAGTAGCTAGGGTAGTACATAGGCACTAGTGCAGAACCGGGCAATAGCACCGGTTCGTAAGGCCCTTTAGTGCCGGTTCCATAACCGACACTAAAGTGTGGGCACTAAAGCCCCCCCCCTTAGTACCAGTTCAGCACGAACCGATGCTAAAGGGCAACCACGTGGCACGAGCCAGCTCCGGGGGCTGGGAGCCCTTTAGTACCGGTTGGTAAAACCAACCGGTACTACAAGGTTTGGGGTTTTTTTGGTTTTATGATTTCTTTTTCATTTAATTTTGTGTTTTCCATTTAATTTTTTTTCGTTTGCTAGTATTTTACGATACTACACATTGTACACATTATGCATATATATAGAATTTCTAGTAGAACCAATCATATATATATCATCAAATGTCTCACAAACCACCAATTCACACATACACACATGTATAGCTATATACAATTTCTCCTACATGTTGCCTTCGGAGCTAGTGGCATTAGCCTAATTGATGCCTTCGGAGCATGATGACAATTGGAAGTGGTTCATGGGGGCGGTAGCGGGTAATGGTATTCTCCCTTCGGATCTATGACCTGGTCGAGCAAAAATCCCGCTATTTCCTCTTGAAGTGCTTGTACGCGCTCCGTTTCTAGGAGCTTGTCCCGCACCTCTGTGAACTGTTAAGAAGGAGATCAATATGCATGTTTATTAGTTGTGTGACAAGATATCGATAATGGTGTAAAAATTGTGAATAGTGTTCTGACAAACGTACCCATTCCTGTCTTTGAGATCTGCTCCTTTCGGATGCCATCATGCGAATGTTCTCGCAAACGCAGTATGCACACAGATCAGTCCCCTGCGCCTGCTTCAGGGCCTTTACGAGAATGGAATTTGATCAGATAATAATTAATCAAGCATGATAATTAAAGAGATAATGGCAGCTAGCTAGCTAGTACTACTTAATTACTTACCTTGGGTCGAAACCATTGCAGTCTTTGTTTCCATTCGCCTGGAGTGACGCTGATGAACCTTGTCCAAGCCCTGCCCACCGACAAAGAAAATGAATAAATGGATTATTAAATAGTTCATATCAGAAAATGACGAACTAAATAGGTCGAGATATATAGTTAATAATGATTGAAATTACCTGTTGGCTATCCCAAACAAGATGGTGTAGTCACTTTGTTTTTTAAGTAGTGAGTCGAGTACTTCAACTGTTCCGGCGTCAACTTTAATGATATACAAGATCCAGTGAAATCTGCATGCACACACGTTTGGATGTCTTAATTAAGCAGACATATGTAAGCAAAAACATGTAGCTAGCTAGTAGGCAAAAACAGAGAATTTGTAGTACAAGACAGTGTGCCTCACTGGAAGTTGTAAGGAAGTAGTATATCTTCATTGTATTTGAGGCACTTCAAGAACTCTAGCATGCTGTCCTCTACATGCTTTTCATGATATTTATCTATTTTCCATGTGTATTCATTAACGGTGTTTGGGTCAATGAATCCAATGCCATAGCATCCACCTTTTTTCATTTCATACATCTTCATCCTGCATAATACCACAGAAAAGAATATAGTGAGGATAATTACAGGTAATGATTGATCAAAAGGATCACTACAGCTAGCTTGAGACTTAAATTACAGAAAGAAATCACTTACACACAATAGCAACTGACGATAGATTTGTCGAGTGCGTCTTGATTGTATAACTGAAACAGTTCATTATACTCAACGGCCACAGCTTTCTGATGGTAGTAATGATCCTTCTTGACTTCCACCATGAGGGACTCTCGATTGGAACTCTTGGTAATGTCCATGTACCATTGATGCAATTCATACATTCTCGTTGGGAGCTTCTTGACCTCGTATGGCTTGACCAAAGGTTCGCCCCAGACATATTTCCATTTTATTTCCTCCTCTGTAAGCACAGGCATGGGCTCGATCTCGAGGAGTTGTCCAACAGTGATGTTGAGAATTTCAGCCTGCGTTATATGCTCCTCGGTTATTACCACATTGCCCACCTCGAGAACGTAAACTGTTTGCCCACAATAATATTGGGCGTGTGTACTCTCACGTGTTGTTGGCACAACAAGCGAGGGGATCGATTGCGCCGCCTGTTCTCCCAGCTGGGGAACGGTTTTCCCGCATTTTTTGACAGCTGCTTGTTGTTTGCTCGAGCTCGAGCTCGCCTCCTTCTGTAGACGTGCTCGATTTAACTTCTTGATGTGGCGCTCATAGTCTGTGTCAACAGGCTTGGGAGCTGGTGGTTGAGCCATACGAATGAAGTGGTCAATCTTTTCCTCATGCACTTTCTCCCTTGGCGGCGGTGGCGGTTTCGGTCCAAAATGGGCATCCACTTCTGCCCGCACTATGGCCTTTGTTTGCTCCTCGGTCCTGTCGTAAGCCCTCTGAGGAAGATCAGTGAGCCTTGGACCATATTTATATCGCTTGCCTCCGCCTATACTTCATGTACTGCCTCGACTCGTACCGCTACGCACCATAGCCGTGGGGTGTCTCTTCTGCGATTGCTGAGGCGGCGGAGACGGCTGACTGGGCTGAGTTGGACGAGGAGGAGTGGCCTGAAGCTGTGCCGGACTTGGAGGATGAGTGGCCTGAAGTTGTGCCGGACTTGGAGGAGGAGTGGACGTCTGACGCTGTGTCGGGCTTGGAGGAGGAGTGGCCTGACGCTTTGCCGAACTTGGAGGAGGAGGAGTGGCCTGACGCGTTGGTGGACTTGCAGGAGCGGGAGTCTGCTGACTCGGTGGCGGACTTCGACGATGAGTCGGCTAACGCGGTGTCGGTGGCCTTCGAAAGATGATGCAATCCTTTCTCCATAGGATGATACGATGTTTGGCCTCTCCGAGTGTGTGCTCCTCGTCACCTTCAGGAATGTCAAGCTCTAGCCCCGAATATTGGTCCACCACCTCATCAACCAAGACACGAGCATAGCCTGCTGGAATCGGGTTGCAATGGAAAGTTGCCTCGGGGGGATTTGTAAAAGCAACGGCGTCCGCCACCTTCATGGATATGTTCTTCATTTTGAAGTGTAGCTTGCAGTTAGTGTTCTCCATGATGTCATCCACGGGGTATCTATCCAGCATTGCGTCGCCCGGGGCGGAACCCACGCTGCTTCTTGGCATGGATGGGGCGGTGGTATCCAATGCTGGATCATCCGCTAGCTGCTGCAGCTGCTGAGACCCACTTTACTGACTAAGTGAGTCGATCTGCTCCTGCTGCCGCTGGAATTTGAGTGCCAAGTCCGCGTGCTTTGATTCTAGGCCTTGAAGGCGTTCATAGTCCAGCTTCCTCTGCTCCTCCTCCATCTTCCTCTGCTTCTCCTCCGCAATCTTCCTTCTCGCACGGGTTCTGTAGTCGGTGTTCCAGTCCGAAAACCCCTCATACCACGGAATGGCGCCCTTGCCTCGTGTTCTTACCGGGTGTTCAGGATTTCCCAGGGCACGCGTAAGCTCGTCGTTCTCTCTGTTGGGCTGGAACACCCCCGATCGAGCCTCTTCTATTGCAACAAGTATCAATATGACCTAAACGGCAGTGCCACAAATAAGTTGCACTATCATTATTAACCTTGCATCTTTTGGTTTCAATATTATGAATATGTGTATCACTACAATCGAGATCCAACAAGAATAGAACACTCTTCAAGGGTGCATGACCATAAAAGATATTATTCATAAAAATAGAACAAACATTATTCTCTGATTTAAATGAATAACTGTCTCGCAACAAACAAGATCCAGATATAATGTTCATGCTCAACGCTGGCACCAAATAACAATTATTTAGGTCTAAAACTAATCCCGAAGGTAGATGTAGAGGTAGCGTGCCGACGGCGATCACATCGACTTTGGAACCATTTCCCACGCGCATCGTCACCTCGTCCTTAGCCAATCTTCGTTTAATCCGTAGTCCCTGTTTCGAGTTACAAATATTAGCAACCAAACCGGTATCAAATACCCAGGTACTACTACGAGCATTAGTAAGGTACACATCAATAACATGTATATCACATATACCTTTGTTCACCTTGACATCCTTCTTATCCGCCAAATACTTGGGGCAGTTCCGCTTCCAGTGTCCAGTCCCCTTGCAGTAGAAGCACTCAGTTTCAGGCTTGGCTCCAGACTTAGGTTTCTTCATGGGAGTAGCAACTGTCTTGCTATTCTTCTTGAAGTTCCCCTTCTTTTCCTTGCCCTTTTTCTTGAAACTAGTGGTTTTGTTAACCATCAACACTTGATGCTCCTTTTTGATTTCTACCTCCGCAGCCTTGAGCATAGCGAAGAGCTCGGGAATTGTCTTTTGCATCCCTTGCATATTATAGTTCATCACGAAGCCTTTATAGCTTGATGGCAGTGATTGAAGAACTCTATCAATAACACTATCCTCGTCAACTTTGCAACCAAGTTGAGTCATATGATTGTAGTACCCAGACATTCTGAGCAAGTGTTCACTGATAGAACTATTCTCCTCCATCTTGCAGTTGTAGAACTTATTGGAAATCTCATATTTCTCAATCCGGGCATTTGCTTGAAATATTAACTTCAACTCCTAGAACATCTCATATGGTCCATGACGTTCAAAACGTCGTTGAAGTCCCGGTTCTAAGCCGTAGAGCATGGCACACTGAACTATCGTGTAGTCATCAGACCGCGACTGCCAGACGTTCAAAGCGTCTACATTAGCGGGAGGGGGCTTGTCACCCAGCGGTGCTTCAAGGACATAATTCTTCTGTGCAGCAATGAGGATAATCCTCAAGTTACGGACCCAGTCCGTGTAATTGCTACCATCATCTTTCAACTTAGCTTTCTCTAGGAATGCATTAAAACTCAAAGGAACGGTAGCACGGGCCATTGATCTACAACAACATAGATATGCAAAAACTATCAGGACTAAGTTCATGATAAATTAAAGTTCAATTTAATCATATTATTTAAAGAACTCCCACTTAGATAGACATCCCTCCAGTCATCTAAATGATCACGTGATCCAAATCAACTAAACCATGTCCGATCATCACGTGAGATGGAGTAGTTTCAATGGTGAACATCTTATGTTGATCATATCTACTATATGATTCACGCTCGACCTTTCGGTCTCCAGTGTTCCGAGGCCATATCTGCATATGCTAGGCTCGTCAAGTTTAACCCGAGTATTCTGCGTGTGCAAAACTGGCTTACACCCTTTGTATTTGAACGTAGAGCTTATCACACCCGATCATCACGTGGTGTCTCGGCACGACGAACTTTCGCAACGGTGCATACTCAGGGAGAACACTTATACCTTGAAATTTAGTAAGGGATCATCTTATAATGCTACCATCGTTCTAAGCAAAATAAGAAGCATAATAAGATAAACATCACATGCAATCAAAATATGTGACATGATATGGCCATCATCATCTTGTGCTTTTGATCTCCATCTCCAAAGCACCGTCATGATCACCTTCGTCACCGGCGCGACACCTTGTTCTCCATCGTAGCATCATTGTCGTCTCGCTAACTATTGCTTCTACGACTATCGCTACCGCTTAGTGATAAAGTAAAGCAATTACATGGCGATTGCATTTCATACAATAAAGCGACAACCATATGGCTCCTGCCAGTTGCCGATAACATTACAAAACATGATCATCTCATACAAAACTGTATAACTCATCATGTCTTGACCATATCACATCACAACATGCCTGATGTCTACACACGCTTCTACTCTTGTAGACTATGTTGGGCCTCCAAGCGCAGAGGTTTGTAGGACAGCAGCAGTTTCCCTCAAGTGGATGACCTAAGGTTTATCGAACTCAGGGAAGTAGAGGTTGAAGATGGTCTCTCTCAAGCAACCCTGCAACTAAGATACAAGAAGTCTCTTGTGTCCCCAACACACCTAATACACTTGTTAGATGTATAGGTGCACTAGTTCGGCGAAGAGATGTTAAATGGCAAGTGATATGGATGGCAAAACAAAGTAATATAAATCTGTAATAAAAAGTGTAGCAAGAAAACAAGTGGTAAACGTGAGCACAAATGGTATTGCAATGGTGGAAACAAGGCCTAGGCTTCATACTTTCACTAGTGGCAACTCCCAACAACATTAACATAATCGAATCACATGATATTTCCCATAAAACATGCAATGGAGACGCACCCGGAGGTCATTCCTTCGTGGTCAAGAGAGGACGAGAATTATGTAGGGCTACAAAAGCACACCTCAAAGTTCGTAGTTCTCAATCTAAGGATTTCCCAATGTCACCGCGGCCATCCAAAGAGAGTCCCACAATCACCACAACATATCTAAAGGATAGTCAAAGACAAGCACCAAGAGACTCTCAATCTTCAATCAACACACAAGAGAGGAAATCACTCATGAAAATATTTTTCTAATCCATGTCCAATAGACCGCTGTCACCTTGGTCTCGGGGATTATACTAGATAAAGACAAGTGAGTACATCAATCCAATACATAGAGGAAGGGGAAATATCATGGGATCACCCTAGATTAACATAGCCTATGATCACAACGAAGATCACATCATGGGAGAGAGAATTGACCACATAGCTACTGGTAGAAACCTCAGCCCCGAGGAGGAACTACTCTCGCATCATGGAGGGAGGAAGCAACGTCGATGGAGATGAATCCGGGGGCACTTCCCCGTCCCGGCAGGGTGCCGGCACAGGAATTCTGGTCCCCCGAAGCTTGATGGCGATGGCGGCGGAGATCGGAATTGCGTCTGGAGAAAAAGGGTCTGGAATCAGGGTTTCTGCGACGGGTGTTAAATATATGCCAAAGGGGGGCATCAGCGGAGGTCTGGGGGGCCCAGGCGCCCCCCCGGCGCGGCCAGGAGGGGGGCCGCCTGGGCAGGCCGCCTGGAGCCCCTGTGGCCCCCCTCTGGCCCTACTTTGGCCGCATGGAAGCTTCCGGAACGCTGATTTTTTATATAATTTTTCCGGGATTTTTCTGGCAGTTTACGTGATGGGAAAACCTGAAATACGAAAACAGCAGAAAACAGAAACTGGCACTGGGGTGCACTGAGTTAATAGGTTAGTCCAAATATGATCAAAAGTGTATGGAAGTGTCTAAATATCATAGCAATATCACCCAAAAGAGGCATGGAGCAAGCAGAAATTATAGATACGTTTTGGACGTATCAGTAACCGGGGCATGTTGGTACGAAGTTATGCAAAGTTGTTCTGGAACGAAGTCCCTGATAGGATAATCCGTCTTTTGTTACGAATTATCTTATCTGGGACTGATGGGCCTCTAACCCCTCGTTGGTTACCCCAAGTGGAAGGTCTAAGATGCAGTGTTGTGGAAGTTTTTCCCTTAGCAAAGATGCCAAGGATCGAATCCCCAGAGATTCCTAGGTTCAACAAGTAGGTGTTAACTGCTAACAGCGCGGATTAGCAATCTACATGGACCTGCACACAGATACAAATAACTTTGCTCCCAACGAGTACAGAGAGGTTGTCAATCCCTCCGGCCTTGTAGTTCACAAAGGATTAAACGCAAATGATAGTAGTGATAGATAATGTTTGCAATAGTAAATAAAAGCGAAAAGTAAATAGCGGATGTGATCAATGATGGTAATATGGACCGGAGTCTCATGATGTTCACTAGTGATGTCTCTCTCCCAAAAGACGATAAAACAGCTATGTGAGGTAAACGAATTACAGCTGGGCAATTGACAGGACCACGAACGCAAACCAATGCTGACTACATTGCAAGAAAGGTTGAGGTTCAAAGCATGGGCGGTACGCCAAAGTAAGTAGACCGAAATCCATCAATATCTACTACTAATCATCCACCTTGAGATATCTATCCAGAACATCTCGCTGGTATTAAGTTGCGAGTTCCACCCATAGTGTAAACTCAATGCAACAGACAACTGCATTAAAAGAACTTTGCGTAAAGTAAACAATCCTTGCACCCGCGGGCACAAGCACCGTTGTTTTCCCCCTTGTGGCAACAACACATCCCCTAGACTCATGTTTCTGTCACTCAAGCTAGTCATCGAGGGGCATGAACCCACAATCAAGCATAACGTTCCCTCTTGGAGTCACTACCTACTACTTGGCCAAAGCAATAAATAACAATGGGGAACATGCAAGAATTACTTACGAACATAAATATAAAAGAGGTAGATCAAATATATTACTCAAACACAATCTGAACATAATCTCACAATCCATCGGATCCCAGCAAACTCAACATAGCAACAGCATAAGGATTACATATGTGCCTCGATCATGTAGGGCAGCTCACGAGGTCTAATTAGTGAAGCACAAGAAGGGGAGGAGAACATCACATAGCTACTGGTCATGGACCCATGGTCCAAGGGAGACTACTCACAACTCATCCGGGAGGCGTCCATGGTGGTGGAGAGGCTCCCGGTGGTGATCCTCCCCTCCGGCAGGGTGCCGGGAAGAGTTCTCCTGGTGCTCCCGATCTTGGAAGCGCGGCGGCGGCGGAACAGAGATGAGATCGCGAAAAAGGGTTCCGTCCTCGAGGGTTTCGGGACGCGTGTTAAATATATGCCAAAGGAGGGCATCAGCGGAGGCCTGGGGGGCCCAGCCCCCCCCCCCCGGCGCGGCCAGGAGGGGGGCCGCGCCACCAGGGCGCCTGGAGCCCTGGTGGCCCCCCTCCGGCCCTACTTCGGCCGTGTGGAAGCTTCCGGAACGCTGATTTTTTATATAATTTTTCCGGGATTTTTCTGGCAGTTTACGTGATGGGAAAACCTGAAATACAAAAACAGCAGAAAACAGAAACTGGCACTGGGGTGCACTGAGTTAATAGGTTAGTCCAAATATGATCAAAAGTGTATGGAAGTGTATAAATATCATAGCAATATCACCCAAAAGAGGCATGGAGCAAATAGAAATTATAGATACGTTTTGGACGTATCAACATCCCCAAGCTTAATTCCTGCTCGTCCTCGAGTAGGTAAATGATAACAAGAATAATTTCTATGGTGACATGCTATTAACCATATAAGGACTTTTCATAGTCATATGACAAAAGCTTACTGAGACAATGAATCTGTAGTAATTAAGTTGCCTCATGAGAAAATCACAAAGAACTGAAAGTTTTACAACATGATACTGAAACATCAAATAGATTTGTAATGAGCATGGTGTGCAAATATGATAAAGTGATATCTCACTTGCCCCCTTTAGTGAAGCAAAACATAAATGCAGGGGCACCTCCAAGGTTTAAGTGATGACTAGATACAATGATTTCAGAATAAACGATGTCATAATCATGCAAAAGACAATGGTACTTTGGGACAATGCACATTACACTCAGAATGACAATCATGCTCTCAATAGTTGGTGCTTTAAATAAGGTGGAGACTCTCGAACCGTGGCTTTTGATGGCAAGGTTGAAAACCCGTGGTCGGAAAATAAAACTAATCATGTACCAGAGCTCTTGGTTTTAAAAACAGAGGTAATACATTTTTTTTTAGAATATGCATATTTCGTCAACGAATGCTTGCAGATAACTCAATCGCTTCTTGAGCTGGACAAGTTTCGAGGAACGGCTCCCGCATGAGGACGATCACATCCTCTTAATCTCCTTTGTTTATCACTGCCAAAGTTTTCTGATTTCTCATGAACAAAGCGTGAAGGAGGGTTTGTTTGTTGTATTATTTTTAATGAGCCGGGCGCACTCTATGCCAGTTCCTTCTCGTATTAGGGGTTTGCACATTAGACATGCAATCTCGGGGTGAAGCTTGTCCAACTTAAAAAGATCATGAATTAACTACTACTTCCTCATGAGCTAAAACAGAGGCACAAAAGAGAAATGCTTTTTTGAATAATTTCGAGATGGTACATGAAAGTCTTCGTTAGGAATGACAGGTAAATACCATGTATAGGAAGGTATGGTGGACTCATATGGCATAACTGGTTTAAAGGATTTTGGATGCACAAGCAGTCAGTCCGCTTAGTACAGGCGAAGGTTAGCAAAAGACTGGGAGCGACCAACTAAAAGAGCAATGACGGTCATAATCATGCAGAGCGACAAAGCAACATTGAATCGAGCATGGAAGTTATATCGCTACTCAGAAATTAAAGATCATCAAGGCTTGATAGACTTTCTTTACAGTCTTAAATATGCGTGAGCATATGCCAAGTCAATCAAAATAAATTCTTGAAGGAAGATATCACTAAACCATACCACATCATAGCCAAACAAATCATGTTGGTACTCCAATAACACATTGAGAACCCCCCAGCTATTTGAGACTAACCATAAGAAAACATGAATTACTAAGCACCATTATGCACATAGCATTTTTATCATAGACATATCAACCAGTGCAACAGAAGCCAACTCTCTTAACAAGATAAGCATGATAACTAAAGAGAGTTCCAGCGACCAACTAAACAAAAGCTCTTTAAAAAGAAAAGCATGAAAACTAAGAGCTAAGCATGATAGTAGCTATTGAAAGACCAAGAACATACACAGCAAAGATAGACATGAAAATTCTATGTTATGTTCTAGGTTGAAGTGGAGCGTGTTTCTCTCCCACACAAAGAAGGCTGAGTCCCAACTCGTTATGAACAGCAAGCAAAGCTAAAGAAAACTAAAAAGGAAAACTAAAAGCAAGACGCTCCAAGCATAGCACATAACACATGAAGTGATAAAAATATAGTGGAACGAAATACGAACTGATAATGTTGATGGAGAAGGGGATGCACGGGGGCATCCCCAAGCTTAGACGCTTGAGTCTTCTTGAATATTTCTTGGGGGTGCACGGGGGCATCCCCAAGCTTAGACGCTTGAGTATTCTTGAATATTTCTTGGGGGTGCACGGGGGCATCCCCAAGCTTGAGCATTTGACACTCCTGAATCTTTTTATCATCTTCCCTCGCACACTTGAAAACTCCCTTCATACATAACTCATCATAATCTGATTAGCGAGGTTAGTACCCATAATAAAATAATTGTTCCTTGCTGGAAATAAGGATATTCTTGAAGGTCTACTGTTTCTCAAGATTGCCGAAAGGTTTTTGCAAAGAAAAAGCAAGCCCAAGGTTTGCAAAATGAAGGAAAGGCAAAACAGGACAGAATCTGTGAAAAACAGACCAGCAGGTAGTAATTGATTTTTTCGGGGCACTTCTGCAACTCAAATCAAAAAACTCAGAACAGACGCCCGAAAGACAATTGTATAGAGCACGCTTTTGAAAAAAATTAGACCAAAAAGATGATCTGGTGATTTTATACGAATTTTTCTATCCAAGGACAGAATCTGTTTCCTGGACAGCACGTCACAACTTTTGAACTTTCTTGCAATCAGAGGCTACACTTGGCACGAAGCTAAAAAATAAAGATACAATGATGTTGCTACAGTAGTAACAAACATCAAGACCACTAAAAACTGAAAGAACAAACTGAAAGTAAAGATAACAAGGGTTGTCTCCCTAGAGCTCTTTCTTTATAGCCATAAAGATAGGCTTAAGACTTTAATGATGCTCTCGTAGGAATAAGAGTTGAAGAACAAAAGAGAGCATCAAGAAGCAAATACCAAATATATTTAAGCCTAACATGCTTCCTATGCATAGGAATATTGCAATGGAATAATTCATTGAAGCACAAAGCAATAAGCATAGGAAGACAAAACAAGTGCAGCTTCAAAACCTTCAACATAAAGAGAGGGAACTTAATATTATTGAAATATCTATAAGCATATGTTCCCTTCTCATAATAATTTTCAGTGGGATCACGAATAAACTCAACAATATAAGCATCACATAAAGCATTGTTACCATGATCCACATGCAAAAAGGTACTCTTACTCTCTACATAAGCATCTTTGGGGAGCCCATTGTTAGGACTTTTTAGCATTAACGTTTTCAGTCTCCCCCAAGCTTGAGCAATGCTTTCTCCGTCACGAGACCTAAAGTTGTAGATATAGTTCTTGTCTCGATGAATTTCATGAAGAGGATAAAACTTAGTATAAAAGAGAGACATAAGCTCTTGCCAATCAAGCAAGTGCGAGTTATCGAGAAGCTTATACCAATCTGAAGCTTTATCTATAAGTGATACGGCGAACAATTTCCTCATGAAAAACTCCCTTGATACACCTGCAAGCTTAAATAATGAACATAATTGTGACAGATATAGCAAGTGTTCACCGGGATGTCTGTCTCCTGCATAACGATTAGCCAAAACATAATCGATAATACCAGCTGGTATTTTATAGGGCACAATTTCAGTAGGGGGAGGAGCAACCACCACAGGTGTGGGGCGTCTTCCCGCAAGCAACGATCCAATAGCAAGATTGTCCATAAGCATAACTAGTGAAATAAAAACAAGAAACAAAAAGATTTAATTGCAAGATCTAAAGATATACCTTCAAGCACTCACTTCCCCGGCAACGGCGCCAGAAATAGCTTGATGTCTACACACGCGTCTACTCTTGTAGACTATGTTGGGCCTCCAAGCGCAGAGATTTGTAGGACAGCAACAATTTCCCTCAAGTGGATGACCTAAGGTTTATCGAACTCAGGGAAGTAGAGGTTGAAGATGGTCTCTCTCAAGCAACCCTGCAACTAAGATACAAGAAGTCTCTTGTGTCCCCAACACACCTAATACACTTGTTAGATGTATAGGTGCACTAGTTCGGCGAAGAGATGTTAAATGGCAAGTGATATGGATGGCAAAAAAAAGTAATATAAATCTGTAATAAAAAGTGCAGCAAGCAAACAAGTGGTAAACGTGAGCACAAATGGTATTGCAATGGTGGAAACAAGGCCTAGGCTTCATACTTTCACTAGTGGCAACTCCCAACAACATTAACATAATCGAATCACATGATATTTCCCATAAAACATGCAATGGAGACGCACCCGGAGGTCATTCCTTCGTGGTCAAGAGAGGACGAGAATTATGTAGGGCTACAAAAGCACACCTCAAAGTTCGTAGTTCTCAATCTAAGGATTTCCCAATGTCACCGCGGCCATCCAAAGAGAGTCCCACAATCACCACAACATATCTAAAGGATAGTCAAAGACAAGCACCAAGAGACTCTCAATCTTCAATCAACACACAAGAGAGGAAATCACTCATGAAAATATTTTTCTAATCCATGTCCAATAGACCGCTGTCACCTTGGTCTCGGGGATTATACTAGATAAAGACAAGTGAGTACATCAATCCAATACATAGAGGAAGAGGAACTAGCATGGGATCACCCTAGATTAACATAGCCTATGATCACAACGAAGATCACATCATGGGAGAGAGAATTGACCACATAGCTACTGGTAGAAACCTCAGCCCCGAGGAGGAACTACTCCCGCATCATGGAGGGAGGAAGCAACGTCGATGGAGATGAATCCGGGGGCACTTCCCCGTCCCGGCAGGGTGCCGGCACAAGAATTCGGGTCCCCTGAAGCTTGATGGCGATGGCGGCGGAGATCGGAATTGCGTCTGGAGAAAAGGGGTCTGGAATCAGGGTTTCTGCGACGGGTGTTAAATATATGCCAAAGGGGGGCATCAGCGGAGGCCTGGGGGGCCCAGGCGCCCCCCCGGCGCGGCCAGGAGGGGGGCCGCGCCACCAGGGCGCCTGGAGCCCTGGTGGCCCCCCTCCGGCCCTACTTCGGCCGTGTGGAAGCTTCCGGAACGCTGATTTTTTATATAATTTTTCCGGGATTTTTCTGGCAGTTTACGTGATGGGAAAACCTGAAATACAAAAACAGCAGAAAACAAAAACTGGCACTGGGGTGCACTGAGTTAATAGGTTAGTCCAAACATGATCAAAAGTGTATGGAAGTGTATAAATATCATAGCAATATCACCCAAAAGAGGCATGGAGCAAGCAGAAATTATAGATACGTTTTGGACGTATCAATGCCCTGCAAAAACAAGTTAGACGTCCTCTACTTTGTTGTTGCAAGTTTTACGTGGCTGCTACGGGCTTAGCAAGAACCGTTCTTACCTACGCATACAAAACCACAACGATGTTTTGTCAAGTATGTGTTGTTTTAACCTTCACAAGGACCGGGCGTAGCCACACTTGATTCAGCTAAAGTGAGAGAGACAGACACCCGCCAGTCACCTTTAAGCAACGAGTGCTCATAACAGTGAAACCAGTCTCGCGTAAGCATACGCGTAATGTCGGTCCGGGCCGCTTCATCTCACAATACCGCCGAAGCAAAGTATGACATGCTGGTAAGCAGTATGACTAGTATCGCCCACAACTCATTGTGTTCTACTCGTGCATATCATCTACGCATAGACCTGGCTCATGATGCCACTGTTGGGGAACGTAGTATTTTAAAAATTTCCTACGATCACGCAAGATCTATCTACCAGATGCATAGCAACGAGAGGTAAGAGTGTGTCTACGTACCCTCGTAGACCGGAAGCGGAAGCGTCAAGTGACGCGGTTGATGTAGTCGAACTTCTTCGCGATCCAACCGATCAAGCACCGAACGTACGGCACCTCCGCGTTCAGCACACGTTCAGCTTGATGACGTCCCACGAGCTCTTATCCAGTTGAGCTTCACGGGAGAGTTTCGTTAGCACGACGGCGTGGTGACGGATATGATGTATCTACCGGCGCAGGGCTTCGCCTAAGCACTGCAACGGTATGACCGAGGTGTGTTTCTATGGAGGGGGGCACCGCACACGGCTAGAACAATTCAACTTGTGTGTCTTTGGGTGCCCCCCTGCCCCCGTATATAAAGGAGCAAGGGGGAGGCCGGCCGGCCCTCCTATGGTGCGGCTAGGGAGCAATCCTACTAGGAATAGGATTGCAATCCTATTCCTAGTAGGAGTCCACCAATGAAGGAAAGGGGGGAAGGAAAGAGAGGGAGAGGGAGAGGGAAAGAGGGGCCGCGCCCCCCTCCCCTAGTCCTATTCAAACTCCTCCTAGGGAGGGGGCGCGCCACCTCCTGGCTGCTGCCCTCTCTCTCCCCTATGGCCCACCAGGGCCCATCATTCCCCCGGGGGGTTCCGGTAACCCCCCCCCCCCCCCCCCCCCC